>JAQOWZ010000065.1:306800-906800 GCA_035578165.1 Stenolophus ochropezus | reverse complement strand
TGAAAAAAAACTTGATTTTAATAAATTAAATGTTGTTTTTAATAACAAAAACATTGATTTTTGTAAAAGAATGTTGAATTTCATAAATGTTACAAATATAACAGATTAAACAATGATTTTATTAAAAAATTCGTTGATTACGACAAATTTAACTTTGAAAAAAAACTTGATTTTAATAAATTAAATGTTGATTTTAATAACAAAAACATTGATTTTTGTAAAAGAATGTTGAATTTCATAAATGTTACAAATATAACAGATTAAACAATGATTTTATTAAAAAATTCGTTGATTACGACAAATTTAACTTTGAAAAAAAACTTGATTTTAATAACAAAAACATTGATTTTTGTAAAAGAATGTTGAATTTCATAAATGTTACAAATATAACAGATTAAACAATGATTTTATTAAAAAATTCGTTGATTACGACAAATTTAACTTTGAAAAAAAACTTGATTTTAATAAATTAAATGTTGTTTTTAATAACAAAAACATTGATTTTTGTAAAAGAATGTTGAATTTCATAAATGTTACAAATATAACAGATTAAACAATGATTTTATTAAAAAATTCGTTGATTACGACAAATTTAACTTTGAAAAAAAACTTGATTTTAATAAATTAAATGTTGATTTTAATAACAAAAACATTGATTTTTGTAAAAGAATGTTGAATTTCATAAATGTTACAAATATAACAGATTAAACAATGATTTTATTAAAAAATTCGTTGATTACGACAAATTTAACTTTGAAAAAAAACTTGATTTTAATAACAAAAACATTGATTTTTGTAAAAGAATGTTGAATTTCATAAATGTTACAAATATAACAGATTAAACAATGATTTTATTAAAAAATTCGTTGATTACGACAAATTTAACTTTGAAAAAAAACTTGATTTTAATAAATTAAATGTTGATTTTAATAACAAAAACATTGATTTTTGTAAAAGAATGTTGAATTTCATAAATGTTACAAATATAACAGATTAAACAATGATTTTATTAAAAAATTCGTTGATTACGACAAATTTAACTTTGAAAAAAAACTTGATTTTAATAAATTAAATGTTGATTTTAATAACAAAAACATTGATTTTTGTAAAAGAATGTTGAATTTCATAAATGTTACAAATATAACAGATTAAACAATGATTTTATTAAAAAAATTCGTTGATTACGACAAATTTAACTTTGAAAAAAAACTTGATTTTAATAACAAAAACATTGATTTTTGTAAAAGAATGTTGAATTTCATAAATGTTACAAATATAACAGATTAAACAATGATTTTATTAAAAAATTCGTTGATTACGACAAATTTAACTTTGAAAAAAAACTTGATTTTAATAAATTAAATGTTGTTTTTAATAACAAAAACATTGATTTTTGTAAAAGAATGTTGAATTTCATAAATGTTACAAATATAACAGATTAAACAATGATTTTATTAAAAAATTCGTTGATTACGACAAATTTAACTTTGAAAAAAAACTTGATTTTAATAAATTAAATGTTGATTTTAATAACAAAAACATTGATTTTTGTAAAAGAATGTTGAATTTCATAAATGTTACAAATATAACAGATTAAACAATGATTTTATTAAAAAATTCGTTGATTACGACAAATTTAACTTTGAAAAAAAACTTGATTTTAATAAATTAAATGTTGATTTTAATAACAAAAACATTGATTTTTGTAAAAGAATGTTGAATTTCATAAATGTTACAAATATAACAGATTAAACAATGATTTTATTAAAAAATTCGTTGATTACGACAAATTTAACTTTGAAAAAAAACTTGATTTTAATAAATTAAATGTTGATTTTAATAACAAAAACATTGATTTTTGTAAAAGAATGTTGAATTTCATAAATGTTACAAATATAACAGATTAAACAATGATTTTATTAAAAAATTCGTTGATTACGACAAATTTAACTTTGAAAAAAAACTTGATTTTAATAACAAAAACATTGATTTTTGTAAAAGAATGTTGAATTTCATAAATGTTACAAATATAACAGATTAAACAATGATTTTATTAAAAAATTCGTTGATTACGACAAATTTAACTTTGAAAAAAAACTTGATTTTAATAAATTAAATGTTGATTTTAATAACAAAAACATTGATTTTTGTAAAAGAATGTTGAATTTCATAAATGTTACAAATATAACAGATTAAACAATGATTTTATTAAAAAATTCGTTGATTACGACAAATTTAACTTTGAAAAAAAACTTGATTTTAATAAATTAAATGTTGTTTTTAATAACAAAAACATTGATTTTTGTAAAAGAATGTTGAATTTCATAAATGTTACAAATATAACAGATTAAACAATGATTTTATTAAAAAATTCGTTGATTACGACAAATTTAACTTTGAAAAAAAACTTGATTTTAATAAATTAAATGTTGATTTTAATAACAAAAACATTGATTTTTGTAAAAGAATGTTGAATTTCATAAATGTTACAAATATAACAGATTAAACAATGATTTTATTAAAAAATTCGTTGATTACGACAAATTTAACTTTGAAAAAAAACTTGATTTTAATAACAAAAACATTGATTTTTGTAAAAGAATGTTGAATTTCATAAATGTTACAAATATAACAGATTAAACAATGATTTTATTAAAAAATTCGTTGATTACGACAAATTTAACTTTGAAAAAAAACTTGATTTTAATAAATTAAATGTTGTTTTTAATAACAAAAACATTGATTTTTGTAAAAGAATGTTGAATTTCATAAATGTTACAAATATAACAGATTAAACAATGATTTTATTAAAAAATTCGTTGATTACGACAAATTTAACTTTGAAAAAAAACTTGATTTTAATAAATTAAATGTTGATTTTAATAACAAAAACATTGATTTTTGTAAAAGAATGTTGAATTTCATAAATGTTACAAATATAACAGATTAAACAATGATTTTATTAAAAAATTCGTTGATTACGACAAATTTAACTTTGAAAAAAAACTTGATTTTAATAAATTAAATGTTGATTTTAATAACAAAAACATTGATTTTTGTAAAAGAATGTTGAATTTCATAAATGTTACAAATGTAACAGATTAAACAATGATTTTATTAAAAAATTCGTTGATTACTACAAATTTAACTTTGAAAAAAAACTTGATTTTTATAACGAAAACATTGATTTTTGTAAAAGAATGTTGAATTTCATAAATGTTACAAATATAACAGATTAAACAATGATTTTATTAAAAAATTCGTTGATTACGACAAATTTAACTTTGAAAAAAAACTTGATTTTAATAAATTAAATGTTGATTTTAATAACAAAAACATTGATTTTTGTAAAAGAATGTTGAATTTCATAAATGTTACAAATGTAACAGATTAAACAATGATTTTATTAAAAAATTCGTTGATTACTACAAATTTAACTTTGAAAAAAAACTTGATTTTTATAACGAAAACATTGATTTTTGTAAAAGAATGTTGAATTTCATAAATGTTACAAATATAACAGATTAAACAATGATTTTATTAAAAAATTCGTTGATTACGACAAATTTAACTTTGAAAAAAAACTTGATTTTAATAAATTAAATGTTGTTTTTAATAACAAATCATTGATTTTTGTAAAAGAATGTTGAATTTCATAAATGTTACAAATATAACAGATTAAACAATGATTTTATTAAAAAATTCGTTGATTACGACAAATTTAACTTTGAAAAAAAACTTGATTTTAATAAATTAAATGTTGATTTTAATAACAAAAACATTGATTTTTGTAAAAGAATGTTGAATTTCATAAATGTTACAAATATAACAGATTAAACAATGATTTTATTAAAAAATTCGTTGATTACGACAAATTTAACTTTGAAAAAAAACTTGATTTTAATAAATTAAATGTTGTTTTTAATAACAAATCATTGATTTTTGTAAAAGAATGTTGAATTTCATAAATGTTACAAATATAACAGATTAAACAATGATTTTATTAAAAAATTCGTTGATTACGACAAATTTAACTTTGAAAAAAAACTTGATTTTAATAAATTAAATGTTGTTTTTAATAACAAAAACATTGATTTTTGTAAAAGAATGTTGAATTTCATAAATGTTACAAATATAACAGATTAAACAATGATTTTATTAAAAAATTCGTTGATTACGACAAATTTAACTTTGAAAAAAAACTTGATTTTAATAAATTAAATGTTGATTTTAATAACAAAAACATTGATTTTTGTAAAAGAATGTTGAATTTCATAAATGTTACAAATATAACAGATTAAACAATGATTTTATTAAAAAATTCGTTGATTACGACAAATTTAACTTTGAAAAAAAACTTGATTTTAATAAATTAAATGTTGATTTTAATAACAAAAACATTGATTTTTGTAAAAGAATGTTGAATTTCATAAATGTTACAAATATAACAGTTTAAACAATGATTTTATTAAAAAATTCGTTGATTACGACAAATTTAACTTTGAAAAAAAACTTGATTTTAATAAATTAAATGTTGTTTTTAATAACAAAAACATTGATTTTTGTAAAAGAATGTTGAATTTCATAAATGTTACAAATATAACAGATTAAACAATGATTTTATTAAAAAATTCGTTGATTACGACAAATTTAACTTTGAAAAAAAACTTGATTTTAATAAATTAAATGTTGATTTTAATAACAAAAACATTGATTTTTGTAGAAGAATGTTGAATTTCATAAATGTTACAAATATAACAGATTAAACAATGATTTTATTAAAAAATTCGTTGATTACGACAAATTTAACTTTGAAAAAAAACTTGATTTTAATAAATTAAATGTTGTTTTTAATAACAAAAACATTGATTTTTGTAAAAGAATGTTGAATTTCATAAATGTTACAAATATAACAGATTAAACAATGATTTTATTAAAAAATTCGTTGATTACGACAAATTTAACTTTGAAAAAAAACTTGATTTTAATAAATTAAATGTTGATTTTAATAACAAAAACATTGATTTTTGTAAAAGAATGTTGAATTTCATAAATGTTACAAATGTAACAGATTAAACAATGATTTTATTAAAAAATTCGTTGATTACTACAAATTTAACTTTGAAAAAAAACTTGATTTTTATAACGAAAACATTGATTTTTGTAAAAGAATGTTGAATTTCATAAATGTTACAAATGTAACAGATTAAACAATGATTTTATTAAAAAATTCGTTGATTACTACAAATTTAACTTTGAAAAAAAACTTGATTTTAATAACAAAAACATTGATTTTTGTAAAAGAATGTTGAATTTCATAAATGTTACAAATGTAACAGATTAAACAATGATTTTATTAAAAAATTCGTTGATTACTACAAATTTAACTTTGAAAAAAAACTTGATTTTTATAACGAAAACATTGATTTTTGTAAAAGAATGTTGAATTTCATAAATGTTACAAATGTAACAGATTAAACAATGATTTTATTAAAAAATTCGTTGATTACTACAAATTTAACTTTGAAAAAAAACTTGATTTTAATAACAAAAACATTGATTTTTGTAAAAGAATGTTGAATTTCATAAATGTTACAAATGTAACAGATTAAACCATGATTTTATTAAAAAATTCGTTGATTACTACAAATTTAACTTTGAAAAAAAACTTGATTTTAATAACGAAAACATTGATTTTTGTAAAAGAATGTTGAATTTCATAAATGTTACAAATGTAACAGATTAAACAATGATTTTATTAAAAAATTCGTTGATTACTACAAATTTAACTTTGAAAAAAAACTTGATTTTAATAACGAAAACATTGATTTTTGTAAAAGAATGTTGAATTTCATAAATGTTACAAATGTAACAGATTAAACAATGATTTTATTAAAAAATTCGTTGATTACTACAAATTTAACTTTGAAAAAAAACTTGATTTTAATAACAAAAACATTGATTTTTGTAAAAGAATGTTGAATTTCATAAATGTTACAAATATAACAGATTAAACAATGATTTTATTAAAAAATTCGTTGATTACGACAAATTTAACTTTGAAAAAAAACTTGATTTTAATAAATTAAATGTTGATTTTAATAACAAAAACATTGATTTTTGTAAAAGAATGTTGAATTTCATAAATGTTACAAATGTAACAGATTAAACAATGATTTTATTAAAAAATTCGTTGATTACTACAAATTTAACTTTGAAAAAAAACTTGATTTTTATAACGAAAACATTGATTTTTGTAAAAGAATGTTGAATTTCATAAATGTTACAAATGTAACAGATTAAACAATGATTTTATTAAAAAATTCGTTGATTACTACAAATTTAACTTTGAAAAAAAACTTGATTTTAATAACAAAAACATTGATTTTTGTAAAAGAATGTTGAATTTCATAAATGTTACAAATGTAACAGATTAAACCATGATTTTATTAAAAAATTCGTTGATTACTACAAATTTAACTTTGAAAAAAAACTTGATTTTAATAACGAAAACATTGATTTTTGTAAAAGAATGTTGAATTTCATAAATGTTACAAATGTAACAGATTAAACAATGATTTTATTAAAAAATTCGTTGATTACTACAAATTTAACTTTGAAAAAAAACTTGATTTTAATAACGAAAACATTGATTTTTGTAAAAGAATGTTGAATTTCATAAATGTTACAAATGTAACAGATTAAACAATGATTTTATTAAAAAATTCGTTGATTACTACAAATTTAACTTTGAAAAAAAACTTGATTTTAATAACAAAAACATTGATTTTTGTAAAAGAATGTTGAATTTCATAAATGTTACAAATATAACAGATTAAACAATGATTTTATTAAAAAATTCGTTGATTACGACAAATTTAACTTTGAAAAAAAACTTGATTTTAATAAATTAAATGTTGATTTTAATAACAAAAACATTGATTTTTGTAAAAGAATGTTGAATTTCATAAATGTTACAAATGTAACAGATTAAACAATGATTTTATTAAAAAATTCGTTGATTACTACAAATTTAACTTTGAAAAGAAACTTGATTTTAATAACAAAAACATTGATTTTTGTAAAAGAATGTTGAATTTCATAAATGTTACAAATGTAACAGATTAAACAATGATTTTATTAAAAAATTCGTTGATTACTACAAATTTAACTTTGAAAAGAAACTTGATTTTAATAACAAAAACATTGATTTTTTTAAAAGAATGTTGAATTTCATAAATGTTACAAATGTAACAGATTAAACCATGATTTTATTAAAAAATTCGTTGATTACTACAAATTTAACTTTGAAAAAAAACTTGATTTTAATAACGAAAACATTGATTTTTGTAAAAGAATGTTGAATTTCATAAATGTTACAAATGTAACAGATTAAACAATGATTTTATTAAAAAATTCGTTGATTACTACAAATTTAACTTTGAAAAGAAACTTGATTTTAATAACAAAAACATTGATTTTTTTAAAAGAATGTTGAATTTCATAAATGTTACAAATGTAACAGATTAAACAATGATTTTATTAAAAAATTCGTTGATTACTACAAATTTAACTTTGAAAAAAAACTTGATTTTTATAACGAAAACATTGATTTTTGTAAAAGAATGTTGAATTTCATAAATGTTACAAATATAACAGATTAAACAATGATTTTATTAAAAAATTCGTTGATTACGACAAATTTAACTTTGAAAAAAAACTTGATTTTTATAACGAAAACATTGATTTTTGTAAAAGAATGTTGAATTTCATAAATGTTACAAATATAACAGATTAAACAATGATTTTATTAAAAAATTCGTTGATTACGACAAATTTAACTTTGAAAAAAAACTTGATTTTAATAAATTAAATGTTGTTTTTAATAACAAAAACATTGATTTTTGTAAAAGAATGTTGAATTTCATAAATGTTACAAATGTAACAGATTAAACAATGATTTTATTAAAAAATTCGTTGATTACTACAAATTTAACTTTGAAAAAAAACTTGATTTTAATAAATTAAATGTTGATTTTAATAACAAAAACATTGATTTTTGTAAAAGAATGTTGAATTTCATAAATGTTACAAATGTAACAGATTAAACAATGATTTTATTAAAAAATTCGTTGATTACTACAAATTTAACTTTGAAAAAAAACTTGATTTTTATAACGAAAACATTGATTTTTGTAAAAGAATGTTGAATTTCATAAATGTTACAAATGTAACAGATTAAACAATGATTTTATTAAAAAATTCGTTGATTACTACAAATTTAACTTTGAAAAAAAACTTGATTTTAATAACAAAAACATTGATTTTTGTAAAAGAATGTTGAATTTCATAAATGTTACAAATGTAACAGATTAAACAATGATTTTATTAAAAAATTCGTTGATTACTACAAATTTAACTTTGAAAAGAAACTTGATTTTAATAACAAAAACATTGATTTTTTTAAAAGAATGTTGAATTTCATAAATGTTACAAATATAACAGATTAAACAATGATTTTATTAAAAAATTCGTTGATTACTACAAATTTAACTTTGAAAAGAAACTTGATTTTAATAACAAAAACATTGATTTTTTTAAAAGAATGTTGAATTTCATAAATGTTACAAATGTAACAGATTAAACCATGATTTTATTAAAAAATTCGTTGATTACTACAAATTTAACTTTGAAAAAAAACTTGATTTTAATAACGAAAACATTGATTTTTGTAAAAGAATGTTGAATTTCATAAATGTTACAAATATAACAGATTAAACAATGATTTTATTAAAAAATTCGTTGATTACGACAAATTTAACTTTGAAAAAAAACTTGATTTTTATAACGAAAACATTGATTTTTGTAAAAGAATGTTGAATTTCATAAATGTTACAAATATAACAGATTAAACAATGATTTTATTAAAAAATTCGTTGATTACTACAAATTTAACTTTGAAAAGAAACTTGATTTTAATAACAAAAACATTGATTTTTTTAAAAGAATGTTGAATTTCATAAATGTTACAAATGTAACAGATTAAACCATGATTTTATTAAAAAATTCGTTGATTACTACAAATTTAACTTTGAAAAAAAACTTGATTTTAATAACGAAAACATTGATTTTTGTAAAAGAATGTTGAATTTCATAAATGTTACAAATGTAACAGATTAAACAATGATTTTATTAAAAAATTCGTTGATTACTACAAATTTAACTTTGAAAAAAAACTTGATTTTTATAACGAAAACATTGATTTTTGTAAAAGAATGTTGAATTTCATAAATGTTACAAATATAACAGATTAAACAATGATTTTATTAAAAAATTCGTTGATTACGACAAATTTAACTTTGAAAAAAAACTTGATTTTAATAAATTAAATGTTGATTTTAATAACAAAAACATTGATTTTTGTAAAAGAATGTTGAATTTCATAAATGTTACAAATGTAACAGATTAAACAATGATTTTATTAAAAAATTCGTTGATTACTACAAATTTAACTTTGAAAAGAAACTTGATTTTAATAACAAAAACATTGATTTTTTTAAAAGAATGTTGAATTTCATAAATGTTACAAATGTAACAGATTAAACAATGATTTTATTAAAAAATTCGTTGATTACTACAAATTTAACTTTGAAAAAAAACTTGATTTTTATAACGAAAACATTGATTTTTGTAAAAGAATGTTGAATTTCATAAATGTTACAAATGTAACAGATTAAACAATGATTTTATTAAAAAATTCGTTGATTACTACAAATTTAACTTTGAAAAGAAACTTGATTTTAATAACAAAAACATTGATTTTTTTAAAAGAATGTTGAATTTCATAAATGTTACAAATGTAACAGATTAAACAATGATTTTATTAAAAAATTCGTTGATTACTACAAATTTAACTTTGAAAAAAAACTTGATTTTAATAAATTAAATGTTGTTTTTAATAACAAAAACATTGATTTTTGTAAAAGAATGTTGAATTTCATAAATGTTACAAATGTAACAGATTAAACAATGATTTTATTAAAAAATTCGTTGATTACTACAAATTTAACTTTGAAAAAAAACTTGATTTTAATAAATTAAATGTTGATTTTAATAACAAAAACATTGATTTTTGTAAAAGAATGTTGAATTTCATAAATGTTACAAATGTAACAGATTAAACAATGATTTTATTAAAAAATTCGTTGATTACGACAAATTTAACTTTGAAAAAAAACTTGATTTTTATAACGAAAACATTGATTTTTGTAAAAGAATGTTGAATTTCATAAATGTTACAAATGTAACAGATTAAACAATGATTTTATTAAAAAATTCGTTGATTACGACAAATTTAACTTTGAAAAAAAACTTGATTTTTATAACGAAAACATTGATTTTTGTAAAAGAATGTTGAATTTCATAAATGTTACAAATATAACAGATTAAACAATGATTTTATTAAAAAATTCGTTGATTACGACAAATTTAACTTTGAAAAAAAACTTGATTTTAATAAATTAAATGTTGATTTTAATAACAAAAACATTGATTTTTGTAAAAGAATGTTGAATTTCATAAATGTTACAAATATAACAGATTAAACAATGATTTTATTAAAAAATTCGTTGATTACGACAAATTTAACTTTGAAAAAAAACTTGATTTTAATAAATTAAATGTTGATTTTAATAACAAAAACATTGATTTTTGTAAAAGAATGTTGAATTTCATAAATGTTACAAATGTAACAGATTAAACAATGATTTTATTAAAAAATTCGTTGATTACTACAAATTTAACTTTGAAAAGAAACTTGATTTTAATAACAAAAACATTGATTTTTTTAAAAGAATGTTGAATTTCATAAATGTTACAAATGTAACAGATTAAACAATGATTTTATTAAAAAATTCGTTGATTACTACAAATTTAACTTTGAAAAAAAACTTGATTTTTATAACGAAAACATTGATTTTTGTAAAAGAATGTTGAATTTCATAAATGTTACAAATGTAACAGATTAAACAATGATTTTATTAAAAAATTCGTTGATTACTACAAATTTAACTTTGAAAAGAAACTTGATTTTAATAACAAAAACATTGATTTTTTTAAAAGAATGTTGAATTTCATAAATGTTACAAATGTAACAGATTAAACAATGATTTTATTAAAAAATTCGTTGATTACTACAAATTTAACTTTGAAAAAAAACTTGATTTTAATAACAAAAACATTGATTTTTGTAAAAGAATGTTGAATTTCATAAATGTTACAAATGTAACAGATTAAACAATGATTTTATTAAAAAATTCGTTGATTACTACAAATTTAACTTTGAAAAGAAACTTGATTTTAATAACAAAAACATTGATTTTTTTAAAAGAATGTTGAATTTCATAAATGTTACAAATGTAACAGATTAAACAATGATTTTATTAAAAAATTCGTTGATTACTACAAATTTAACTTTGAAAAGAAACTTGATTTTAATAAAAAAAAAAATTGATTTTTGTAAAAGAATGTTGAATTTCATAAATGTTACAAATATAACAGATTAAACAATGATTTTATTAAAAAATTCGTTGATTACGACAAATTTAACTTTGAAAAAAAACTTGATTTCAATAAATTAAATGTTGATTTTAATAACAAAAACATTGATTTTTGTAAAAGAATGTTGAATTTCATAAATGTTACAAATGTAACAGATTAAACAATGATTTTATTAAAAAATTCGTTGATTACTACAAATTTAACTTTGAAAAAAAACTTGATTTTAATAACAAAAACATTGATTTTTGTAAAAGAATGTTGAATTTCATAAATGTTACAAATGTAACAGATTAAACCATGATTTTATAAAAAAATTCGTTGATTACTACAAATTTAACTTTGAAAAAAAACTTGATTTTAATAACAAAAACATTGATTTTTGTAAAAGAATGTTGAATTTCATAAATGTTACAAATGTAACAGATTAAACCATGATTTTATTAAAAAATTCGTTGATTACTACAAATTTAACTTTAAAAAAAAACTTGATTTTAATAACAAAAACATTGATTTTTGTAAAAGAATGTTGAATTTCATAAATGTTACAAATGTAACAGATTAAACAATGATTTTATTAAAAAATTCGTTGATTACTACAAATTTAACTTTGAAAAAAAACTTGATTTTAATAACAAAAACATTGATTTTTGTAAAAGAATGTTGAATTTCATAAATGTTACAAATGTAACAGATTAAACAATGATTTTATTAAAAAATTCGTTGAGTACTACAAATTTAACTTTGAAAAAAAACTTGATTTTAATAACGAAAACATTGATTTTTGTAAAAGAATGTTGAATTTCATAAATGTTACAAATGTAACAGATTAAACAATGATTTTATTAAAAAATTCGTTGATTACTACAAATTTAACTTTGAAAAAAAACTTGATTTTAATAACAAAAACATTGATTTTTGTAAAAGAATGTTGAATTTCATAAATGTTACAAATGTAACAGATTAAACCATGATTTTATAAAAAAATTCGTTGATTACTACAAATTTAACTTTGAAAAAAAACTTGATTTTAATAACAAAAACATTGATTTTTGTAAAAGAATGTTGAATTTCATAAATGTTACAAATGTAACAGATTAAACAATGATTTTATTAAAAAATTCGTTGAGTACTACAAATTTAACTTTGAAAAAAAACTTGATTTTAATAACGAAAACATTGATTTTTGTAAAAGAATGTTGAATTTCATAAATGTTACAAATGTAACAGATTAAACAATGATTTTATTAAAAAATTCGTTGATTACTACAAATTTAACTTTGAAAAAAAACTTGATTTTAATAACAAAAACATTGATTTTTGTAAAAGAATGTTGAATTTCATAAATGTTACAAATGTAACAGATTAAACCATGATTTTATAAAAAAATTCGTTGATTACTACAAATTTAACTTTGAAAAAAAACTTGATTTTAATAACAAAAACATTGATTTTTGTAAAAGAATGTTGAATTTCATAAATGTTACAAATGTAACAGATTAAACAATGATTTTATTAAAAAATTCGTTGATTACTACAAATTTAACTTTGAAAAAAAACTTGATTTTAATAACGAAAACATTGATTTTTTTAAAAGAATGTTGAATTTCATAAATGTTACAAATGTAACAGATTAAACAATGATTTTATTAAAAAATTCGTTGATTACTACAAATTTAACTTTGAAAAAAAACTTGATTTTAATAACAAAAACATTGATTTTTGTAAAAGAATGTTGAATTTCATAAATGTTACAATTGTAACAGATTAAACAATGATTTTATTAAAAAATTCGTTGAGTACTACAAATTTAACTTTGAAAAAAAACTTGATTTTAATAACGAAAACATTGATTTTTTTAAAAGAATGTTGAATTTCATAAATGTTACAAATGTAACAGATTAAACAATGATTTTATTAAAAAATTCGTTGATTACTACAAATTTAACTTTGAAAAAAAACTTGATTTTAATAACAAAAACATTGATTTTTGTAAAAGAATGTTGAATTTCATAAATGTTACAAATGTAACAGATTAAACAATGATTTTATTAAAAAATTCGTTGATTACTACAAATTTAACTTTGAAAAAAAACTTGATTTTAATAACAAAAACATTGATTTTTGTAAAAGAATGTTGAATTTCATAAATGTTACAAATGTAACAGATTAAACCATGATCTTATTAAAAAATTCGTTGATTACTACAAATTTAACTTTGAAAAAAAACTTGATTTTAATAACAAAAACATTGATTTTTGTGAAAGAATGTTGAATTTCTTAAATGTTACAAATGTAACAGATTAAACCATGATTTTATAAAAAAATTCGTTGATTACTACAAATTTAACTTTGAAAAAAAACTTGATTTTAATAACAAAAACATTGATTTTTGTAAAAGAATGTTGAATTTCATAAATGTTACAAATGTAACAGATTAAACCATGATTTTATTAAAAAATTCGTTGATTACTACAAATTTAACTTTGAAAAAAAACTTGATTTTAATAACAAAAACATTGATTTTTGTGAAAGAATGTTGAATTTCTTAAATGTTACAAATGTAACAGATTAAACCATGATTTTATAAAAAAATTCGTTGATTACTACAAATTTAACTTTGAAAAAAAACTTGATTTTAATAACAAAAACATTGATTTTTGTAAAAGAATGTTGAATTTCATAAATGTTACAAATGTAACAGATTAAACCATGATTTTATAAAAAAATTCGTTGATTACTACAAATTTAACTTTGAAAAAAAACTTGATTTTAATAACAAAAACATTGATTTTTGTAAAAGAATGTTGAATTTCATAAATGTTACAAATGTAACAGATTAAACAATGATTTTATTAAAAAATTCGTTGATTACTACAAATTTAACTTTGAAAAAAAACTTGATTTTAATAACAAAATCATTGATTTTTGTAAAAGAATGTTGAATTTCATAAATGTTACAAATGTAACAGATTAAACCATGATTTTATAAAAAAATTCGTTGATTACTACAAATTTAACTTTGAAAAAAAACTTGATTTTAATAACAAAAACATTGATTTTTGTAAAAGAATGTTGAATTTCATAAATGTTACAAATGTAACAGATTAAACCATGATTTTATAAAAAAATTCGTTGATTACTACAAATTTAACTTTGAAAAAAAACTTGATTTTAATAACAAAAACATTGATTTTTGTAAAAGAATGTTGAATTTCATAAATGTTACAAATGTAACAGATTAAACCATGATTTTATAAAAAAATTCGTTGATTACTACAAATTTAACTTTGAAAAAAAACTTGATTTTAATAACAAAAACATTGATTTTTGTAAAAGAATGTTGAATTTCATAAATGTTACAAATGTAACAGATTAAACAATGATTTTATTAAAAAATTCGTTGATTACTACAAATTTAACTTTGAAAAAAAACTTGATTTTAATAACAAAAACATTGATTTTTGTGAAAGAATGTTGAATTTCTTAAATGTTACAAATGTAACAGATTAAACAATGATTTTATTAAAAAATTCGTTGATTACTACAAATTTAACTTTGAAAAAAAACTTGATTTTAATAACAAAAACATTGATTTTTGTAAAAGAATGTTGAATTTCATAAATGTTACAAATGTAACAGATTAAACCATGATTTTATAAAAAAATTCGTTGATTACTACAAATTTAACTTTGAAAAAAAACTTGATTTTAATAACAAAAACATTGATTTTTGTAAAAGAATGTTGAATTTCATAAATGTTACAAATGTAACAGATTAAACAATGATTTTATTAAAAAATTCGTTGATTACTACAAATTTAACTTTGAAAAAAAACTTGATTTTAATAACAAAAACATTGATTTTTGTAAAAGAATGTTGAATTTCATAAATGTTACAAATGTAACAGATTAAACCATGATTTTATTAAAATATTCGTTGATTACTACAAATTTAACTTTGAAAAAAAACTTGATTTTAATAACGAAAACATTGATTTTTGTAAAAGAATGTTGAATTTCATAAATGTTACAAATGTAACAGATTAAACAATGATTTTATTAAAAAATTCGTTGATTACTACAAATTTAACTTTGAAAAAAAACTTGATTTTAATAACAAAAACATTGATTTTTGTGAAAGAATGTTGAATTTCATAAATGTTACAAATGTAACAGATTAAACCATGATTTTATAAAAAAATTCGTTGATTACTACAAATTTAACTTTGAAAAAAAACTTGATTTTAATAACAAAAACATTGATTTTTGTAAAAGAATGTTGAATTTCATAAATGTTACAAATGTAACAGATTAAACCATGATTTTATAAAAAAATTCGTTGATTACTACAAATTTAACTTTGAAAAAAAACTTGATTTTAATAACAAAAACATTGATTTTTGTAAAAGAATGTTGAATTTCATAAATGTTACAAATGTAACAGATTAAACCATGATTTTATTAAAAAATTCGTTGATTACTACAAATTTAACTTTGAAAAAAAACTTGATTTTAATAACAAAAACATTGATTTTTGTAAAAGAATGTTGAATTTCATAAATGTTACAAATGTAACAGATTAAACCATGATTTTATAAAAAAATTCGTTGATTACTACAAATTTAACTTTGAAAAAAAACTTGATTTTAATAACAAAAACATTGATTTTTGTAAAAGAATGTTGAATTTCATAAATGTTACAAATGTAACAGATTAAACCATGATTTTATAAAAAAATTCGTTGATTACTACAAATTTAACTTTGAAAAAAAACTTGATTTTAATAACAAAAACATTGATTTTTGTAAAAGAATGTTGAATTTCATAAATGTTACAAATGTAACAGATTAAACAATGATTTTATTAAAAAATTCGTTGATTACTACAAATTTAACTTTGAAAAAAAACTTGATTTTAATAACAAAAACATTGATTTTTGTGAAAGAATGTTGAATTTCTTAAATGTTACAAATGTAACAGATTAAACCATGATTTTATAAAAAAATTCGTTGATTACTACAAATTTAACTTTGAAAAAAAACTTGATTTTAATAACAAAAACATTGATTTTTGTAAAAGAATGTTGAATTTCATAAATGTTACAAATGTAACAGATTAAACCATGATTTTATAAAAAAATTCGTTGATTACTACAAATTTAACTTTGAAAAAAAACTTGATTTTAATAACAAAAACATTGATTTTTGTAAAAGAATGTTGAATTCCATAAATGTTACAAATGTAACAGATTAAACAATGATTTTATTAAAAAATTCGTTGATTACTACAAATTTAACTTTGAAAAAAAACTTGATTTTAATAACAAAAACATTGATTTTTGTAAAAGAATGTTGAATTTCATAAATGTTACAAATGTAACAGATTAAACCATGATTTTATAAAAAAATTCGTTGATTACTACAAATTTAACTTTGAAAAAAAACTTGATTTTAATAACAAAAACATTGATTTTTGTAAAAGAATGTTGAATTTCATAAATGTTACAAATGTAACAGATTAAACAATGATTTTATTAAAAAATTCGTTGATTACTACAAATTTAACTTTGAAAAAAAACTTGATTTTAATAACAAAAACATTGATTTTTGTAAAAGAATGTTGAATTTCATAAATGTTACAAATGTAACAGATTAAACCATGATTTTATTAAAATATTCGTTGATTACTACAAATTTAACTTTGAAAAAAAACTTGATTTTAATAACGAAAACATTGATTTTTGTAAAAGAATGTTGAATTTCATAAATGTTACAAATGTAACAGATTAAACAATGATTTTATTAAAAAATTCGTTGATTACTACAAATTTAACTTTGAAAAAAAACTTGATTTTAATAACAAAAACATTGATTTTTGTGAAAGAATGTTGAATTTCATAAATGTTACAAATGTAACAGATTAAACCATGATTTTATAAAAAAATTCGTTGATTACTACAAATTTAACTTTGAAAAAAAACTTGATTTTAATAACAAAAACATTGATTTTTGTAAAAGAATGTTGAATTTCATAAATGTTACAAATGTAACAGATTAAACCATGATTTTATTAAAAAATTCGTTGATTACTACAAATTTAACTTTGAAAAAAAACTTGATTTTAATAACAAAAACATTGATTTTTGTAAAAGAATGTTGAATTTCATAAATGTTACAAATGTAACAGATTAAACAATGATTTTATTAAAAAATTCGTTGATTACTACAAATTTAACTTTGAAAAAAAACTTGATATTAATAACAAAAACATTGATTTTTGTGAAAGAATGTTGAATTTCATAAATGTTACAAATGTAACAGATTAAACCATGATTTTATAAAAAAATTCGTTGATTACTACAAATTTAACTTTGAAAAAAAAACTTGATTTTAATAACAAAAACATTGATTTTTGTAAAAGAATGTTGAATTTCATAAATGTTACAAATGTAACAGATTAAACCATGATTTTATTAAAAAATTCGTTGATTACTACAAATTTAACTTTGAAAAAAAACTTGATTTTAATAACAAAAACATTGATTTTTGTAAAAGAATGTTGAATTTCATAAATGTTACAAATGTAACAGATTAAACCATGATTTTATAAAAAAATTCGTTGATTACTACAAATTTAACTTTGAAAAAAAACTTGATTTTAATAACAAAAACATTGATTTTTGTAAAAGAATGTTGAATTTCATAAATGTTACAAATGTAACAGATTAAACCATGATTTTATTAAAAAATTCGTTGATTACTACAAATTTAACTTTGAAAAAAAACTTGATTTTAATAACAAAAACATTGATTTTTGTGAAAGAATGTTGAATTTCATAAATGTTACAAATGTAACAGATTAAACCATGATTTTATTAAAAAATTCGTTGATTACTACAAATTTAACTTTGAAAAAAAACTTGATTTTAATAACAAAAACATTGATTTTTGTAAAAGAATGTTGAATTTCATAAATGTTACAAATGTAACAGATTAAACCATGATTTTATTAAAAAATTCGTTGATTACTACAAATTTAACTTTGAAAAAAAACTTGATTTTAATAACAAAAACATTGATTTTTGTAAAAGAATGTTGAATTTCATAAATGTTACAAATGTAACAGATTAAACCATGATTTTATTAAAAAATTCGTTGATTACTACAAATTTAACTTTGAAAAAAAACTTGATATTAATAACAAAAACATTGATTTTTGTGAAAGAATGTTGAATTTCATAAATGTTACAAATGTAACAGATTAAACCATGATTTTATAAAAAAATTCGTTGATTACTACAAATTTAACTTTGAAAAAAAACTTGATTTTAATAACAAAAACATTGATTTTTGTAAAAGAATGTTGAATTTCATAAATGTTACAAATGTAACAGATTAAACAATGATTTTATTAAAAAATTCGTTGATTACTACAAATTTAACTTTGAAAAAAAACTTGATATTAATAACAAAAACATTGATTTTTGTGAAAGAATGTTGAATTTCATAAATGTTACAAATGTAACAGATTAAACCATGATTTTATAAAAAAATTCGTTGATTACTACAAATTTAACTTTGAAAAAAAACTTGATTTTAATAACAAAAACATTGATTTTTGTAAAAGAATGTTGAATTTCATAAATGTTACAAATGTAACAGATTAAACCATGATTTTATTAAAAAATTCGTTGATTACTACAAATTTAACTTTGAAAAAAAACTTGATTTTAATAACAAAAACATTGATTTTTGTAAAAGAATGTTGAATTTCATAAATGTTACAAATGTAACAGATTAAACCATGATTTTATAAAAAAATTCGTTGATTACTACAAATTTAACTTTGAAAAAAAACTTGATTTTAATAACAAAAACATTGATTTTTGTAAAAGAATGTTGAATTTCATAAATGTTACAAATGTAACAGATTAAACCATGATTTTATTAAAAAATTCGTTGATTACTACAAATTTAACTTTGAAAAAAAACTTGATATTAATAACAAAAACATTGATTTTTGTGAAAGAATGTTGAATTTCATAAATGTTACAAATGTAACAGATTAAACCATGATTTTATAAAAAAATTCGTTGATTACTACAAATTTAACTTTGAAAAAAAACTTGATTTTAATAACAAAAACATTGATTTTTGTAAAAGAATGTTGAATTTCATAAATGTTACAAATGTAACAGATTAAACCATGATTTTATTAAAAAATTCGTTGATTACTACAAATTTAACTTTGAAAAAAAACTTGATTTTAATAACAAAAACATTGATTTTTGTAAAAGAATGTTGAATTTCATAAATGTTACAAATGTAACAGATTAAACCATGATTTTATTAAAAAATTCGTTGATTACTACAAATTTAACTTTGAAAAAAAACTTGATTTTAATAACAAAAACATTGATTTTTGTAAAAGAATGTTGAATTTCATAAATGTTACAAATGTAACAGATTAAACCATGATTTTATTAAAAAATTCGTTGATTACTACAAATTTAACTTTGAAAAAAAACTTGATTTTAATAAATTAACTTTTGATTTTAATAACAAAAACATTGATTTTTGTAAAAGAATGTTGAATTTCATAAATGTTACAAATGTAACAGATTAAACAATGATTTTATTAAAAAATTCGTTGATTACTACAAATTTAACTTTGAAAAAAAACTTGATTTTAATAACAAAAACATTGATTTTTGTAAAAGAATGTTGAATTTCATAAATGTTACAAATGTAACAGATTAAACCATGATTTTATTAAAAAATTCGTTGATTACTACAAATTTAACTTTGAAAAAAAACTTGATTTAAATAACAAAAACATTGATTTTTGTAAAAGAATGTTGAATTTCATAAATGTTACAAATGTAACAGATTAAACCATGATTTTATTAAAAAATTCGTTGATTACTACAAATTTAACTTTGAAAAAAAACTTGATTTTAATAACAAAAACATTGATTTTTGTAAAAGAATGTTGAATTTCATAAATGTTACAAATGTAACAGATTAAACCATGATTTTATAAAAAAATTCGTTGATTACTACAAATTTAACTTTGAAAAAAAACTTGATTTTAATAACAAAAACATTGATTTTTGTAAAAGAATGTTGAATTTCATAAATGTTACAAATGTAACAGATTAAACCATGATTTTATTAAAAAATTCGTTGATTACTACAAATTTAACTTTGAAAAAAAACTTGATATTAATAACAAAAACATTGATTTTTGTGAAAGAATGTTGAATTTCATAAATGTTACAAATGTAACAGATTAAACCATGATTTTATAAAAAAATTCGTTGATTACTACAAATTTAACTTTGAAAAAAAACTTGATTTTAATAACAAAAACATTGATTTTTGTAAAAGAATGTTGAATTTCATAAATGTTACAAATGTAACAGATTAAACAATGATTTTATTAAAAAATTCGTTGATTACTACAAATTTAACTTTGAAAAAAAACTTGATATTAATAACAAAAACATTGATTTTTGTGAAAGAATGTTGAATTTCATAAATGTTACAAATGTAACAGATTAAACCATGATTTTATAAAAAAATTCGTTGATTACTACAAATTTAACTTTGAAAAAAAACTTGATTTTAATAACAAAAACATTGATTTTTGTAAAAGAATGTTGAATTTCATAAATGTTACAAATGTAACAGATTAAACCATGATTTTATTAAAAAATTCGTTGATTACTACAAATTTAACTTTGAAAAAAAACTTGATATTAATAACAAAAACATTGATTTTTGTGAAAGAATGTTGAATTTCATAAATGTTACAAATGTAACAGATTAAACCATGATTTTATAAAAAAATTCGTTGATTACTACAAATTTAACTTTGAAAAAAAACTTGATTTTAATAACAAAAACATTGATTTTTGTAAAAGAATGTTGAATTTCATAAATGTTACAAATGTAACAGATTAAACCATGATTTTATTAAAAAATTCGTTGATTACTACAAATTTAACTTTGAAAAAAAACTTGATTTTAATAACAAAAACATTGATTTTTGTGAAAGAATGTTGAATTTCTTAAATGTTACAAATGTAACAGATTAAACCATGATTTTATTAAAAAATTCGTTGATTACTACAAATTTAACTTTGAAAAAAAACTTGATTTTAATAAATTAACTTTTGATTTTAATAACAAAAACATTGATTTTTGTAAAAGAATGTTGAATTTCATAAATGTTACAAATGTAACAGATTAAACAATGATTTTATTAAAAAATTCGTTGATTACTACAAATTTAACTTTGAAAAAAAACTTGATTTTAATAACAAAAACATTGATTTTTGTAAAAGAATGTTGAATTTCATAAATGTTACAAATGTAACAGATTAAACAATGATTTTATTAAAAAATTCGTTGATTACTACAAATTTAACTTTGAAAAAAAACTTGATTTTAATAACAAAAACATTGATTTTTGTAAAAGAATGTTGAATTTCATAAATGTTACAAATGTAACAGATTAAACCATGATTTTATAAAAAAATTCGTTGATTACTACAAATTTAACTTTGAAAAAAAACTTGATTTTAATAACAAAAACATTGATTTTTGTAAAAGAATGTTGAATTTCATAAATGTTACAAATGTAACAGATTAAACCATGATTTTATTAAAAAATTCGTTGATTACTACAAATTTAACTTTGAAAAAAAACTTGATATTAATAACAAAAACATTGATTTTTGTGAAAGAATGTTGAATTTCATAAATGTTACAAATGTAACAGATTAAACCATGATTTTATAAAAAAATTCGTTGATTACTACAAATTTAACTTTGAAAAAAAACTTGATTTTAATAACAAAAACATTGATTTTTGTAAAAGAATGTTGAATTTCATAAATGTTACAAATGTAACAGATTAAACAATGATTTTATTAAAAAATTCGTTGATTACTACAAATTTAACTTTGAAAAAAAACTTGATTTTAATAACAAAAACATTGATTTTTTTAAAAGAATGTTGAATTTCATAAATGTTACAAATGTAACAGATTAAACAATGATTTTATTAAAAAATTCGTTGATTACTACAAATTTAACTTTGAAAAAAAACTTGATTTTAATAACAAAAACATTGATTTTTGTAAAAGAATGTTGAATTTCATAAATGTTACAAATGTAACAGATTAAACCATGATTTTATTAAAAAATTCGTTGATTACTACAAATTTAACTTTGAAAAAAAACTTGATTTTAATAACGAAAACATTGATTTTTGTAAAAGAATGTTGAATTTCATAAATGTTACAAATGTAACAGATTAAACCATGATTTTATTAAAAAATTCGTTGATTACTACAAATTTAACTTTGAAAAAAAACTTGATTTTAATAACAAAAACATTGATTTTTGTAAAAGAATGTTGAATTTCATAAATGTTACAAATGTAACAGATTAAACCATGATTTTATTAAAAAATTCGTTGATTACTACAAATTTAACTTTGAAAAAAAACTTGATTTTAATAACAAAAACATTGATTTTTGTAAAAGAATGTTGAATTTCATAAATGTTACAAATGTAACAGATTAAACAATGATTTTATTAAAAAATTCGTTGATTACTACAAATTTAACTTTGAAAAAAAACTTGATTTTAATAACAAAAACATTGATTTTTGTAAAAGAATGTTGAATTTCATAAATGTTACAAATGTAACAGATTAAACCATGATTTTATAAAAAAATTCGTTGATTACTACAAATTTAACTTTGAAAAAAAACTTGATTTTAATAACAAAAACATTGATTTTTGTAAAAGAATGTTGAATTTCATAAATGTTACAAATGTAACAGATTAAACAATGATTTTATTAAAAAATTCGTTGATTACTACAAATTTAACTTTGAAAAAAAACTTGATTTTAATAACGAAAACATTGATTTTTTTAAAAGAAT
This sequence comes from Stenolophus ochropezus, assembly GCA_035578165.1. Lineage (NCBI taxonomy): Eukaryota > Metazoa > Arthropoda > Insecta > Coleoptera > Carabidae > Stenolophus > Stenolophus ochropezus. Next base: position 883,283 of record JAQOWZ010000065.1, on the reverse strand, counting down.
GTTGAATTTCATAAATGTTACAAATGTAACAGATTAAACCATGATTTTATAAAAAAATTCGTTGATTACTACAAATTTAACTTTGAAAAAAAACTTGATTTTAATAACAAAAACATTGATTTTTGTAAAAGAATGTTGAATTTCATAAATGTTACAAATGTAACAGATTAAACAATGATTTTATTAAAAAATTCGTTGATTACTACAAATTTAACTTTGAAAAAAAACTTGATTTTAATAACAAAAACATTGATTTTTGTAAAAGAATGTTGAATTTCATAAATGTTACAAATGTAACAGATTAAACCATGATTTTATTAAAAAATTCGTTGATTACTACAAATTTAACTTTGAAAAAAAACTTGATTTTAATAACAAAAACATTGATTTTTGTAAAAGAATGTTGAATTTCATAAATGTTACAAATGTAACAGATTAAACAATGATTTTATTAAAAAATTCGTTGATTACTACAAATTTAACTTTGAAAAAAAACTTGATTTTAATAACGAAAACATTGATTTTTTTAAAAGAATGTTGAATTTCATAAATGTTACAAATGTAACAGATTAAACCATGATTTTATAAAAAAATTCGTTGATTACTACAAATTTAACTTTGAAAAAAAACTTGATTTTAATAACAAAAACATTGATTTTTGTAAAAGAATGTTGAATTTCATAAATGTTACAAATGTAACAGATTAAACCATGATTTTATAAAAAAATTCGTTGATTACTACAAATTTAACTTTGAAAAAAAACTTGATTTTAATAACAAAAACATTGATTTTTGTAAAAGAATGTTGAATTTCATAAATGTTACAAATGTAACAGATTAAACCATGATTTTATTAAAAAATTCGTTGATTACTACAAATTTAACTTTGAAAAAAAACTTGATTTTAATAACAAAAACATTGATTTTTGTGAAAGAATGTTGAATTTCTTAAATGTTACAAATGTAACAGATTAAACCATGATTTTATAAAAAAATTCGTTGATTACTACAAATTTAACTTTGAAAAAAAACTTGATTTTAATAACAAAAACATTGATTTTTGTAAAAGAATGTTGAATTTCATAAATGTTACAAATGTAACAGATTAAACCATGATTTTATAAAAAAATTCGTTGATTACTACAAATTTAACTTTGAAAAAAAACTTGATTTTAATAACAAAAACATTGATTTTTGTAAAAGAATGTTGAATTTCATAAATGTTACAAATGTAACAGATTAAACAATGATTTTATTAAAAAATTCGTTGATTACTACAAATTTAACTTTGAAAAAAAACTTGATTTTAATAACAAAAACATTGATTTTTGTAAAAGAATGTTGAATTTCATAAATGTTACAAATGTAACAGATTAAACCATGATTTTATTAAAAAATTCGTTGATTACTACAAATTTAACTTTGAAAAAAAACTTGATTTTAATAACAAAAACATTGATTTTTGTAAAAGAATGTTGAATTTCATAAATGTTACAAATGTAACAGATTAAACCATGATTTTATTAAAAAATTCGTTGATTACTACAAATTTAACTTTGAAAAAAAACTTGATTTTAATAACAAAAACATTGATTTTTGTAAAAGAATGTTGAATTTCATAAATGTTACAAATGTAACAGATTAAACCATGATTTTATTAAAAAATTCGTTGATTACTACAAATTTAACTTTGAAAAAAAACTTGATTTTAATAACAAAAACATTGATTTTTGTAAAAGAATGTTGAATTTCATAAATGTTACAAATGTAACAGATTAAACCATGATTTTATAAAAAAATTCGTTGATTACTACAAATTTAACTTTGAAAAAAAACTTGATTTTAATAACAAAAACATTGATTTTTGTAAAAGAATGTTGAATTTCATAAATGTTACAAATGTAACAGATTAAACCATGATTTTATAAAAAAATTCGTTGATTACTACAAATTTAACTTTGAAAAAAAACTTGATTTTAATAACAAAAACATTGATTTTTGTAAAAGAATGTTGAATTTCATAAATGTTACAAATGTAACAGATTAAACAATGATTTTATTAAAAAATTCGTTGATTACTACAAATTTAACTTTGAAAAAAAACTTGATTTTAATAACAAAAACATTGATTTTTGTAAAAGAATGTTGAATTTCATAAATGTTACAAATGTAACAGATTAAACCATGATTTTATTAAAAAATTCGTTGATTACTACAAATTTAACTTTGAAAAAAAACTTGATTTTAATAACAAAAACATTGATTTTTGTAAAAGACTGTTGAATTTCATAAATGTTACAAATGTAACAGATTAAACCATGATTTTATTAAAAAATTCGTTGATTACTACAAATTTAACTTTGAAAAAAAACTTGATTTTAATAACAAAAACATTGATTTTTGTGAAAGAATGTTGAATTTCTTAAATGTTACAAATGTAACAGATTAAACCATGATTTTATAAAAAAATTCGTTGATTACCACAAATTTAACTTTGAAAAAAAACTTGATTTTAATAACAAAAACATTGATTTTTGTAAAAGAATGTTGAATTTCATAAATGTTACAAATGTAACAGATTAAACAATGATTTTATTAAAAAATTCGTTGATTACTACAAATTTAACTTTGAAAAAAAACTTGATTTTAATAACAAAAACATTGATTTTTGTAAAAGAATGTTGAATTTCATAAATGTTACAAATGTAACAGATTAAACCATGATTTTATTAAAAAATTCGTTGATTACTACAAATTTAACTTTGAAAAAAAACTTGATTTTAATAACAAAAACATTGATTTTTGTGAAAGAATGTTGAATTTCTTAAATGTTACAAATGTAACAGATTAAACCATGATTTTATAAAAAAATTCGTTGATTACTACAAATTTAACTTTGAAAAAAAACTTGATTTTAATAACAAAAACATTGATTTTTGTAAAAGAATGTTGAATTTCATAAATGTTACAAATGTAACAGATTAAACCATGATTTTATAAAAAAATTCGTTGATTACTACAAATTTAACTTTGAAAAAAAACTTGATTTTAATAACAAAAACATTGATTTTTGTAAAAGAATGTTGAATTTCATAAATGTTACAAATGTAACAGATTAAACAATGATTTTATTAAAAAATTCGTTGATTACTACAAATTTAACTTTGAAAAAAAACTTGATTTTAATAACAAAAACATTGATTTTTGTAAAAGAATGTTGAATTTCATAAATGTTACAAATGTAACAGATTAAACCATGATTTTATTAAAAAATTCGTTGATTACTACAAATTTAACTTTGAAAAAAAACTTGATTTTAATAACAAAAACATTGATTTTTGTAAAAGAATGTTGAATTTCATAAATGTTACAAATGTAACAGATTAAACCATGATTTTATTAAAAAATTCGTTGATTACTACAAATTTAACTTTGAAAAAAAACTTGATTTTAATAACAAAAACATTGATTTTTGTGAAAGAATGTTGAATTTCTTAAATGTTACAAATGTAACAGATTAAACCATGATTTTATAAAAAAATTCGTTGATTACTACAAATTTAACTTTGAAAAAAAACTTGATTTTAATAACAAAAACATTGATTTTTGTAAAAGAATGTTGAATTTCATAAATGTTACAAATGTAACAGATTAAACAATGATTTTATTAAAAAATTCGTTGATTACTACAAATTTAACTTTGAAAAAAAACTTGATTTTAATAACAAAAACATTGATTTTTGTGAAAGAATGTTGAATTTCTTAAATGTTACAAATGTAACAGATTAAACCATGATTTTATAAAAAAATTCGTTGATTACTACAAATTTAACTTTGAAAAAAAACTTGATTTTAATAACAAAAACATTGATTTTTGTAAAAGAATGTTGAATTTCATAAATGTTACAAATGTAACAGATTAAACAATGATTTTATTAAAAAATTCGTTGATTACTACAAATTTAACTTTGAAAAAAAACTTGATTTTAATAACAAAAACATTGATTTTTGTAAAAGAATGTTGAATTTCATAAATGTTACAAATGTAACAGATTAAACCATGATTTTATTAAAAAATTCGTTGATTACTACAAATTTAACTTTGAAAAAAAACTTGATTTTAATAACAAAAACATTGATTTTTGTAAAAGAATGTTGAATTTCATAAATGTTACAAATGTAACAGATTAAACCATGATTTTATAAAAAAATTCGTTGATTACTACAAATTTAACTTTGAAAAAAAACTTGATTTTAATAACAAAAACATTGATTTTTGTAAAAGAATGTTGAATTTCATAAATGTTACAAATGTAACAGATTAAACCATGATTTTATAAAAAAATTCGTTGATTACTACAAATTTAACTTTGAAAAAAAACTTGATTTTAATAACAAAAACATTGATTTTTGTAAAAGAATGTTGAATTTCATAAATGTTACAAATGTAACAGATTAAACAATGATTCTATTAAAAAATTCGTTGATTACTACAAATTTAACTTTGAAAAAAAACTTGATTTTAATAACAAAAACATTGATTTTTGTAAAAGAATGTTGAATTTCATAAATGTTACAAATGTAACAGATTAAACCATGATTTTATTAAAAAATTCGTTGATTACTACAAATTTAACTTTGAAAAAAAACTTGATTTTAATAACAAAAACATTGATTTTTGTGAAAGAATGTTGAATTTCTTAAATGTTACAAATGTAACAGATTAAACCATGATTTTATAAAAAAATTCGTTGATTACTACAAATTTAACTTTGAAAAAAAACTTGATTTTAATAACAAAAACATTGATTTTTGTAAAAGAATGTTGAATTTCATAAATGTTACAAATGTAACAGATTAAACAATGATTTTATTAAAAAATTCGTTGATTACTACAAATTTAACTTTGAAAAAAAACTTGATTTTAATAACAAAAACATTGATTTTTGTAAAAGAATGTTGAATTTCATAAATGTTACAAATGTAACAGATTAAACCATGATTTTATAAAAAAATTCGTTGATTACTACAAATTTAACTTTGAAAAAAAACTTGATTTTAATAACAAAAACATTGATTTTTGTAAAAGAATGTTGAATTTCATAAATGTTACAAATGTAACAGATTAAACAATGATTTTATTAAAAAATTCGTTGATTACTACAAATTTAACTTTGAAAAAAAACTTGATTTTAATAACGAAAACATTGATTTTTTTAAAAGAATGTTGAATTTCATAAATGTTACAAATGTAACAGATTAAACAATGATTTTATTAAAAAATTCGTTGATTACTACAAATTTAACTTTGAAAAAAAACTTGATTTTAATAACAAAAACATTGATTTTTGTAAAAGAATGTTGAATTTCATAAATGTTACAAATGTAACAGATTAAACCATGATTTTATAAAAAAATTCGTTGATTACTACAAATTTAACTTTGAAAAAAAACTTGATTTTAATAACAAAAACATTGATTTTTGTAAAAGAATGTTGAATTTCATAAATGTTACAAATGTAACAGATTAAACCATGATTTTATTAAAAAATTCGTTGATTACTACAAATTTAACTTTGAAAAAAAACTTGATTTTAATAACAAAAACATTGATTTTTGTGAAAGAATGTTGAATTTCTTAAATGTTACAAATGTAACAGATTAAACCATGATTTTATAAAAAAATTCGTTGATTACTACAAATTTAACTTTGAAAAAAAACTTGATTTTAATAACAAAAACATTGATTTTTGTAAAAGAATGTTGAATTTCATAAATGTTACAAATGTAACAGATTAAACCATGATTTTATAAAAAAATTCGTTGATTACTACAAATTTAACTTTGAAAAAAAACTTGATTTTAATAACAAAAACATTGATTTTTGTAAAAGAATGTTGAATTTCATAAATGTTACAAATGTAACAGATTAAACAATGATTTTATTAAAAAATTCGTTGATTACTACAAATTTAACTTTGAAAAAAAACTTGATTTTAATAACAAAAACATTGATTTTTGTAAAAGAATGTTGAATTTCATAAATGTTACAAATGTAACAGATTAAACCATGATTTTATAAAAAAATTCGTTGATTACTACAAATTTAACTTTGAAAAAAAACTTGATTTTAATAACAAAAACATTGATTTTTGTAAAAGAATGTTGAATTTCATAAATGTTACAAATGTAACAGATTAAACAATGATTTTATTAAAAAATTCGTTGATTACTACAAATTTAACTTTGAAAAAAAACTTGATTTTAATAACGAAAACATTGATTTTTTTAAAAGAATGTTGAATTTCATAAATGTTACAAATGTAACAGATTAAACAATGATTTTATTAAAAAATTCGTTGATTACTACAAATTTAACTTTGAAAAAAAACTTGATTTTAATAACAAAAACATTGATTTTTGTAAAAGAATGTTGAATTTCATAAATGTTACAAATGTAACAGATTAAACCATGATTTTATAAAAAAATTCGTTGATTACTACAAATTTAACTTTGAAAAAAAACTTGATTTTAATAACAAAAACATTGATTTTTGTAAAAGAATGTTGAATTTCATAAATGTTACAAATGTAACAGATTAAACAATGATTTTATTAAAAAATTCGTTGATTACTACAAATTTAACTTTGAAAAAAAACTTGATTTTAATAACAAAAACATTGATTTTTGTAAAAGAATGTTGAATTTCATAAATGTTACAAATGTAACAGATTAAACCATGATTTTATTAAAAAATTCGTTGATTACTACAAATTTAACTTTGAAAAAAAACTTGATTTTAATAACAAAAACATTGATTTTTGTAAAAGAATGTTGAATTTCATAAATGTTACAAATGTAACAGATTAAACCATGATTTTATTAAAAAATTCGTTGATTACTACAAATTTAACTTTGAAAAAAAACTTGATTTTAATAACAAAAACATTGATTTTTGTAAAAGAATGTTGAATTTCATAAATGTTACAAATGTAACAGATTAAACAATGATTTTATTAAAAAATTCGTTGATTACTACAAATTTAACTTTGAAAAAAAACTTGATTTTAATAACAAAAACATTGATTTTTGTAAAAGAATGTTGAATTTCATAAATGTTACAAATGTAACAGATTAAACCATGATTTTATTAAAAAATTCGTTGATTACTACAAATTTAACTTTGAAAAAAAACTTGATTTTAATAACAAAAACATTGATTTTTGTAAAAGAATGTTGAATTTCATAAATGTTACAAATGTAACAGATTAAACAATGATTTTATTAAAAAATTCGTTGATTACTACAAATTTAACTTTGAAAAAAAACTTGATTTTAATAACAAAAACATTGATTTTTGTAAAAGAATGTTGAATTTCATAAATGTTACAAATGTAACAGATTAAACCATGATTTTATTAAAAAATTCGTTGATTACTACAAATTTAACTTTGAAAAAAAACTTGATTTTAATAACAAAAACATTGATTTTTGTAAAAGAATGTTGAATTTCATAAATGTTACAAATGTAACAGATTAAACCATGATTTTATTAAAAAATTCGTTGATTACTACAAATTTAACTTTGAAAAAAAACTTGATTTTAATAACAAAAACATTGATTTTTGTAAAAGAATGTTGAATTTCATAAATGTTACAAATGTAACAGATTAAACAATGATTTTATTAAAAAATTCGTTGATTACTACAAATTTAACTTTGAAAAAAAACTTGATTTTAATAACAAAAACATTGATTTTTGTAAAAGAATGTTGAATTTCATAAATGTTACAAATGTAACAGATTAAACCATGATTTTATTAAAAAATTCGTTGATTACTACAAATTTAACTTTGAAAAAAAACTTGATTTTAATAACAAAAACATTGATTTTTGTAAAAGAATGTTGAATTTCATAAATGTTACAAATGTAACAGATTAAACCATGATTTTATAAAAAAATTCGTTGATTACTACAAATTTAACTTTGAAAAAAAACTTGATTTTAATAACAAAAACATTGATTTTTGTAAAAGAATGTTGAATTTCATAAATGTTACAAATGTAACAGATTAAACAATGATTCTATTAAAAAATTCGTTGATTACTACAAATTTAACTTTGAAAAAAAACTTGATTTTAATAACAAAAACATTGATTTTTGTGAAAGAATGTTGAATTTCTTAAATGTTACAAATGTAACAGATTAAACAATGATTCTATTAAAAAATTCGTTGATTACTACAAATTTAACTTTGAAAAAAAACTTGATTTTAATAACAAAAACATTGATTTTTGTAAAAGAATGTTGAATTTCATAAATGTTACAAATGTAACAGATTAAACAATGATTCTATTAAAAAATTCGTTGATTACTACAAATTTAACTTTGAAAAAAAACTTGATTTTAATAACAAAAACATTGATTTTTGTAAAAGAATGTTGAATTTCATAAATGTTACAAATGTAACAGATTAAACCATGATTTTATTAAAAAATTCGTTGATTACTACAAATTTAACTTTGAAAAAAAACTTGATTTTAATAACAAAAACATTGATTTTTGTGAAAGAATGTTGAATTTCTTAAATGTTACAAATGTAACAGATTAAACCATGATTTTATAAAAAAATTCGTTGATTACTACAAATTTAACTTTGAAAAAAAACTTGATTTTAATAACAAAAACATTGATTTTTGTAAAAGAATGTTGAATTTCATAAATGTTACAAATGTAACAGATTAAACAATGATTTTATTAAAAAATTCGTTGATTACTACAAATTTAACTTTGAAAAAAAACTTGATTTTAATAACAAAAACATTGATTTTTGTAAAAGAATGTTGAATTTCATAAATGTTACAAATGTAACAGATTAAACCATGATTTTATTAAAAAATTCGTTGATTACTACAAATTTAACTTTGAAAAAAAACTTGATTTTAATAACAAAAACATTGATTTTTGTGAAAGAATGTTGAATTTCTTAAATGTTACAAATGTAACAGATTAAACCATGATTTTATAAAAAAATTCGTTGATTACTACAAATTTAACTTTGAAAAAAAACTTGATTTTAATAACAAAAACATTGATTTTTGTAAAAGAATGTTGAATTTCATAAATGTTACAAATGTAACAGATTAAACAATGATTTTATTAAAAAATTCGTTGATTACTACAAATTTAACTTTGAAAAAAAACTTGATTTTAATAACAAAAACATTGATTTTTGTAAAAGAATGTTGAATTTCATAAATGTTACAAATGTAACAGATTAAACCATGATTTTATTAAAAAATTCGTTGATTACTACAAATTTAACTTTGAAAAAAAACTTGATTTTAATAACAAAAACATTGATTTTTGTAAAAGACTGTTGAATTTCATAAATGTTACAAATGTAACAGATTAAACCATGATTTTATTAAAAAATTCGTTGATTACTACAAATTTAACTTTGAAAAAAAACTTGATTTTAATAACAAAAACATTGATTTTTGTGAAAGAATGTTGAATTTCTTAAATGTTACAAATGTAACAGATTAAACCATGATTTTATAAAAAAATTCGTTGATTACTACAAATTTAACTTTGAAAAAAAACTTGATTTTAATAACAAAAACATTGATTTTTGTAAAAGAATGTTGAATTTCATAAATGTTACAAATGTAACAGATTAAACCATGATTTTATAAAAAAATTCGTTGATTACTACAAATTTAACTTTGAAAAAAAACTTGATTTTAATAACAAAAACATTGATTTTTGTAAAAGAATGTTGAATTTCATAAATGTTACAAATGTAACAGATTAAACAATGATTTTATTAAAAAATTCGTTGATTACTACAAATTTAACTTTGAAAAAAAACTTGATTTTAATAACAAAAACATTGATTTTTGTAAAAGAATGTTGAATTTCATAAATGTTACAAATGTAACAGATTAAACCATGATTTTATTAAAAAATTCGTTGATTACTACAAATTTAACTTTGAAAAAAAACTTGATTTTAATAACAAAAACATTGATTTTTGTGAAAGAATGTTGAATTTCTTAAATGTTACAAATGTAACAGATTAAACCATGATTTTATAAAAAAATTCGTTGATTACTACAAATTTAACTTTGAAAAAAAACTTGATTTTAATAACAAAAACATTGATTTTTGTAAAAGAATGTTGAATTTCATAAATGTTACAAATGTAACAGATTAAACCATGATTTTATAAAAAAATTCGTTGATTACTACAAATTTAACTTTGAAAAAAAACTTGATTTTAATAACAAAAACATTGATTTTTGTAAAAGAATGTTGAATTTCATAAATGTTACAAATGTAACAGATTAAACAATGATTTTATTAAAAAATTCGTTGATTACTACAAATTTAACTTTGAAAAAAAACTTGATTTTAATAACAAAAACATTGATTTTTGTAAAAGAATGTTGAATTTCATAAATGTTACAAATGTAACAGATTAAACCATGATTTTATTAAAAAATTCGTTGATTACTACAAATTTAACTTTGAAAAAAAACTTGATTTTAATAACAAAAACATTGATTTTTGTAAAAGAATGTTGAATTTCATAAATGTTACAAATGTAACAGATTAAACCATGATTTTATTAAAAAATTCGTTGATTACTACAAATTTAACTTTGAAAAAAAACTTGATTTTAATAACAAAAACATTGATTTTTGTAAAAGAATGTTGAATTTCATAAATGTTACAAATGTAACAGATTAAACAATGATTTTATTAAAAAATTCGTTGATTACTACAAATTTAACTTTGAAAAAAAACTTGATTTTAATAACAAAAACATTGATTTTTGTAAAAGAATGTTGAATTTCATAAATGTTACAAATGTAACAGATTAAACCATGATTTTATTAAAAAATTCGTTGATTACTACAAATTTAACTTTGAAAAAAAACTTGATTTTAATAACAAAAACATTGATTTTTGTAAAAGAATGTTGAATTTCATAAATGTTACAAATGTAACAGATTAAACAATGATTTTATTAAAAAATTCGTTGATTACTACAAATTTAACTTTGAAAAAAAACTTGATTTTAATAACAAAAACATTGATTTTTGTAAAAGAATGTTGAATTTCATAAATGTTACAAATGTAACAGATTAAACCATGATTTTATTAAAAAATTCGTTGATTACTACAAATTTAACTTTGAAAAAAAACTTGATTTTAATAACAAAAACATTGATTTTTGTAAAAGAATGTTGAATTTCATAAATGTTACAAATGTAACAGATTAAACCATGATTTTATTAAAAAATTCGTTGATTACTACAAATTTAACTTTGAAAAAAAACTTGATTTTAATAACAAAAACATTGATTTTTGTAAAAGAATGTTGAATTTCATAAATGTTACAAATGTAACAGATTAAACAATGATTTTATTAAAAAATTCGTTGATTACTACAAATTTAACTTTGAAAAAAAACTTGATTTTAATAACAAAAACATTGATTTTTGTAAAAGAATGTTGAATTTCATAAATGTTACAAATGTAACAGATTAAACCATGATTTTATTAAAAAATTCGTTGATTACTACAAATTTAACTTTGAAAAAAAACTTGATTTTAATAACAAAAACATTGATTTTTGTAAAAGAATGTTGAATTTCATAAATGTTACAAATGTAACAGATTAAACCATGATTTTATAAAAAAATTCGTTGATTACTACAAATTTAACTTTGAAAAAAAACTTGATTTTAATAACAAAAACATTGATTTTTGTAAAAGAATGTTGAATTTCATAAATGTTACAAATGTAACAGATTAAACAATGATTCTATTAAAAAATTCGTTGATTACTACAAATTTAACTTTGAAAAAAAACTTGATTTTAATAACAAAAACATTGATTTTTGTGAAAGAATGTTGAATTTCTTAAATGTTACAAATGTAACAGATTAAACAATGATTCTATTAAAAAATTCGTTGATTACTACAAATTTAACTTTGAAAAAAAACTTGATTTTAATAACAAAAACATTGATTTTTGTAAAAGAATGTTGAATTTCATAAATGTTACAAATGTAACAGATTAAACAATGATTCTATTAAAAAATTCGTTGATTACTACAAATTTAACTTTGAAAAAAAACTTGATTTTAATAACAAAAACATTGATTTTTGTAAAAGAATGTTGAATTTCATAAATGTTACAAATGTAACAGATTAAACCATGATTTTATTAAAAAATTCGTTGATTACTACAAATTTAACTTTGAAAAAAAACTTGATTTTAATAACAAAAACATTGATTTTTGTGAAAGAATGTTGAATTTCTTAAATGTTACAAATGTAACAGATTAAACCATGATTTTATAAAAAAATTCGTTGATTACTACAAATTTAACTTTGAAAAAAAACTTGATTTTAATAACAAAAACATTGATTTTTGTAAAAGAATGTTGAATTTCATAAATGTTACAAATGTAACAGATTAAACCATGATTTTATTAAAAAATTCGTTGATTACTACAAATTTAACTTTGAAAAAAAACTTGATTTTAATAACAAAAACATTGATTTTTGTGAAAGAATGTTGAATTTCTTAAATGTTACAAATGTAACAGATTAAACCATGATTTTATTAAAAAATTCGTTGATTACTACAAATTTAACTTTGAAAAAAAACTTGATTTTAATAACAAAAACATTGATTTTTGTAAAAGAATGTTGAATTTCATAAATGTTACAAATGTAACAGATTAAACAATGATTTTATTAAAAAATTCGTTGATTACTACAAATTTAACTTTGAAAAAAAACTTGATTTTAATAACAAAAACATTGATTTTTGTAAAAGAATGTTGAATTTCATAAATGTTACAAATGTAACAGATTAAACCATGATTTTATTAAAAAATTCGTTGATTACTACAAATTTAACTTTGAAAAAAAACTTGATTTTAATAACAAAAACATTGATTTTTGTGAAAGAATGTTGAATTTCTTAAATGTTACAAATGTAACAGATTAAACCATGATTTTATAAAAAAATTCGTTGATTACTACAAATTTAACTTTGAAAAAAAACTTGATTTTAATAACAAAAACATTGATTTTTGTAAAAGAATGTTGAATTTCATAAATGTTACAAATGTAACAGATTAAACAATGATTTTATTAAAAAATTCGTTGATTACTACAAATTTAACTTTGAAAAAAAACTTGATTTTAATAACAAAAACATTGATTTTTGTAAAAGAATGTTGAATTTCATAAATGTTACAAATGTAACAGATTAAACCATGATTTTATTAAAAAATTCGTTGATTACTACAAATTTAACTTTGAAAAAAAACTTGATTTTAATAACAAAAACATTGATTTTTGTAAAAGACTGTTGAATTTCATAAATGTTACAAATGTAACAGATTAAACCATGATTTTATTAAAAAATTCGTTGATTACTACAAATTTAACTTTGAAAAAAAACTTGATTTTAATAACAAAAACATTGATTTTTGTGAAAGAATGTTGAATTTCTTAAATGTTACAAATGTAACAGATTAAACCATGATTTTATAAAAAAATTCGTTGATTACTACAAATTTAACTTTGAAAAAAAACTTGATTTTAATAACAAAAACATTGATTTTTGTAAAAGAATGTTGAATTTCATAAATGTTACAAATGTAACAGATTAAACAATGATTTTATTAAAAAATTCGTTGATTACTACAAATTTAACTTTGAAAAAAAACTTGATTTTAATAACAAAAACATTGATTTTTGTAAAAGAATGTTGAATTTCATAAATGTTACAAATGTAACAGATTAAACCATGATTTTATTAAAAAATTCGTTGATTACTACAAATTTAACTTTGAAAAAAAACTTGATTTTAATAACAAAAACATTGATTTTTGCAAAAGACTGTTGAATTTCATAAATGTTACAAATGTAACAGATTAAACCATGATTTTATTAAAAAATTCGTTGATTACTACAAATTTAACTTTGAAAAAAAACTTGATTTTAATAACAAAAACATTGATTTTTGTGAAAGAATGTTGAATTTCTTAAATGTTACAAATGTAACAGATTAAACCATGATTTTATAAAAAAATTCGTTGATTACTACAAATTTAACTTTGAAAAAAAACTTGATTTTAATAACAAAAACATTGATTTTTGTAAAAGAATGTTGAATTTCATAAATGTTACAAATGTAACAGATTAAACAATGATTTTATTAAAAAATTCGTTGATTACTACAAATTTAACTTTGAAAAAAAACTTGATTTTAATAACGAAAACATTGATTTTTTTAAAAGAATGTTGAATTTCATAAATGTTACAAATGTAACAGATTAAACAATGATTTTATTAAAAAATTCGTTGATTACTACAAATTTAACTTTGAAAAAAAACTTGATTTTAATAACAAAAACATTGATTTTTGTAAAAGAATGTTGAATTTCATAAATGTTACAAATGTAACAGATTAAACCATGATTTTATAAAAAAATTCGTTGATTACTACAAATTTAACTTTGAAAAAAAACTTGATTTTAATAACAAAAACATTGATTTTTGTAAAAGAATGTTGAATTTCATAAATGTTACAAATGTAACAGATTAAACCATGATTTTATTAAAAAATTCGTTGATTACTACAAATTTAACTTTGAAAAAAAACTTGATTTTAATAACAAAAACATTGATTTTTGTGAAAGAATGTTGAATTTCTTAAATGTTACAAATGTAACAGATTAAACCATGATTTTATAAAAAAATTCGTTGATTACTACAAATTTAACTTTGAAAAAAAACTTGATTTTAATAACAAAAACATTGATTTTTGTAAAAGAATGTTGAATTTCATAAATGTTACAAATGTAACAGATTAAACCATGATTTTATAAAAAAATTCGTTGATTACTACAAATTTAACTTTGAAAAAAAACTTGATTTTAATAACAAAAACATTGATTTTTGTAAAAGAATGTTGAATTTCATAAATGTTACAAATGTAACAGATTAAACAATGATTTTATTAAAAAATTCGTTGATTACTACAAATTTAACTTTGAAAAAAAACTTGATTTTAATAACAAAAACATTGATTTTTGTAAAAGAATGTTGAATTTCATAAATGTTACAAATGTAACAGATTAAACCATGATTTTATTAAAAAATTCGTTGATTACTACAAATTTAACTTTGAAAAAAAACTTGATTTTAATAACAAAAACATTGATTTTTGTAAAAGAATGTTGAATTTCATAAATGTTACAAATGTAACAGATTAAACCATGATTTTATTAAAAAATTCGTTGATTACTACAAATTTAACTTTGAAAAAAAACTTGATTTTAATAACAAAAACATTGATTTTTGTAAAAGAATGTTGAATTTCATAAATGTTACAAATGTAACAGATTAAACAATGATTTTATTAAAAAATTCGTTGATTACTACAAATTTAACTTTGAAAAAAAACTTGATTTTAATAACAAAAACATTGATTTTTGTAAAAGAATGTTGAATTTCATAAATGTTACAAATGTAACAGATTAAACCATGATTTTATTAAAAAATTCGTTGATTACTACAAATTTAACTTTGAAAAAAAACTTGATTTTAATAACAAAAACATTGATTTTTGTAAAAGAATGTTGAATTTCATAAATGTTACAAATGTAACAGATTAAACCATGATTTTATAAAAAAATTCGTTGATTACTACAAATTTAACTTTGAAAAAAAACTTGATTTTAATAACAAAAACATTGATTTTTGTAAAAGAATGTTGAATTTCATAAATGTTACAAATGTAACAGATTAAACCATGATTTTATAAAAAAATTCGTTGATTACTACAAATTTAACTTTGAAAAAAAACTTGATTTTAATAACAAAAACATTGATTTTTGTAAAAGAATGTTGAATTTCATAAATGTTACAAATGTAACAGATTAAACAATGATTTTATTAAAAAATTCGTTGATTACTACAAATTTAACTTTGAAAAAAAACTTGATTTTAATAACAAAAACATTGATTTTTGTAAAAGAATGTTGAATTTCATAAATGTTACAAATGTAACAGATTAAACCATGATTTTATTAAAAAATTCGTTGATTACTACAAATTTAACTTTGAAAAAAAACTTGATTTTAATAACAAAAACATTGATTTTTGTGAAAGAATGTTGAATTTCTTAAATGTTACAAATGTAACAGATTAAACCATGATTTTATAAAAAAATTCGTTGATTACTACAAATTTAACTTTGAAAAAAAACTTGATTTTAATAACAAAAACATTGATTTTTGTAAAAGAATGTTGAATTTCATAAATGTTACAAATGTAACAGATTAAACCATGATTTTATTAAAAAATTCGTTGATTACTACAAATTTAACTTTGAAAAAAAACTTGATTTTAATAACAAAAACATTGATTTTTGTGAAAGAATGTTGAATTTCTTAAATGTTACAAATGTAACAGATTAAACCATGATTTTATAAAAAAATTCGTTGATTACTACAAATTTAACTTTGAAAAAAAACTTGATTTTAATAACAAAAACATTGATTTTTGTAAAAGAATGTTGAATTTCATAAATGTTACAAATGTAACAGATTAAACAATGATTTTATTAAAAAACTCGTTGATTACTACAAATTTAACTTTGAAAAAAAACTTGATTTTAATAACAAAAACATTGATTTTTGTAAAAGAATGTTGAATTTCATAAATGTTACAAATGTAACAGATTAAACCATGATTTTATTAAAAAATTCGTTGATTACTACAAATTTAACTTTGAAAAAAAACTTGATTTTAATAACAAAAACATTGATTTTTGTAAAAGAATGTTGAATTTCATAAATGTTACAAATGTAACAGATTAAACCATGATTTTATTAAAAAATTCGTTGATTACTACAAATTTAACTTTGAAAAAAAACTTGATTTTAATAACAAAAACATTGATTTTTGTGAAAGAATGTTGAATTTCTTAAATGTTACAAATGTAACAGATTAAACCATGATTTTATAAAAAAATTCGTTGATTACTACAAATTTAACTTTGAAAAAAAACTTGATTTTAATAACAAAAACATTGATTTTTGTGAAAGAATGTTGAATTTCTTAAATGTTACAAATGTAACAGATTAAACCATGATTTTATAAAAAAATTCGTTGATTACTACAAATTTAACTTTGAAAAAAAACTTGATTTTAATAACAAAAACATTGATTTTTGTAAAAGAATGTTGAATTTCATAAATGTTACAAATGTAACAGATTAAACAATGATTTTATTAAAAAATTCGTTGATTACTACAAATTTAACTTTGAAAAAAAACTTGATTTTAATAACAAAAACATTGATTTTTGTAAAAGAATGTTGAATTTCATAAATGTTACAAATGTAACAGATTAAACCATGATTTTATTAAAAAATTCGTTGATTACTACAAATTTAACTTTGAAAAAAAACTTGATTTTAATAACAAAAACATTGATTTTTGTAAAAGAATGTTGAATTTCATAAATGTTACAAATGTAACAGATTAAACCATGATTTTATTAAAAAATTCGTTGATTACTACAAATTTAACTTTGAAAAAAAACTTGATTTTAATAACAAAAACATTGATTTTTGTGAAAGAATGTTGAATTTCTTAAATGTTACAAATGTAACAGATTAAACCATGATTTTATAAAAAAATTCGTTGATTACTACAAATTTAACTTTGAAAAAAAACTTGATTTTAATAACAAAAACATTGATTTTTGTAAAAGAATGTTGAATTTCATAAATGTTACAAATGTAACAGATTAAACAATGATTTTATTAAAAAATTCGTTGATTACTACAAATTTAACTTTGAAAAAAAACTTGATTTTAATAACAAAAACATTGATTTTTGTAAAAGAATGTTGAATTTCATAAATGTTACAAATGTAACAGATTAAACCATGATTTTATTAAAAAATTCGTTGATTACTACAAATTTAACTTTGAAAAAAAACTTGATTTTAATAACAAAAACATTGATTTTTGTGAAAGAATGTTGAATTTCTTAAATGTTACAAATGTAACAGATTAAACCATGATTTTATAAAAAAATTCGTTGATTACTACAAATTTAACTTTGAAAAAAAACTTGATTTTAATAACAAAAACATTGATTTTTGTAAAAGAATGTTGAATTTCATAAATGTTACAAATGTAACAGATTAAACCATGATTTTATAAAAAAATTCGTTGATTACTACAAATTTAACTTTGAAAAAAAACTTGATTTTAATAACAAAAACATTGATTTTTGTAAAAGAATGTTGAATTTCATAAATGTTACAAATGTAACAGATTAAACAATGATTTTATTAAAAAATTCGTTGATTACTACAAATTTAACTTTGAAAAAAAACTTGATTTTAATAACAAAAACATTGATTTTTGTAAAAGAATGTTGAATTTCATAAATGTTACAAATGTAACAGATTAAACCATGATTTTATAAAAAAATTCGTTGATTACTACAAATTTAACTTTGAAAAAAAACTTGATTTTAATAACAAAAACATTGATTTTTGTAAAAGAATGTTGAATTTCATAAATGTTACAAATGTAACAGATTAAACAATGATTTTATTAAAAAATTCGTTGATTACTACAAATTTAACTTTGAAAAAAAACTTGATTTTAATAACAAAAACATTGATTTTTGTAAAAGAATGTTGAATTTCATAAATGTTACAAATGTAACAGATTAAACCATGATTTTATTAAAATATTCGTTGATTACTACAAATTTAACTTTGAAAAAAAACTTGATTTTAATAACGAAAACATTGATTTTTGTAAAAGAATGTTGAATTTCATAAATGTTACAAATGTAACAGATTAAACAATGATTTTATTAAAAAATTCGTTGATTACTACAAATTTAACTTTGAAAAAAAACTTGATTTTAATAACAAAAACATTGATTTTTGTAAAAGAATGTTGAATTTCATAAATGTTACAAATGTAACAGATTAAACCATGATTTTATAAAAAAATTCGTTGATTACTACAAATTTAACTTTGAAAAAAAACTTGATTTTAATAACAAAAACATTGATTTTTGTAAAAGAATGTTGAATTTCATAAATGTTACAAATGTAACAGATTAAACCATGATTTTATAAAAAAATTCGTTGATTACTACAAATTTAACTTTGAAAAAAAACTTGATTTTAATAACAAAAACATTGATTTTTGTAAAAGAATGTTGAATTTCATAAATGTTACAAATGTAACAGATTAAACAATGATTTTATTAAAAAATTCGTTGATTACTACAAATTTAACTTTGAAAAAAAACTTGATTTTAATAACAAAAACATTGATTTTTGTAAAAGAATGTTGAATTTCATAAATGTTACAAATGTAACAGATTAAACCATGATTTTATAAAAAAATTCGTTGATTACTACAAATTTAACTTTGAAAAAAAACTTGATTTTAATAACAAAAACATTGATTTTTGTAAAAGAATGTTGAATTTCATAAATGTTACAAATGTAACAGATTAAACCATGATTTTATAAAAAAATTCGTTGATTACTACAAATTTAACTTTGAAAAAAAACTTGATTTTAATAACAAAAACATTGATTTTTGTAAAAGAATGTTGAATTTCATAAATGTTACAAATGTAACAGATTAAACAATGATTTTATTAAAAAATTCGTTGATTACTACAAATTTAACTTTGAAAAAAAACTTGATTTTAATAACAAAAACATTGATTTTTGTAAAAGAATGTTGAATTTCATAAATGTTACAAATGTAACAGATTAAACCATGATTTTATTAAAAAATTCGTTGATTACTACAAATTTAACTTTGAAAAAAAACTTGATATTAATAACAAAAACATTGATTTTTGTGAAAGAATGTTGAATTTCATAAATGTTACAAATGTAACAGATTAAACCATGATTTTATAAAAAAATTCGTTGATTACTACAAATTTAACTTTGAAAAAAAACTTGATTTTAATAACAAAAACATTGATTTTTGTAAAAGAATGTTGAATTTCATAAATGTTACAAATGTAACAGATTAAACCATGATTTTATTAAAAAATTCGTTGATTACTACAAATTTAACTTTGAAAAAAAACTTGATTTTAATAACAAAAACATTGATTTTTGTAAAAGAATGTTGAATTTCATAAATGTTACAAATGTAACAGATTAAACAATGATTTTATTAAAAAATTCGTTGATTACTACAAATTTAACTTTGAAAAAAAACTTGATTTTAATAACAAAAACATTGATTTTTGTAAAAGAATGTTGAATTTCATAAATGTTACAAATGTAACAGATTAAACAATGATTTTATTAAAAAATTCGTTGATTACTACAAATTTAACTTTGAAAAAAAACTTGATATTAATAACAAAAACATTGATTTTTGTGAAAGAATGTTGAATTTCATAAATGTTACAAATGTAACAGATTAAACCATGATTTTATAAAAAAATTCGTTGATTACTACAAATTTAACTTTGAAAAAAAACTTGATTTTAATAACAAAAACATTGATTTTTGTAAAAGAATGTTGAATTTCATAAATGTTACAAATGTAACAGATTAAACCATGATTTTATTAAAAAATTCGTTGATTACTACAAATTTAACTTTGAAAAAAAACTTGATATTAATAACAAAAACATTGATTTTTGTGAAAGAATGTTGAATTTCATAAATGTTACAAATGTAACAGATTAAACCATGATTTTATAAAAAAATTCGTTGATTACTACAAATTTAACTTTGAAAAAAAACTTGATTTTAATAACAAAAACATTGATTTTTGTAAAAGAATGTTGAATTTCATAAATGTTACAAATGTAACAGATTAAACCATGATTTTATTAAAAAATTCGTTGATTACTACAAATTTAACTTTGAAAAAAAACTTGATTTTAATAACAAAAACATTGATTTTTGTGAAAGAATGTTGAATTTCTTAAATGTTACAAATGTAACAGATTAAACCATGATTTTATAAAAAAATTCGTTGATTACTACAAATTTAACTTTGAAAAAAAACTTGATTTTAATAACAAAAACATTGATTTTTGTAAAAGAATGTTGAATTTCATAAATGTTACAAATGTAACAGATTAAACAATGATTTTATTAAAAAATTCGTTGATTACTACAAATTTAACTTTGAAAAAAAACTTGATTTTAATAACGAAAACATTGATTTTTGTGAAAGAATGTTGAATTTCATAAATGTTACAAATGTAACAGATTAAACAATGATTTTATTAAAAAATTCGTTGATTACTACAAATTTAACTTTGAAAAAAAACTTGATTTTAATAACAAAAACATTGATTTTTGTAAAAGAATGTTGAATTTCATAAATGTTACAAATGTAACAGATTAAACCATGATTTTATTAAAAAATTCGTTGATTACTACAAATTTAACTTTGAAAAAAAACTTGATTTTAATAACAAAAACATTGATTTTTGTGAAAGAATGTTGAATTTCTTAAATGTTACAAATGTAACAGATTAAACCATGATTTTATAAAAAAATTCGTTGATTACTACAAATTTAACTTTGAAAAAAAACTTGATTTTAATAACAAAAACATTGATTTTTGTAAAAGAATGTTGAATTTCATAAATGTTACAAATGTAACAGATTAAACAATGATTTTATTAAAAAATTCGTTGATTACTACAAATTTAACTTTGAAAAAAAACTTGATTTTAATAACAAAAACATTGATTTTTGTAAAAGAATGTTGAATTTCATAAATGTTACAAATGTAACAGATTAAACAATGATTTTATTAAAAAATTCGTTGATTACTACAAATTTAACTTTGAAAAAAAACTTGATTTTAATAACAAAAACATTGATTTTTGTGAAAGAATGTTGAATTTCTTAAATGTTACAAATGTAACAGATTAAACCATGATTTTATAAAAAAATTCGTTGATTACTACAAATTTAACTTTGAAAAAAAACTTGATTTTAATAACAAAAACATTGATTTTTGTAAAAGAATGTTGAATTTCATAAATGTTACAAATGTAACAGATTAAACAATGATTTTATTAAAAAATTCGTTGATTACTACAAATTTAACTTTGAAAAAAAACTTGATTTTAATAACAAAAACATTGATTTTTGTGAAAGAATGTTGAATTTCTTAAATGTTACAAATGTAACAGATTAAACCATGATTTTATAAAAAAATTCGTTGATTACTACAAATTTAACTTTGAAAAAAAACTTGATTTTAATAACAAAAACATTGATTTTTGTGAAAGAATGTTGAATTTCTTAAATGTTACAAATGTAACAGATTAAACCATGATTTTATAAAAAAATTCGTTGATTACTACAAATTTAACTTTGAAAAAAAACTTGATTTTAATAACAAAAACATTGATTTTTGTAAAAGAATGTTGAATTTCATAAATGTTACAAATGTAACAGATTAAACAATGATTTTATTAAAAAATTCGTTGATTACTACAAATTTAACTTTGAAAAAAAACTTGATTTTAATAACAAAAACATTGATTTTTGTGAAAGAATGTTGAATTTCTTAAATGTTACAAATGTAACAGATTAAACCATGATTTTATAAAAAAATTCGTTGATTACTACAAATTTAACTTTGAAAAAAAACTTGATTTTAATAACAAAAACATTGATTTTTGTAAAAGAATGTTGAATTTCATAAATGTTACAAATGTAACAGATTAAACAATGATTTTATTAAAAAATTCGTTGATTACTACAAATTTAACTTTGAAAAAAAACTTGATTTTAATAACAAAAACATTGATTTTTGTGAAAGAATGTTGAATTTCTTAAATGTTACAAATGTAACAGATTAAACCATGATTTTATAAAAAAATTCGTTGATTACTACAAATTTAACTTTGAAAAAAAACTTGATTTTAATAACAAAAACATTGATTTTTGTGAAAGAATGTTGAATTTCTTAAATGTTACAAATGTAACAGATTAAACCATGATTTTATAAAAAAATTCGTTGATTACTACAAATTTAACTTTGAAAAAAAACTTGATTTTAATAACAAAAACATTGATTTTTGTAAAAGAATGTTGAATTTCATAAATGTTACAAATGTAACAGATTAAACAATGATTTTATTAAAAAATTCGTTGATTACTACAAATTTAACTTTGAAAAAAAACTTGATTTTAATAACAAAAACATTGATTTTTTTAAAAGAATGTTGAATTTCATAAATGTTACAAATGTAACAGATTAAACAATGATTTTATTAAAAAATTCGTTGATTACTACAAATTTAACTTTGAAAAAAAACTTGATTTTAATAACAAAAACATTGATTTTTGTAAAAGAATGTTGAATTTCATAAATGTTACAAATGTAACAGATTAAACAATGATTTTATTAAAAAATTCGTTGATTACTACAAATTTAACTTTGAAAAAAAACTTGATTTTAATAACGAAAACATTGATTTTTGTGAAAGAATGTTGAATTTCATAAATGTTACAAATGTAACAGATTAAACAATGATTTTATTAAAAAATTCGTTGATTACTACAAATTTAACTTTGAAAAAAAACTTGATTTTAATAACAAAAACATTGATTTTTGTAAAAGAATGTTGAATTTCATAAATGTTACAAATGTAACAGATTAAACCATGATTTTATTAAAAAATTCGTTGATTACTACAAATTTAACTTTGAAAAAAAACTTGATTTTAATAACAAAAACATTGATTTTTGTGAAAGAATGTTGAATTTCTTAAATGTTACAAATGTAACAGATTAAACCATGATTTTATAAAAAAATTCGTTGATTACTACAAATTTAACTTTGAAAAAAAACTTGATTTTAATAACAAAAACATTGATTTTTGTAAAAGAATGTTGAATTTCATAAATGTTACAAATGTAACAGATTAAACAATGATTTTATTAAAAAATTCGTTGATTACTACAAATTTAACTTTGAAAAAAAACTTGATTTTAATAACAAAAACATTGATTTTTGTGAAAGAATGTTGAATTTCTTAAATGTTACAAATGTAACAGATTAAACCATGATTTTATAAAAAAATTCGTTGATTACTACAAATTTAACTTTGAAAAAAAACTTGATTTTAATAACAAAAACATTGATTTTTGTAAAAGAATGTTGAATTTCATAAATGTTACAAATGTAACAGATTAAACAATGATTTTATTAAAAAATTCGTTGATTACTACAAATTTAACTTTGAAAAAAAACTTGATTTTAATAACAAAAACATTGATTTTTGTAAAAGAATGTTGAATTTCATAAATGTTACAAATGTAACAGATTAAACCATGATTTTATTAAAAAATTCGTTGATTACTACAAATTTAACTTTGAAAAAAAACTTGATTTTAATAACAAAAACATTGATTTTTGTGAAAGAATGTTGAATTTCATAAATGTTACAAATGTAACAGATTAAACCATGATTTTATTAAAAAATTCGTTGATTACTACAAATTTAACTTTGAAAAAAAACTTGATTTTAATAACAAAAACATTGATTTTTGTGAAAGAATGTTGAATTTCTTAAATGTTACAAATGTAACAGATTAAACCATGATTTTATAAAAAAATTCGTTGATTACTACAAATTTAACTTTGAAAAAAAACTTGATTTTAATAACAAAAACATTGATTTTTGTGAAAGAATGTTGAATTTCATAAATGTTACAAATGTAACAGATTAAACCATGATTTTATTAAAAAATTCGTTGATTACTACAAATTTAACTTTGAAAAAAAACTTGATTTTAATAACAAAAACATTGATTTTTGTGAAAGAATGTTGAATTTCATAAATGTTACAAATGTAACAGATTAAACAATGATTTTATTAAAAAATTCGTTGATTACTACAAATTTAACTTTGAAAAAAAACTTGATTTTAATAACAAAAACATTGATTTTTGTAAAAGAATGTTGAATTTCATAAATGTTACAAACGTAACAGATTAAACCATGATTTTATTAAAAAATTCGTTGATTACTACAAATTTAACTTTGAAAAAAAACTTGATTTTAATAACAAAAACATTGATTTTTGTGAAAGAATGTTGAATTTCTTAAATGTTACAAATGTAACAGATTAAACCATGATTTTATAAAAAAATTCGTTGATTACTACAAATTTAACTTTGAAAAAAAACTTGATTTTAATAACAAAAACATTGATTTTTGTAAAAGAATGTTGAATTTCATAAATGTTACAAATGTAACAGATTAAACAATGATTTTATTAAAAAATTCGTTGATTACTACAAATTTAACTTTGAAAAAAAACTTGATTTTAATAACAAAAACATTGATTTTTGTGAAAGAATGTTGAATTTCTTAAATGTTACAAATGTAACAGATTAAACCATGATTTTATAAAAAAATTCGTTGATTACTACAAATTTAACTTTGAAAAAAAACTTGATTTTAATAACAAAAACATTGATTTTTGTAAAAGAATGTTGAATTTCATAAATGTTACAAATGTAACAGATTAAACAATGATTTTATTAAAAAATTCGTTGATTACTACAAATTTAACTTTGAAAAAAAACTTGATTTTAATAACAAAAACATTGATTTTTGTGAAAGAATGTTGAATTTCTTAAATGTTACAAATGTAACAGATTAAACCATGATTTTATAAAAAAATTCGTTGATTACTACAAATTTAACTTTGAAAAAAAACTTGATTTTAATAACAAAAACATTGATTTTTGTAAAAGAATGTTGAATTTCATAAATGTTACAAATGTAACAGATTAAACAATGATTTTATTAAAAAATTCGTTGATTACTACAAATTTAACTTTGAAAAAAAACTTGATTTTAATAACAAAAACATTGATTTTTGTGAAAGAATGTTGAATTTCTTAAATGTTACAAATGTAACAGATTAAACCATGATTTTATAAAAAAATTCGTTGATTACTACAAATTTAACTTTGAAAAAAAACTTGATTTTAATAACAAAAACATTGATTTTTGTAAAAGAATGTTGAATTTCATAAATGTTACAAATGTAACAGATTAAACAATGATTTTATTAAAAAATTCGTTGATTACTACAAATTTAACTTTGAAAAAAAACTTGATTTTAATAACAAAAACATTGATTTTTGTGAAAGAATGTTGAATTTCTTAAATGTTACAAATGTAACAGATTAAACCATGATTTTATAAAAAAATTCGTTGATTACTACAAATTTAACTTTGAAAAAAAACTTGATTTTAATAACAAAAACATTGATTTTTGTAAAAGAATGTTGAATTTCATAAATGTTACAAATGTAACAGATTAAACAATGATTTTATTAAAAAATTCGTTGATTACTACAAATTTAACTTTGAAAAAAAACTTGATTTTAATAACAAAAACATTGATTTTTGTGAAAGAATGTTGAATTTCTTAAATGTTACAAATGTAACAGATTAAACCATGATTTTATAAAAAAATTCGTTGATTACTACAAATTTAACTTTGAAAAAAAACTTGATTTTAATAACAAAAACATTGATTTTTGTAAAAGAATGTTGAATTTCATAAATGTTACAAATGTAACAGATTAAACAATGATTTTATTAAAAAATTCGTTGATTACTACAAATTTAACTTTGAAAAAAAACTTGATTTTAATAACAAAAACATTGATTTTTGTAAAAGAATGTTGAATTTCATAAATGTTACAAATGTAACAGATTAAACCATGATTTTATTAAAAAATTCGTTGATTACTACAAATTTAACTTTGAAAAAAAACTTGATTTTAATAACAAAACCATTGATTTTTGTGAAAGAATGTTGAATTTCTTAAATGTTACAAATGTAACAGATTAAACCATGATTTTATAAAAAAATTCGTTGATTACTACAAATTTAACTTTGAAAAAAAACTTGATTTTAATAACAAAAACATTGATTTTTGTGAAAGAATGTTGAATTTCTTAAATGTTACAAATGTAACAGATTAAACCATGATTTTATAAAAAAATTCGTTGATTACTACAAATTTAACTTTGAAAAAAAACTTGATTTTAATAACAAAAACATTGATTTTTGTAAAAGAATGTTGAATTTCATAAATGTTACAAATGTAACAGATTAAACCATGATTTTATAAAAAAAATTCGTTGATTACTACAAATTTAACTTTGAAAAAAAACTTGATTTTTATAACAAAAACATTGATTTTTTTAAAAGAATGTTGAATTTCATAAATGTTACAAATGTAACAGATTAAACAATGATTTTATTAAAAAATTCGTTGATTACTACAAATTTAACTTTGAAAAAAAACTTGATTTTAATAACGAAAACATTGATTTTTGTAAAAGAATGTTGAATTTCATAAATGTTACAAATGTAACAGATTAAACAATGATTTTATTAAAAAATTCGTTGATTACTACAAATTTAACTTTGAAAAAAAACTTGATTTTAATAACAAAAACATTGATTTTTGTAAAAGAATGTTGAATTTCATAAATGTTACAAATGTAACAGATTAAACCATGATTTTATAAAAAAATTCGTTGATTACTACAAATTTAACTTTGAAAAAAAACTTGATTTTAATAACAAAAACATTGATTTTTGTAAAAGAATGTTGAATTTCATAAATGTTACAAATGTAACAGATTAAACAATGATTTTATTAAAAAATTCGTTGATTACTACAAATTTAACTTTGAAAAAAAACTTGATTTTTATAACAAAAACATTGATTTTTTTAAAAGAATGTTGAATTTCATAAATGTTACAAATGTAACAGATTAAACAATGATTTTATTAAAAAATTCGTTGATTACTACAAATTTAACTTTGAAAAAAAACTTGATTTTAATAACGAAAACATTGATTTTTGTAAAAGAATGTTGAATTTCATAAATGTTACAAATGTAACAGATTAAACAATGATTTTATTAAAAAATTCGTTGATTACTACAAATTTAACTTTGAAAAAAAACTTGATTTTAATAACAAAAACATTGATTTTTGTAAAAGAATGTTGAATTTCATAAATGTTACAAATGTAACAGATTAAACCATGATTTTATAAAAAAATTCGTTGATTACTACAAATTTAACTTTGAAAAAAAACTTGATTTTAATAACAAAAACATTGATTTTTGTAAAAGAATGTTGAATTTCATAAATGTTACAAATGTAACAGATTAAACCATGATTTTATAAAAAAAATTCGTTGATTACTACAAATTTAACTTTGAAAAAAAACTTGATTTTAATAACAAAAACATTGATTTTTGTAAAAGAATGTTGAATTTCTTAAATGTTACAAATGTAACAGATTAAACCATGATTTTATAAAAAAATTCGTTGATTACTACAAATTTAACTTTGAAAAAAAACTTGATTTTAATAACAAAAACATTGATTTTTGTAAAAGAATGTTGAATTTCATAAATGTTACAAATGTAACAGATTAAACCATGATTTTATTAAAATATTCGTTGATTACTACAAATTTAACTTTGAAAAAAAACTTGATTTTAATAACAAAAACATTGATTTTTGTAAAAGAATGTTGAATTTCATAAATGTTACAAATGTAACAGATTAAACAATGATTTTATTAAAAAATTCGTTGATTACTACAAATTTAACTTTGAAAAAAAACTTGATTTTTATAACAAAAACATTGATTTTTGTAAAAGAATGTTGAATTTCATAAATGTTACAAATGTAACAGATTAAACAATGATTTTATTAAAAAATTCGTTGATTACTACAAATTTAACTTTGAAAAAAAACTTGATTTTAATAACAAAAACATTGATTTTTGTAAAAGAATGTTGAATTTCATAAATGTTACAAATGTAACAGATTAAACAATGATTTTATTAAAAAATTCGTTGATTACTACAAATTTAACTTTGAAAAAAAACTTGATTTTAATAACGAAAACATTGATTTTTGTAAAAGAATGTTGAATTTCATAAATGTTACAAATGTAACAGATTAAACCATGATTTTATAAAAAATATCGTTGATTACTACAAATTTAACTTTGAAAAAAAACTTGATTTTAATAACAAAAACATTGATTTTTGTAAAAGAATGTTGAATTTCATAAATGTTACAAATGTAACAGATTAAACCATGATTTTATAAAAAAAATTCGTTGATTACTACAAATTTAACTTTGAAAAAAAACTTGATTTTAATAACAAAAACATTGATTTTTGTAAAAGAATGTTGAATTTCATAAATGTTACAAATGTAACAGATTAAACAATGATTTTATTAAAAAATTCGTTGATTACTACAAATTTAACTTTGAAAAAAAACTTGATTTTAATAACGAAAACATTGATTTTTGTAAAAGAATGTTGAATTTCATAAATGTTACAAATGTAACAGATTAAACAATGATTTTATTAAAAAATTCGTTGATTACTACAAATTTAACTTTGAAAAAAAACTTGATTTTAATAACGAAAACATTGATTTTTGTAAAAGAATGTTGAATTTCATAAATGTTACAAATGTAACAGATTAAACAATGATTTTATTAAAAAATTCGTTGATTACTACAAATTTAACTTTGAAAAAAAACTTGATTTTTATAACAAAAACATTGATTTTTGTAAAAGAATGTTGAATTTCATAAATGTTACAAATGTAACAGATTAAACAATGATTTTATTAAAAAATTCGTTGATTACTACAAATTTAACTTTGAAAAAAAACTTGATTTTAATAACAAAAACATTGATTTTTGTAAAAGAATGTTGAATTTCATAAATGTTACAAATGTAACAGATTAAACAATGATTTTATTAAAAAATTCGTTGATTACTACAAATTTAACTTTGAAAAAAAACTTGATTTTAATAACGAAAACATTGATTTTTGTAAAAGAATGTTGAATTTCATAAATGTTACAAATGTAACAGATTAAACAATGATTTTATTAAAAAATTCGTTGATTACTACAAATTTAACTTTGAAAAAAAACTTGATTTTAATAACGAAAACATTGATTTTTGTAAAAGAATGTTGAATTTCATAAATGTTACAAAGGTAACAGATTAAACAATGATTTTATTAAAAAATTCGTTGATTACTACAAATTTAACTTTGAAAAAAAACTTGATTTTTATAACAAAAACATTGATTTTTGTAAAAGAATGTTGAATTTCATAAATGTTACAAATGTAACAGATTAAACAATGATTTTATTAAAAAATTCGTTGATTACTACAAATTTAACTTTGAAAAAAAACTTGATTTTAATAACAAAAACATTGATTTTTGTAAAAGAATGTTGAATTTCATAAATGTTACAAATGTAACAGATTAAACAATGATTTTATTAAAAAATTCGTTGATTACTACAAATTTAACTTTGAAAAAAAACTTGATTTTAATAACGAAAACATTGATTTTTGTAAAAGAATGTTGAATTTCATAAATGTTACAAATGTAACAGATTAAACCATGATTTTATAAAAAAATTCGTTGATTACTACAAATTTAACTTTGAAAAAAAACTTGATTTTAATAACAAAAACATTGATTTTTGTAAAAGAATGTTGAATTTCATAAATGTTACAAATGTAACAGATTAAACAATGATTTTATTAAAAAATTCGTTGATTACTACAAATTTAACTTTGAAAAAAAACTTGATTTTAATAACAAAAACATTGATTTTTGTAAAAGAATGTTGAATTTCATAAATGTTACAAATGTAACAGATTAAACCATGATTTTATAAAAAAATTCGTTGATTACTACAAATTTAACTTTGAAAAAAAAATTGATTTTAATAACAAAAACATTGATTTTTGTAAAAGAATGTTGAATTTCATAAATGTTACAAATGTAACAGATTAAACCATGATTTTATAAAAAATATCGTTGATTACTACAAATTTAACTTTGAAAAAAAACTTGATTTTACTAACAAAAACATTGATTTTTGTAAAAGAATGTTGAATTTCATAAATGTTACAAATGTAACAGATTAAACCATGATTTTATAAAAAAAATTCGTTGATTACTACAAATTTAACTTTGAAAAAAAACTTGATTTTAATAACAAAAACATTGATTTTTGTAAAAGAATGTTGAATTTCATAAATGTTACAAATGTAACAGATTAAACCATGATTTTATTAAAATATTCGTTGATTACTACAAATTTAACTTTGAAAAAAAACTTGATTTTAATAACAAAAACATTGATTTTTGTGAAAGAATGTTGAATTTCTTAAATGTTACAAATGTAACAGATTAAACCATGATTTTATTAAAAAATTCGTTGATTACTACAAATTTAACTTTGAAAAAAAACTTGATTTTAATAACAAAAACATTGATTTTTGTAAAAGAATGTTGAATTTCATAAATGTTACAAATGTAACAGATTAAACAATGATTTTATTAAAAAATTCGTTGATTACTACAAATTTAACTTTGAAAAAAAACTTGATTTTAATAACGAAAACATTGATTTTTGTAAAAGAATGTTGAATTTCATAAATGTTACAAATGTAACAGATTAAACAATGATTTTATTAAAAAATTCGTTGATTACTACAAATTTAACTTTGAAAAAAAACTTGATTTTAATAACAAAAACATTGATTTTTGTAAAAGAATGTTGAATTTCATAAATGTTACAAATGTAACAGATTAAACAATGATTTTATTAAAAAATTCGTTGATTACTACAAATTTAACTTTGAAAAAAAACTTGATTTTAATAACAAAAACATTGATTTTTGTAAAAGAATGTTGAATTTCATAAATGTTACAAATGTAACAGATTAAACCATGATTTTATAAAAAAAATTCGTTGATTACTACAAATTTAACTTTGAAAAAAAACTTGATTTTAATAACAAAAACATTGATTTTTGTAAAAGAATGTTGAATTTCATAAATGTTACAAATGTAACAGATTAAACCATGATTTTATTAAAATATTCGTTGATTACTACAAATTTAACTTTGAAAAAAAACTTGATTTTAATAACAAAAACATTGATTTTTGTGAAAGAATGTTGAATTTCTTAAATGTTACAAATGTAACAGATTAAACCATGATTTTATTAAAAAATTCGTTGATTACTACAAATTTAACTTTGAAAAAAAACTTGATTTTAATAACAAAAACATTGATTTTTGTAAAAGAATGTTGAATTTCATAAATGTTACAAATGTAACAGATTAAACAATGATTTTATTAAAAAATTCGTTGATTACTACAAATTTAACTTTGAAAAAAAACTTGATTTTAATAACGAAAACATTGATTTTTGTAAAAGAATGTTGAATTTCATAAATGTTACAAATGTAACAGATTAAACAATGATTTTATTAAAAAATTCGTTGATTACTACAAATTTAACTTTGAAAAAAAACTTGATTTTAATAACAAAAACATTGATTTTTGTAAAAGAATGTTGAATTTCATAAATGTTACAAATGTAACAGATTAAACCATGATTTTATAAAAAAATTCGTTGATTACTACAAATTTAACTTTGAAAAAAAACTTGATTTTAATAACAAAAACATTGATTTTTGTAAAAGAATGTTGAATTTCATAAATGTTACAAATGTAACAGATTAAACCATGATTTTATAAAAAAATTCGTTGATTACTACAAATTTAACTTTGAAAAAAAACTTGATTTTAATAACAAAAACATTGATTTTTGTAAAAGAATGTTGAATTTCATAAATGTTACAAATGTAACAGATTAAACCATGATTTTATTGAAAAATTCGTTGATTACTACAAATTTAACTTTGAAAAAAAATTGATTTTAATAACAAAAACATTGATTTTTGTGAAAGAATGTTGAATTTCTTAAATGTTACAAATGTAACAGATTAAACCATGATTTTATAAAAAAATTCGTTGATTACTACAAATTTAACTTTGAAAAAAAACTTGATTTTAATAACAAAAACATTGATTTTTGTAAAAGAATGTTGAATTTCATAAATGTTACAAATGTAACAGATTAAACAATGATTTTATTAAAAAATTCGTTGATTACTACAAATTTAACTTTGAAAAAAAACTTGATTTTAATAACAAAAACATTGATTTTTGTAAAAGAATGTTGAATTTCATAAATGTTACAAATGTAACAGATTAAACCATGATTTTATTAAAAAATTCGTTGATTACTACAAATTTAACTTTGAAAAAAAACTTGATTTTAATAACAAAAACATTGATTTTTGTGAAAGAATGTTGAATTTCTTAAATGTTACAAATGTAACAGATTAAACCATGATTTTATAAAAAAATTCGTTGATTACTACAAATTTAACTTTGAAAAAAAACTTGATTTTAATAACAAAAACATTGATTTTTGTAAAAGAATGTTGAATTTCATAAATGTTACAAATGTAACAGATTAAACAATGATTTTATTAAAAAATTCGTTGATTACTACAAATTTAACTTTGAAAATAAACTTGATTTTAATAACAAAAACATTGATTTTTTTAAAAGAATGTTGAATTTCATAAATGTTACAAATGTAACAGATTAAATAATGATTTTATTAAAAAATTCGTTGATTACTACAAATTTAACTTTGAAAAAAAACTTGATTTTAATAACGAAAACATTGATTTTTGTAAAAGAATGTTGAATTTCATAAATGTTACAAATGTAACAGATTAAACAATGATTTTATTAAAAAATTCGTTGATTACTACAAATTTAACTTTGAAAATAAACTTGATTTTAATAAATTAACACTTGATTTTAATAACAAAAACATTGATTTTTGTAAAAGAATGTTGAATTTCATAAATGTTACAAATGTAACAGATTAAACAATGATTTTATTAAAAAATTCGTTGATTACTACAAATTTAACTTTGAAAAAAAACTTGATTTTAATAACAAAAACATTGATTTTTGTAAAAGAATGTTGAATTTCATAAATGTTACAAATGTAACAGATTAAACAATGATTTTATTAAAAAATTCGTTGATTACTACAAATTTAACTTTGAAAATAAACTTGATTTTAATAACAAAAACATTGATTTTTTTAAAAGAATGTTGAATTTCATAAATGTTACAAATGTAACAGATTAAATAATGATTTTATTAAAAAATTCGTTGATTACTACAAATTTAACTTTGAAAAAAAACTTGATTTTAATAACGAAAACATTGATTTTTGTAAAAGAATGTTGAATTTCATAAATGTTACAAATGTAACAGATTAAACAATGATTTTATTAAAAAATTCTTTGATTACTACAAATTTAACTTTGAAAAAAAACTTGATTTTAATAACGAAAACATTGATTTTTGTAAAAGAATGTTGAATTTCATAAATGTTACAAATGTAACAGATTAAACAATGATTTTATTAAAAAATTCGTTGATTACTACAAATTTAACTTTGAAAAAAAACTTGATTTTTATAACAAAAACATTGATTTTTGTAAAAGAATGTTGAATTTCATAAATGTTACAAATGTAACAGATTAAACAATGATTTTATTAAAAAATTCGTTGATTACTACAAATTTAACTTTGAAAAAAAACTTGATTTTAATAACAAAAACATTGATTTTTGTAAAAGAATGTTGAATTTCATAAATGTTACAAATGTAACAGATTAAACAATGATTTTATTAAAAAATTCGTTGATTACTACAAATTTAACTTTGAAAAAAAACTTGATTTTAATAACAAAAACATTGATTTTTGTAAAAGAATGTTGAATTTCATAAATGTTACAAATGTAACAGATTAAACCATGATTTTATAAAAAAATTCGTTGATTACTACAAATTTAACTTTGAAAAAAAACTTGATTTTAATAACAAAAACATTGATTTTTGTAAAAGAATGTTGAATTTCATAAATGTTACAAATGTAACAGATTAAACCATGATTTTATAAAAAATATCGTTGATTACTACAAATTTAACTTTGAAAAAAAACTTGATTTTAATAACAAAAACATTGATTTTTGTAAAAGAATGTTGAATTTCATAAATGTTACAAATGTAACAGATTAAACCATGATTTTATAAAAAAAATTCGTTGATTACTACAAATTTAACTTTGAAAAAAAACTTGATTTTAATAACAAAAACATTGATTTTTGTAAAAGAATGTTGAATTTCATAAATGTTACAAATGTAACAGATTAAACCATGATTTTATTAAAATATTCGTTGATTACTACAAATTTAACTTTGAAAAAAAACTTGATTTTAATAACAAAAACATTGATTTTTGTGAAAGAATGTTGAATTTCTTAAATGTTACAAATGTAACAGATTAAACCATGATTTTATTAAAAAATTCGTTGATTACTACAAATTTAACTTTGAAAAAAAACTTGATTTTAATAACAAAAACATTGATTTTTGTAAAAGAATGTTGAATTTCATAAATGTTACAAATGTAACAGATTAAACAATGATTTTATTAAAAAATTCGTTGATTACTACAAATTTAACTTTGAAAAAAAACTTGATTTTAATAACGAAAACATTGATTTTTGTAAAAGAATGTTGAATTTCATAAATGTTACAAATGTAACAGATTAAACAATGATTTTATTAAAAAATTCGTTGATTACTACAAATTTAACTTTGAAAAAAAACTTGATTTTAATAACAAAAACATTGATTTTTGTAAAAGAATGTTGAATTTCATAAATGTTACAAATGTAACAGATTAAACAATGATTTTATTAAAAAATTCGTTGATTACTACAAATTTAACTTTGAAAAAAAACTTGATTTTAATAACAAAAACATTGATTTTTGTAAAAGAATGTTGAATTTCATAAATGTTACAAATGTAACAGATTAAACCATGATTTTATAAAAAAAATTCGTTGATTACTACAAATTTAACTTTGAAAAAAAACTTGATTTTAATAACAAAAACATTGATTTTTGTAAAAGAATGTTGAATTTCATAAATGTTACAAATGTAACAGATTAAACCATGATTTTATTAAAATATTCGTTGATTACTACAAATTTAACTTTGAAAAAAAACTTGATTTTAATAACAAAAACATTGATTTTTGTGAAAGAATGTTGAATTTCTTAAATGTTACAAATGTAACAGATTAAACCATGATTTTATTAAAAAATTCGTTGATTACTACAAATTTAACTTTGAAAAAAAACTTGATTTTAATAACAAAAACATTGATTTTTGTAAAAGAATGTTGAATTTCATAAATGTTACAAATGTAACAGATTAAACAATGATTTTATTAAAAAATTCGTTGATTACTACAAATTTAACTTTGAAAAAAAACTTGATTTTAATAACGAAAACATTGATTTTTGTAAAAGAATGTTGAATTTCATAAATGTTACAAATGTAACAGATTAAACAATGATTTTATTAAAAAATTCGTTGATTACTACAAATTTAACTTTGAAAAAAAACTTGATTTTAATAACAAAAACATTGATTTTTGTAAAAGAATGTTGAATTTCATAAATGTTACAAATGTAACAGATTAAACCATGATTTTATAAAAAAATTCGTTGATTACTACAAATTTAACTTTGAAAAAAAACTTGATTTTAATAACAAAAACATTGATTTTTGTAAAAGAATGTTGAATTTCATAAATGTTACAAATGTAACAGATTAAACCATGATTTTATAAAAAAATTCGTTGATTACTACAAATTTAACTTTGAAAAAAAACTTGATTTTAATAACAAAAACATTGATTTTTGTAAAAGAATGTTGAATTTCATAAATGTTACAAATGTAACAGATTAAACCATGATTTTATTGAAAAATTCGTTGATTACTACAAATTTAACTTTGAAAAAAAACTTGATTTTAATAACAAAAACATTGATTTTTGTAAAAGAATGTTGAATTTCTTAAATGTTACAAATGTAACAGATTAAACCATGATTTTATAAAAAAATTCGTTGATTACTACAAATTTAACTTTGAAAAAAAACTTGATTTTAATAACAAAAACATTGATTTTTGTAAAAGAATGTTGAATTTCATAAATGTTACAAATGTAACAGATTAAACAATGATTTTATTAAAAAATTCGTTGATTACTACAAATTTAACTTTGAAAAAAAACTTGATTTTAATAACAAAAACATTGATTTTTGTAAAAGAATGTTGAATTTCATAAATGTTACAAATGTAACAGATTAAACCATGATTTTATTAAAAAATTCGTTGATTACTACAAATTTAACTTTGAAAAAAAACTTGATTTTAATAACAAAAACATTGATTTTTGTGAAAGAATGTTGAATTTCTTAAATGTTACAAATGTAACAGATTAAACCATGATTTTATAAAAAAATTCGTTGATTACTACAAATTTAACTTTGAAAAAAAACTTGATTTTAATAACAAAAACATTGATTTTTGTAAAAGAATGTTGAATTTCATAAATGTTACAAATGTAACAGATTAAACAATGATTTTATTAAAAAATTCGTTGATTACTACAAATTTAACTTTGAAAAAAAACTTGATTTTAATAACAAAAACATTGATTTTTTTAAAAGAATGTTGAATTTCATAAATGTTACAAATGTAACAGATTAAACAATGATTTTATTAAAAAATTCGTTGATTACTACAAATTTAACTTTGAAAAAAAACTTGATTTTAATAACGAAAACATTGATTTTTGTAAAAGAATGTTGAATTTCATAAATGTTACAAATGTAACAGATTAAACAATGATTTTATTAAAAAATTCGTTGATTACTACAAATTTAACTTTGAAAAAAAACTTGATTTTAATAACAAAAACATTGATTTTTGTAAAAGAATGTTGAATTTCATAAATGTTACAAATGTAACAGATTAAACAATGATTTTATTAAAAAATTCGTTGATTACTACAAATTTAACTTTGAAAAAAAACTTGATTTTAATAACGAAAACATTGATTTTTGTAAAAGAATGTTGAATTTCATAAATGTTACAAATGTAACAGATTAAACAATGATTTTATTAAAAAATTCGTTGATTACTACAAATTTAACTTTGAAAATAAACTTGATTTTAATAAATTAACACTTGATTTTAATAACAAAAACATTGATTTTTGTAAAAGAATGTTGAATTTCATAAATGTTACAAATGTAACAGATTAAACAATGATTTTATTAAAAAATTCTTTGATTACTACAAATTTAACTTTGAAAAAAAACTTGATTTTAATAACGAAAACATTGATTTTTGTAAAAGAATGTTGAATTTCATAAATGTTACAAATGTAACAGATTAAACCATGATTTTATTAAAAAATTCGTTGATTACTACAAATTTAACTTTGAAAAAAAACTTGATTTTAATAACAAAAACATTGATTTTTTAAAAGAATGTTGAATTTCATAAATGTTACAAATGTAACAGATTAAACAATGATTTTATTAGAAAATTCGTTGATTACTACAAATTTAACTTTGAAAAAAAACTTGATTTTAATAACAAAAACATTGATTTTTGTAAAAGAATGTTGAATTTCATAAATGTTACAAATGAAACAGATTAAACAATGATTTTATTAAAAAATTCGTTGATTACTACAAATTTAACTTTGAAAATAAACTTGATTTTAATAACAAAAACATTGATTTTTTTAAAAGAATGTTGAATTTCATAAATGTTACAAATGTAACAGATTAAACAATGATTTTATTAAAAAATTCGTTGATTACTACAAATTTAACTTTGAAAATAAACTTGATTTTAATAACAAAAACATTGATTTTTGTAAAAGAATGTTGAATTTCATAAATGTTACAAATGTAACAGATTAAACAATGATTTTATTAGAAAATTCGTTGATTACTACAAATTTAACTTTGAAAATAAACTTGATTTTAATAACAAAAACATTGATTTTTTTAAAAGAATGTTGAATTTCATAAATGTTACAAATGTAACAGATTAAACAATGATTTTATTAGAAAATTCGTTGATTACTACAAATTTAACTTTGAAAAAAAACTTGATTTTAATAACAAAAACATTGATTTTTGTAAAAGAATGTTGAATTTCATAAATGTTACAAATGTAACAGATTAAACAATGATTTTATTAAAAAATTCGTTGATTACTACAAATTTAACTTTGAAAATAAACTTGATTTTAATAACAAAAACATTGATTTTTGTGAAAGAATGTTGAATTTCTTAAATGTTACAATCGTAACAGATTAAACAATGATTTTATTAAAAAATTCGTTGATTACTACAAATTTAACTTTGAAAATAAACTTGATTTTAATAACAAAAACATTGATTTTTTAAAAGAATGTTGAATTTCATAAATGTTACAAATGTAACAGATTAAACAATGATTTTATTAGAAAATTCGTTGATTACTACAAATTTAACTTTGAAAAAAAACTTGATTTTAATAACAAAAACATTGATTTTTGTAAAAGAATGTTGAATTTCATAAATGTTACAAATGAAACAGATTAAACAATGATTTTATTAAAAAATTCGTTGATTACTACAAATTTAACTTTGAAAATAAACTTGATTTTAATAACAAAAACATTGATTTTTTTAAAAGAATGTTGAATTTCATAAATGTTACAAATGTAACAGATTAAACAATGATTTTATTAAAAAATTCGTTGATTACTACAAATTTAACTTTGAAAATAAACTTGATTTTAATAACAAAAACATTGATTTTTGTAAAAGAATGTTGAATTTCATAAATGTTACAAATGTAACAGATTAAACCATGATTTTATTAAAAAATTCGTTGATTACTACAAATTTAACTTTGAAAAAAAACTTGATTTTAATAACAAAAACATTGATTTTTGTAAAAGAATGTTGAATTTCATAAATGTTACAAATGTAACAGATTAAACAATGATTTTATTAAAAAATTCGTTGATTACTACAAATTTAACTTTGAAAATAAACTTGATTTTAATAAATTAACATTTGATTTTAATAACAAAAACATTGATTTTTGTAAAAGAATGTTGAATTTCATAAATGTTACAAATGTAACAGATTAAACAATGATTTTATTAAAAAATTCGTTGATTACTACAAATTTAACTTTGAAAATAAACTTGATTTTAATAAATTAACACTTGATTTTAATAACAAAAACATTGATTTTTGTAAAAGAATGTTGAATTTCATAAATGTTACAAATGTAACAGATTAAACAATGATTTTATTAAAAAATTCGTTGATTACTACAAATTTAACTTTGAAAATAAACTTGATTTTAATAAATTAACATTTGATTTTAATAACAAAAACATTGATTTTTGTAAAAGAATGTTGAATTTCATAAATGTTACAAATGTAACAGATTAAACAATGATTTTATTAAAAAATTCGTTGATTACTACAAATTTAACTTTGAAAATAAACTTGATTTTAATAAATTAACACTTGATTTTAATAACAAAAACATTGATTTTTGTAAAAGAATGTTGAATTTCATAAATGTTACAAATGTAACAGATTAAACAATGATTTTATTAAAAAATTCGTTGATTACTACAAATTTAACTTTGAAAAAAAACTTGATTTTAATAACAAAAACATTGATTTTTGTAAAAGAATGTTGAATTTCATAAATGTTACAAATGTAACAGATTAAACAATGATTTTATTAAAAAATTCGTTGATTACTACAAATTTAACTTTGAAAATAAACTTGATTTTAATAAATTAACATTTGATTTTAATAACAAAAACATTGATTTTTGTAAAAGAATGTTGAATTTCATAAATGTTACAAATGTAACAGATTAAACAATGATTTTATTAAAAAATTCGTTGATTACTACAAATTTAACTTTGAAAATAAACTTGATTTTAATAAATTAACACTTGATTTTAATAACAAAAACATTGATTTTTGTAAAAGAATGTTGAATTTCATAAATGTTACAAATGTAACAGATTAAACAATGATTTTATTAAAAAATTCGTTGATTACTACAAATTTAACTTTGAAAAAAAACTTGATTTTAATAACAAAAACATTGATTTTTGTAAAAGAATGTTGAATTTCATAAATGTTACAAATGTAACAGATTAAACAATGATTTTATTAAAAAATTCGTTGATTACTACAAATTTAACTTTGAAAAAAAACTTGATTTTAATAACAAAAACATTGATTTTTTTAAAAGAATGTTGAATTTCATAAATGTTACAAATGTAACAGATTAAACCATGATTTTATTAAAAAATTCGTTGATTACTACAAATTTAACTTTGAAAAAAAACTTGATTTTAATAACAAAAACATTGATTTTTGTAAAAGAATGTTGAATTTCATAAATGTTACAAATGTAACAGATTAAACAATGATTTTATTAAAAAATTCGTTGATTACTACAAATTTAACTTTGAAAAAAAACTTGATTTTAATAACAAAAACATTGATTTTTTTAAAAGAATGTTGAATTTCATAAATGTTACAAATGTAACAGATTAAACCATGATTTTATTAAAAAATTCGTTGATTACTACAAATTTAACTTTGAAAAAAAACTTGATTTTAATAACAAAAACATTGATTTTTGTAAAAGAATGTTGAATTTCATAAATGTTACAAATGTAACAGATTAAACAATGATTTTATTAAAAAATTCGTTGATTACTACAAATTTAACTTTGAAAATAAACTTGATTTTAATAAATTAACATTTGATTTTAATAACAAAAACATTGATTTTTGTAAAAGAATGTTGAATTTCATAAATGTTACAAATGTAACAGATTAAACAATGATTTTATTAAAAAATTCGTTGATTACTACAAATTTAACTTTGAAAATAAACTTGATTTTAATAAATTAACACTTGATTTTAATAACAAAAACATTGATTTTTGTAAAAGAATGTTGAATTTCATAAATGTTACAAATGTAACAGATTAAACAATGATTTTATTAAAAAATTCGTTGATTACTACAAATTTAACTTTGAAAATAAACTTGATTTTAATAAATTAACATTTGATTTTAATAACAAAAACATTGATTTTTGTAAAAGAATGTTGAATTTCATAAATGTTACAAATGTAACAGATTAAACAATGATTTTATTAAAAAATTCGTTGATTACTACAAATTTAACTTTGAAAATAAACTTGATTTTAATAAATTAACACTTGATTTTAATAACAAAAACATTGATTTTTGTAAAAGAATGTTGAATTTCATAAATGTTACAAATGTAACAGATTAAACAATGATTTTATTAAAAAATTCGTTGATTACTACAAATTTAACTTTGAAAAAAAACTTGATTTTAATAACAAAAACATTGATTTTTGTAAAAGAATGTTGAATTTCATAAATGTTACAAATGTAACAGATTAAACAATGATTTTATTAAAAAATTCGTTGATTACTACAAATTTAACTTTGAAAAAAAACTTGATTTTAATAACAAAAACATTGATTTTTTTAAAAGAATGTTGAATTTCATAAATGTTACAAATGTAACAGATTAAACCATGATTTTATTAAAAAATTCGTTGATTACTACAAATTTAACTTTGAAAAAAAACTTGATTTTAATAACAAAAACATTGATTTTTTTAAAAGAATGTTGAATTTCATAAATGTTACAAATGTAACAGATTAAACCATGATTTTATTAAAAAATTCGTTGATTACTACAAATTTAACTTTGAAAAAAAACTTGATTTTAATAACAAAAACATTGATTTTTTTAAAAGAATGTTGAATTTCATAAATGTTACAAATGTAACAGATTAAACAATGATTTTATTAAAAAATTCGTTGATTACTACAAATTTAACTTTGAAAAAAAACTTGATTTTAATAAATTAACATTTGATTTTAATAAC
This sequence comes from Stenolophus ochropezus, assembly GCA_035578165.1. Classification (NCBI taxonomy): domain Eukaryota; kingdom Metazoa; phylum Arthropoda; class Insecta; order Coleoptera; family Carabidae; genus Stenolophus; species Stenolophus ochropezus. The sequence goes on along the minus strand of JAQOWZ010000065.1, from coordinate 840,286 downwards.
AAAAACATTGATTTTTGTAAAAGAATGTTGAATTTCATAAATGTTACAAATGTAACAGATTAAACAATGATTTTATTAAAAAATTCGTTGATTACTACAAATTTAACTTTGAAAATAAACTTGATTTTAATAAATTAACATTTGATTTTAATAACAAAAACATTGATTTTTGTAAAAGAATGTTGAATTTCATAAATGTTACAAATGTAACAGATTAAACAATGATTTTATTAAAAAATTCGTTGATTACTACAAATTTAACTTTGAAAATAAACTTGATTTTAATAAATTAACACTTGATTTTAATAACAAAAACATTGATTTTTGTAAAAGAATGTTGAATTTCATAAATGTTACAAATGTAACAGATTAAACAATGATTTTATTAAAAAATTCGTTGATTACTACAAATTTAACTTTGAAAATAAACTTGATTTTAATAAATTAACATTTGATTTTAATAACAAAAACATTGATTTTTGTAAAAGAATGTTGAATTTCATAAATGTTACAAATGTAACAGATTAAACAATGATTTTATTAAAAAATTCGTTGATTACTACAAATTTAACTTTGAAAATAAACTTGATTTTAATAAATTAACACTTGATTTTAATAACAAAAACATTGATTTTTGTAAAAGAATGTTGAATTTCATAAATGTTACAAATGTAACAGATTAAACAATGATTTTATTAAAAAATTCGTTGATTACTACAAATTTAACTTTGAAAAAAAACTTGATTTTAATAACAAAAACATTGATTTTTGTAAAAGAATGTTGAATTTCATAAATGTTACAAATGTAACAGATTAAACAATGATTTTATTAAAAAATTCGTTGATTACTACAAATTTAACTTTGAAAAAAAACTTGATTTTAATAACAAAAACATTGATTTTTTTAAAAGAATGTTGAATTTCATAAATGTTACAAATGTAACAGATTAAACCATGATTTTATTAAAAAATTCGTTGATTACTACAAATTTAACTTTGAAAAAAAACTTGATTTTAATAACAAAAACATTGATTTTTTTAAAAGAATGTTGAATTTCATAAATGTTACAAATGTAACAGATTAAACAATGATTTTATTAAAAAATTCGTTGATTACTACAAATTTAACTTTGAAAAAAAACTTGATTTTAATAACAAAAACATTGATTTTTTTAAAAGAATGTTGAATTTCATAAATGTTACAAATGTAACAGATTAAACCATGATTTTATTAAAAAATTCGTTGATTACTACAAATTTAACTTTGAAAAAAAACTTGATTTTAATAACAAAAACATTGATTTTTGTAAAAGAATGTTGAATTTCATAAATGTTACAAATGTAACAGATTAAACAATGATTTTATTAAAAAATTCGTTGATTACTACAAATTTAACTTTGAAAAAAAACTTGATTTTAATAACAAAAACATTGATTTTTTTAAAAGAATGTTGAATTTCATAAATGTTACAAATGTAACAGATTAAACCATGATTTTATTAAAAAATTCGTTGATTACTACAAATTTAACTTTGAAAAAAAACTTGATTTTAATAACAAAAACATTGATTTTTGTAAAAGAATGTTGAATTTCATAAATGTTACAAATGTAACAGATTAAACAATGATTTTATTAAAAAATTCGTTGATTACTACAAATTTAACTTTGAAAATAAACTTGATTTTAATAAATTAACATTTGATTTTAATAACAAAAACATTGATTTTTGTAAAAGAATGTTGAATTTCATAAATGTTACAAATGTAACAGATTAAACAATGATTTTATTAAAAAATTCGTTGATTACTACAAATTTAACTTTGAAAATAAACTTGATTTTAATAAATTAACACTTGATTTTAATAACAAAAACATTGATTTTTGTAAAAGAATGTTGAATTTCATAAATGTTACAAATGTAACAGATTAAACAATGATTTTATTAAAAAATTCGTTGATTACTACAAATTTAACTTTGAAAAAAAACTTGATTTTAAAAACAAAAACATTGATTTTTGTAAAAGAATGTTGAATTTCATAAATGTTACAAATGTAACAGATTAAACAATGATTTTATTAAAAAATTCGTTGATTACTACAAATTTAACTTTGAAAAAAAACTTGATTTTAATAACAAAAACATTGATTTTTGTAAAAGAATGTTGAATTTCATAAATGTTACAAATGTAACAGATTAAACAATGATTTTATTAAAAAATTCGTTGATTACTACAAATTTAACTTTGAAAAAAAACTTGATTTTAATAACAAAAACATTGATTTTTTTAAAAGAATGTTGAATTTCATAAATGTTACAAATGTAACAGATTAAACCATGATTTTATTAAAAAATTCGTTGATTACTACAAATTTAACTTTGAAAAAAAACTTGATTTTAATAACAAAAACATTGATTTTTGTAAAAGAATGTTGAATTTCATAAATGTTACAAATGTAACAGATTAAACAATGATTTTATTAAAAAATTCGTTGATTACTACAAATTTAACTTTGAAAAAAAACTTGATTTTAATAACAAAAACATTGATTTTTTTAAAAGAATGTTGAATTTCATAAATGTTACAAATGTAACAGATTAAACCATGATTTTATTAAAAAATTCGTTGATTACTACAAATTTAACTTTGAAAAAAAACTTGATTTTAATAACAAAAACATTGATTTTTGTAAAAGAATGTTGAATTTCATAAATGTTACAAATGTAACAGATTAAACAATGATTTTATTAAAAAATTCGTTGATTACTACAAATTTAACTTTGAAAAAAAACTTGATTTTAATAACAAAAACATTGATTTTTTTAAAAGAATGTTGAATTTCATAAATGTTACAAATGTAACAGATTAAACCATGATTTTATTAAAAAATTCGTTGATTACTACAAATTTAACTTTGAAAAAAAACTTGATTTTAATAACAAAAACATTGATTTTTGTAAAAGAATGTTGAATTTCATAAATGTTACAAATGTAACAGATTAAACAATGATTTTATTAAAAAATTCGTTGATTACTACAAATTTAACTTTGAAAAAAAACTTGATTTTAATAACAAAAACATTGATTTTTTTAAAAGAATGTTGAATTTCATAAATGTTACAAATGTAACAGATTAAACAATGATTTTATTAAAAAATTCGTTGATTACTACAAATTTAACTTTGAAAAAAAACTTGATTTTAATAACAAAAACATTGATTTTTGTAAAAGAATGTTGAATTTCATAAATGTTACAAATGTAACAGATTAAACAATGATTTTATTAAAAAATTCGTTGATTACTACAAATTTAACTTTGAAAATAAACTTGATTTTAATAAATTAACATTTGATTTTAATAACAAAAACATTGATTTTTGTAAAAGAATGTTGAATTTCATAAATGTTACAAATGTAACAGATTAAACAATGATTTTATTAAAAAATTCGTTGATTACTACAAATTTAACTTTGAAAAAAAACTTGATTTTAATAACAAAAACATTGATTTTTGTAAAAGAATGTTGAATTTCATAAATGTTACAAATGTAACAGATTAAACCATGATTTTATTAAAAAATTCGTTGATTACTACAAATTTAACTTTGAAAAAAAACTTGATTTTAATAACAAAAACATTGATTTTTGTAAAAGAATGTTGAATTTCATAAATGTTACAAATGTAACAGATTAAACAATGATTTTATTAAAAAATTCGTTGATTACTACAAATTTAACTTTGAAAAAAAACTTGATTTTAATAACAAAAACATTGATTTTTTTAAAAGAATGTTGAATTTCATAAATGTTACAAATGTAACAGATTAAACAATGATTTTATTAAAAAATTCGTTGATTACTACAAATTTAACTTTGAAAATAAACTTGATTTTAATAAATTAACATTTGATTTTAATAACAAAAACATTGATTTTTGTAAAAGAATGTTGAATTTCATAAATGTTACAAATGTAACAGATTAAACAATGATTTTATTAAAAAATTCGTTGATTACTACAAATTTAACTTTGAAAATAAACTTGATTTTAATAAATTAACATTTGATTTTAATAACAAAAACATTGATTTTTGTAAAAGAATGTTGAATTTCATAAATGTTACAAATGTAACAGATTAAACAATGATTTTATTAAAAAATTCGTTGATTACTACAAATTTAACTTTGAAAAAAAACTTGATTTTAATAACAAAAACATTGATTTTTGTAAAAGAATGTTGAATTTCATAAATGTTACAAATGTAACAGATTAAACCATGATTTTATTAAAAAATTCGTTGATTACTACAAATTTAACTTTGAAAAAAAACTTGATTTTAATAACAAAAACATTGATTTTTGTAAAAGAATGTTGAATTTCATAAATGTTACAAATGTAACAGATTAAACAATGATTTTATTAAAAAATTCGTTGATTACTACAAATTTAACTTTGAAAAAAAACTTGATTTTAATAACAAAAACATTGATTTTTTTAAAAGAATGTTGAATTTCATAAATGTTACAAATGTAACAGATTAAAAAATGATTTTATTAAAAAATTCGTTGATTACTACAAATTTAACTTTGAAAATAAACTTGATTTTAATAAATTAACACTTGATTTTAATAACAAAAACATTGATTTTTGTAAAAGAATGTTGAATTTCATAAATGTTACAAATGTAACAGATTAAACCATGATTTTATTAAAAAATTCGTTGATTACTACAAATTTAACTTTGAAAATAAACTTGATTTTAATAAATTAACACTTGATTTTAATAACAAAAACATTGATTTTTGTAAAAGAATGTTGAATTTCATAAATGTTACAAATGTAACAGATTAAACAATGATTTTATTAAAAAATTCGTTGATTACTACAAATTTAACTTTGAAAATAAACTTGATTTTAATAAATTAACACTTGATTTTAATAACAAAAACATTGATTTTTGTAAAAGAATGTTGAATTTCATAAATGTTACAAATGTAACAAATTAAACAATGATTTTATTAAAAAATTCGTTGATTACTACAAATTTAACTTTGAAAAAAAACTTGATTTTAATAAATTAACCGTTGATTTTAATAACAAAAACATTGATTTTTGTAAAAGAATGTTGAATTTCATAAATGTTACAAATGTAACAGATTAAACAATGATTTTATTAAAAAATTCGTTGATTACTACAAATTTACCTTTGAAAAAAAACTTGATTTTAATAACAAAAACATTGATTTTTGTAAAAGAATGTTGAATTTCATAAATGTTACAAATGTAACAAATTAAACAATGATTTTATTAAAAAATTCGTTGATTACTACAAATTTAACTTTGAAAAAAAACTTGATTTTAATAACGAAAACATTGATTTTTGTAAAAGAATGTTGAATTTCATAAATGTTACAAATGTAACAGATTAAACAATGATTTTATTAAAAAATTCGTTGATTACTACAAATTTAACTTTGAAAAAAAACTTGATTTTAATAACGAAAACATTGATTTTTGTAAAAGAATGTTGAATTTCATAAATGTTACAAATGTAACAGATTAAACAATGATTTTATTAAAAAATTCGTTGATTACTACAAATTTAACTTTGAAAAAAAACTTGATTTTAATAACGAAAACATTGATTTTTGTAAAAGAATGTTGAATTTCATAAATGTTACAAATGTAACAGATTAAACAATGATTTTATTAAAAAATTCGTTGATTACTACAAATTTAACTTTGAAAAAAAACTTGATTTTAATAAATTAACCGTTGATTTTAATAACAAAAACATTGATTTTTGTAAAAGAATGTTGAATTTCATAAATGTTACAAATGTAACAGATTAAACAATGATTTTATTAAAAAATTCGTTGATTACTACAAATTTAACTTTGAAAATAAACTTGATTTTAATAAATTAACATTTGATTTTAATAACAAAAACATTGATTTTTGTAAAAGAATGTTGAATTTCATAAATGTTACAAATGTAACAGATTAAACAATGATTTTATTAAAAAATTCGTTGATTACTACAAATTTAACTTTGAAAATAAACTTGATTTTAATAAATTAACACTTGATTTTAATAACAAAAACATTGATTTTTGTAAAAGAATGTTGAATTTCATAAATGTTACAAATGTAACAGATTAAACAATGATTTTATTAAAAAATTCGTTGATTACTACAAATTTAACTTTGAAAAAAAACTTGATTTTAATAACAAAAACATTGATTTTTGTAAAAGAATGTTGAATTTCATAAATGTTACAAATGTAACAGATTAAACAATGATTTTATTAAAAAATTCGTTGATTACTACAAATTTAACTTTGAAAAAAAACTTGATTTTAATAAATTAACCGTTGATTTTAATAACAAAAACATTGATTTTTGTAAAAGAATGTTGAATTTCATAAATGTTACAAATGTAACAGATTAAACAATGATTTTATTAAAAAATTCGTTGATTACTACAAATTTAACTTTGAAAATAAACTTGATTTTAATAAATTAACACTTGATTTTAATAACAAAAACATTGATTTTTGTAAAAGAATGTTGAATTTCATAAATGTTACAAATGTAACAGATTAAACAATGATTTTATTAAAAAATTCGTTGATTACTACAAATTTAACTTTGAAAAAAAACTTGATTTTAATAACAAAAACATTGATTTTTTTAAAAGAATGTTGAATTTCATAAATGTTACAAATGTAACAGATTAAAAAATGATTTTATTAAAAAATTCGTTGATTACTACAAATTTAACTTTGAAAATAAACTTGATTTTAATAAATTAACACTTGATTTTAATAACAAAAACATTGATTTTTGTAAAAGAATGTTGAATTTCATAAATGTTACAAATGTAACAGATTAAACCATGATTTTATTAAAAAATTCGTTGATTACTACAAATTTAACTTTGAAAATAAACTTGATTTTAATAAATTAACACTTGATTTTAATAACAAAAACATTGATTTTTGTAAAAGAATGTTGAATTTCATAAATGTTACAAATGTAACAGATTAAACAATGATTTTATTAAAAAATTCGTTGATTACTACAAATTTAACTTTGAAAATAAACTTGATTTTAATAAATTAACACTTGATTTTAATAACAAAAACATTGATTTTTGTAAAAGAATGTTGAATTTCATAAATGTTACAAATGTAACAAATTAAACAATGATTTTATTAAAAAATTCGTTGATTACTACAAATTTAACTTTGAAAAAAAACTTGATTTTAATAAATTAACCGTTGATTTTAATAACAAAAACATTGATTTTTGTAAAAGAATGTTGAATTTCATAAATGTTACAAATGTAACAGATTAAACAATGATTTTATTAAAAAATTCGTTGATTACTACAAATTTAACTTTGAAAAAAAACTTGATTTTAATAAATTAACCGTTGATTTTAATAACAAAAACATTGATTTTTGTAAAAGAATGTTGAATTTCATAAATGTTACAAATGTAACAGATTAAACAATGATTTTATTAAAAAATTCGTTGATTACTACAAATTTACCTTTGAAAAAAAACTTGATTTTAATAACAAAAACATTGATTTTTGTAAAAGAATGTTGAATTTCATAAATGTTACAAATGTAACAAATTAAACAATGATTTTATTAAAAAATTCGTTGATTACTACAAATTTAACTTTGAAAAAAAACTTGATTTTAATAACGAAAACATTGATTTTTGTAAAAGAATGTTGAATTTCATAAATGTTACAAATGTAACAGATTAAACAATGATTTTATTAAAAAATTCGTTGATTACTACAAATTTAACTTTGAAAAAAAACTTGATTTTAATAACGAAAACATTGATTTTTGTAAAAGAATGTTGAATTTCATAAATGTTACAAATGTAACAGATTAAACAATGATTTTATTAAAAAATTCGTTGATTACTACAAATTTAACTTTGAAAAAAAACTTGATTTTAATAACGAAAACATTGATTTTTGTAAAAGAATGTTGAATTTCATAAATGTTACAAATGTAACAGATTAAACAATGATTTTATTAAAAAATTCGTTGATTACTACAAATTTAACTTTGAAAAAAAACTTGATTTTAATAACGAAAACATTGATTTTTGTAAAAGAATGTTGAATTTCATAAATGTTACAAATGTAACAGATTAAACAATGATTTTATTAAAAAATTCGTTGATTACTACAAATTTAACTTTGAAAAAAAACTTGATTTTAATAAATTAACCGTTGATTTTAATAACAAAAACATTGATTTTTGTAAAAGAATGTTGAATTTCATAAATGTTACAAATGTAACAGATTAAACAATGATTTTATTAAAAAATTCGTTGATTACTACAAATTTAACTTTGAAAATAAACTTGATTTTAATAAATTAACACTTGATTTTAATAACAAAAACATTGATTTTTGTAAAAGAATGTTGAATTTCATAAATGTTACAAATGTAACAAATTAAACAATGATTTTATTAAAAAATTCGTTGATTACTACAAATTTAACTTTGAAAAAAAACTTGATTTTAATAAATTAACCGTTGATTTTAATAACAAAAACATTGATTTTTGTAAAAGAATGTTGAATTTCATAAATGTTACAAATGTAACAGATTAAACAATGATTTTATTAAAAAATTCGTTGATTACTACAAATTTACCTTTGAAAAAAAACTTGATTTTAATAACAAAAACATTGATTTTTGTAAAAGAATGTTGAATTTCATAAATGTTACAAATGTAACAGATTAAACAATGATTTTATTAAAAAATTCGTTGATTACTACAAATTTAACTTTGAAAATAAACTTGATTTTAATAAATTAACATTTGATTTTAATAACAAAAACATTGATTTTTGTAAAAGAATGTTGAATTTCATAAATGTTACAAATGTAACAGATTAAACAATGATTTTATTAAAAAATTCGTTGATTACTACAAATTTAACTTTGAAAATAAACTTGATTTTAATAAATTAACACTTGATTTTAATAACAAAAACATTGATTTTTGTAAAAGAATGTTGAATTTCATAAATGTTACAAATGTAACAGATTAAACAATGATTTTATTAAAAAATTCGTTGATTACTACAAATTTAACTTTGAAAAAAAACTTGATTTTAATAACAAAAACATTGATTTTTGTAAAAGAATGTTGAATTTCATAAATGTTACAAATGTAACAGATTAAACAATGATTTTATTAAAAAATTCGTTGATTACTACAAATTTAACTTTGAAAAAAAACTTGATTTTAATAAATTAACCGTTGATTTTAATAACAAAAACATTGATTTTTGTAAAAGAATGTTGAATTTCATAAATGTTACAAATGTAACAGATTAAACAATGATTTTATTAAAAAATTCGTTGATTACTACAAATTTAACTTTGAAAATAAACTTGATTTTAATAAATTAACACTTGATTTTAATAACAAAAACATTGATTTTTGTAAAAGAATGTTGAATTTCATAAATGTTACAAATGTAACAGATTAAACAATGATTTTATTAAAAAATTCGTTGATTACTACAAATTTAACTTTGAAAAAAAACTTGATTTTAATAACAAAAACATTGATTTTTTTAAAAGAATGTTGAATTTCATAAATGTTACAAATGTAACAGATTAAAAAATGATTTTATTAAAAAATTCGTTGATTACTACAAATTTAACTTTGAAAATAAACTTGATTTTAATAAATTAACACTTGATTTTAATAACAAAAACATTGATTTTTGTAAAAGAATGTTGAATTTCATAAATGTTACAAATGTAACAGATTAAACCATGATTTTATTAAAAAATTCGTTGATTACTACAAATTTAACTTTGAAAATAAACTTGATTTTAATAAATTAACACTTGATTTTAATAACAAAAACATTGATTTTTGTAAAAGAATGTTGAATTTCATAAATGTTACAAATGTAACAGATTAAACAATGATTTTATTAAAAAATTCGTTGATTACTACAAATTTAACTTTGAAAATAAACTTGATTTTAATAAATTAACACTTGATTTTAATAACAAAAACATTGATTTTTGTAAAAGAATGTTGAATTTCATAAATGTTACAAATGTAACAAATTAAACAATGATTTTATTAAAAAATTCGTTGATTACTACAAATTTAACTTTGAAAAAAAACTTGATTTTAATAAATTAACCGTTGATTTTAATAACAAAAACATTGATTTTTGTAAAAGAATGTTGAATTTCATAAATGTTACAAATGTAACAGATTAAACAATGATTTTATTAAAAAATTCGTTGATTACTACAAATTTAACTTTGAAAAAAAACTTGATTTTAATAACGAAAACATTGATTTTTGTAAAAGAATGTTGAATTTCATAAATGTTACAAATGTAACAGATTAAACAATGATTTTATTAAAAAATTCGTTGATTACTACAAATTTAACTTTGAAAAAAAACTTGATTTTAATAACGAAAACATTGATTTTTGTAAAAGAATGTTGAATTTCATAAATGTTACAAATGTAACAGATTAAACAATGATTTTATTAAAAAATTCGTTGATTACTACAAATTTAACTTTGAAAAAAAACTTGATTTTAATAAATTAACCGTTGATTTTAATAACAAAAACATTGATTTTTGTAAAAGAATGTTGAATTTCATAAATGTTACAAATGTAACAGATTAAACAATGATTTTATTAAAAAATTCGTTGATTACTACAAATTTAACTTTGAAAATAAACTTGATTTTAATAAATTAACACTTGATTTTAATAACAAAAACATTGATTTTTGTAAAAGAATGTTGAATTTCATAAATGTTACAAATGTAACAAATTAAACAATGATTTTATTAAAAAATTCGTTGATTACTACAAATTTACCTTTGAAAAAAAACTTGATTTTAATAACAAAAACATTGATTTTTGTAAAAGAATGTTGAATTTCATAAATGTTACAAATGTAACAAATTAAACAATGATTTTATTAAAAAATTCGTTGATTACTACAAATTTAACTTTGAAAAAAAACTTGATTTTAATAACGAAAACATTGATTTTTGTAAAAGAATGTTGAATTTCATAAATGTTACAAATGTAACAGATTAAACAATGATTTTATTAAAAAATTCGTTGATTACTACAAATTTAACTTTGAAAAAAAACTTGATTTTAATAACGAAAACATTGATTTTTGTAAAAGAATGTTGAATTTCATAAATGTTACAAATGTAACAGATTAAACAATGATTTTATTAAAAAATTCGTTGATTACTACAAATTTAACTTTGAAAAAAAACTTGATTTTAATAACGAAAACATTGATTTTTGTAAAAGAATGTTGAATTTCATAAATGTTACAAATGTAACAGATTAAACAATGATTTTATTAAAAAATTCGTTGATTACTACAAATTTAACTTTGAAAAAAAACTTGATTTTAATAACGAAAACATTGATTTTTGTAAAAGAATGTTGAATTTCATAAATGTTACAAATGTAACAGATTAAACAATGATTTTATTAAAAAATTCGTTGATTACTACAAATTTAACTTTGAAAAAAAACTTGATTTTAATAAATTAACCGTTGATTTTAATAACAAAAACATTGATTTTTGTAAAAGAATGTTGAATTTCATAAATGTTACAAATGTAACAGATTAAACAATGATTTTATTAAAAAATTCGTTGATTACTACAAATTTAACTTTGAAAATAAACTTGATTTTAATAAATTAACACTTGATTTTAATAACAAAAACATTGATTTTTGTAAAAGAATGTTGAATTTCATAAATGTTACAAATGTAACAAATTAAACAATGATTTTATTAAAAAATTCGTTGATTACTACAAATTTAACTTTGAAAAAAAACTTGATTTTAATAAATTAACCGTTGATTTTAATAACAAAAACATTGATTTTTGTAAAAGAATGTTGAATTTCATAAATGTTACAAATGTAACAGATTAAACAATGATTTTATTAAAAAATTCGTTGATTACTACAAATTTACCTTTGAAAAAAAACTTGATTTTAATAACAAAAACATTGATTTTTGTAAAAGAATGTTGAATTTCATAAATGTTACAAATGTAACAAATTAAACAATGATTTTATTAAAAAATTCGTTGATTACTACAAATTTAACTTTGAAAAAAAACTTGATTTTAATAACGAAAACATTGATTTTTGTAAAAGAATGTTGAATTTCATAAATGTTACAAATGTAACAGATTAAACAATGATTTTATTAAAAAATTCGTTGATTACTACAAATTTAACTTTGAAAAAAAACTTGATTTTAATAACGAAAACATTGATTTTTGTAAAAGAATGTTGAATTTCATAAATGTTACAAATGTAACAGATTAAACAATGATTTTATTAAAAAATTCGTTGATTACTACAAATTTAACTTTGAAAAAAAACTTGATTTTAATAACGAAAACATTGATTTTTGTAAAAGAATGTTGAATTTCATAAATGTTACAAATGTAACAGATTAAACAATGATTTTATTAAAAAATTCGTTGATTACTACAAATTTACCTTTGAAAAAAAACTTGATTTTAATAACAAAAACATTGATTTTTGTAAAAGAATGTTGAATTTCGTAAATGTTACAAATGTAACAGATTAAACAATGATTTTATTAAAAAATTCGTTGATTACTACAAATTTAACTTTGAAAAAAAACTTGATTTTAATAACGAAAACATTGATTTTTGTAAAAGAATGTTGAATTTCATAAATGTTACAAATGTAACAGATTAAACAATGATTTTATTAAAAAATTCGTTGATTACTACAAATTTAACTTTGAAAATAAACTTGATTTTAATAAATTAACACTTGATTTTAATAACAAAAACATTGATTTTTGTAAAAGAATGTTGAATTTCATAAATGTTACAAATGTAACAAATTAAACAATGATTTTATTAAAAAATTCGTTGATTACTACAAATTTAACTTTGAAAAAAAACTTGATTTTAATAAATTAACCGTTGATTTTAATAACAAAAACATTGATTTTTGTAAAAGAATGTTGAATTTCATAAATGTTACAAATGTAACAGATTAAACAATGATTTTATTAAAAAATTCGTTGATTACTACAAATTTAACTTTGAAAATAAACTTGATTTTAATAAATTAACACTTGATTTTAATAACAAAAACATTGATTTTTGTAAAAGAATGTTGAATTTCATAAATGTTACAAATGTAACAAATTAAACAATGATTTTATTAAAAAATTCGTTGATTACTACAAATTTAACTTTGAAAAAAAACTTGATTTTAATAAATTAACATTTGATTTTAATAACAAAAACATTGATTTTTGTAAAAGAATGTTGAATTTCATAAATGTTACAAATGTAACAAATTAAACAATGATTTTATTAAAAAATTCGTTGATTACTACAAATTTAACTTTGAAAAAAAACTTGATTTTAATAAATTAACACTTGATTTTAATAACAAAAACATTGATTTTTGTAAAAGAATGTTGAATTTCATAAATGTTACAAATGTAACAGATTAAACAATGATTTTATTAAAAAATTCGTTGATTACTACAAATTTACCTTTGAAAAAAAACTTGATTTTAATAACAAAAACATTGATTTTTGTAAAAGAATGTTGAATTTCATAAATGTTACAAATGTAACAAATTAAACAATGATTTTATTAAAAAATTCGTTGATTACTACAAATTTAACTTTGAAAAAAAACTTGATTTTAATAACGAAAACATTGATTTTTGTAAAAGAATGTTGAATTTCATAAATGTTACAAATGTAACAGATTAAACAATGATTTTATTAAAAAATTCGTTGATTACTACAAATTTAACTTTGAAAAAAAACTTGATTTTAATAACAAAAACATTGATTTTTGTAAAAGAATGTTGAATTTCATAAATGTTACAAATGTAACAGATTAAACAATGATTTTATTAAAAAATTCGTTGATTACTACAAATTTAACTTTGAAAAAAAACTTGATTTTAATAACAAAAACATTGATTTTTGTAAAAGAATGTTGAATTTCATAAATGTTACAAATGTAACAGATTAAACAATGATTTTATTAAAAAATTCGTTGATTACTACAAATTTAACTTTGAAAAAAAACTTGATTTTAATAACAAAAACATTGATTTTTGTAAAAGAATGTTGAATTTCATAAATGTTACAAATGTAACAAATTAAACAATGATTTTATTAAAAAATTCGTTGATTACTACAAATTTAACTTTGAAAAAAAACTTGATTTTAATAACGAAAACATTGATTTTTGTAAAAGAATGTTGAATTTCATAAATGTTACAAATGTAACAGATTAAACAATGATTTTATTAAAAAATTCGTTGATTACTACAAATTTAACTTTGAAAAAAAACTTGATTTTAATAACAAAAACATTGATTTTTGTAAAAGAATGTTGAATTTCATAAATGTTACAAATGTAACAGATTAAACAATGATTTTATTAAAAAATTCGTTGATTACTACAAATTTAACTTTGAAAAAAAACTTGATTTTAATAACGAAAACATTGATTTTTGTAAAAGAATGTTGAATTTCATAAATGTTACAAATGTAACAGATTAAACAATGATTTTATTAAAAAATTCGTTGATTACTACAAATTTAACTTTGAAAAAAAACTTGATTTTAATAAATTAACCGTTGATTTTAATAACAAAAACATTGATTTTTGTAAAAGAATGTTGAATTTCATAAATGTTACAAATGTAACAGATTAAACAATGATTTTATTAAAAAATTCGTTGATTACTACAAATTTAACTTTGAAAAAAAACTTGATTTTAATAAATTAACCGTTGATTTTAATAACAAAAACATTGATTTTTGTAAAAGAATGTTGAATTTCATAAATGTTACAAATGTAACAGATTAAACAATGATTTTATTAAAAAATTCGTTGATTACTACAAATTTAACTTTGAAAATAAACTTGATTTTAATAAATTAACCGTTGATTTTAATAACAAAAACATTGATTTTTGTAAAAGAATGTTGAATTTCATAAATGTTACAAATGTAACAGATTAAACAATGATTTTATTAAAAAATTCGTTGATTACTACAAATTTAACTTTGAAAAAAAACTTGATTTTAATAAATTAACCGTTGATTTTAATAACAAAAACATTGATTTTTGTAAAAGAATGTTGAATTTCATAAATGTTACAAATGTAACAGATTAAACAATGATTTTATTAAAAAATTCGTTGATTACTACAAATTTAACTTTGAAAAAAAACTTGATTTTAATAAATTAACCGTTGATTTTAATAACAAAAACATTGATTTTTGTAAAAGAATGTTGAATTTCATAAATGTTACAAATGTAACAGATTAAACAATGATTTTATTAAAAAATTCGTTGATTACTACAAATTTAACTTTGAAAATAAACTTGATTTTAATAAATTAACCGTTGATTTTAATAACAAAAACATTGATTTTTGTAAAAGAATGTTGAATTTCATAAATGTTACAAATGTAACAGATTAAACAATGATTTTATTAAAAAATTCGTTGATTACTACAAATTTAACTTTGAAAAAAAACTTGATTTTAATAAATTAACCGTTGATTTTAATAACAAAAACATTGATTTTTGTAAAAGAATGTTGAATTTCATAAATGTTACAAATGTAACAGATTAAACAATGATTTTATTAAAAAATTCGTTGATTACTACAAATTTAACTTTGAAAAAAAACTTGATTTTAATAACAAAAACATTGATTTTTGTAAAAGAATGTTGAATTTCATAAATGTTACAAATGTAACAGATTAAACAATGATTTTATTAAAAAATTCGTTGATTACTACAAATTTAACTTTGAAAAAAAACTTGATTTTAATAAATTAACCGTTGATTTTAATAACAAAAACATTGATTTTTGTAAAAGAATGTTGAATTTCATAAATGTTACAAATGTAACAGATTAAACAATGATTTTATTAAAAAATTCGTTGATTACTACAAATTTAACTTTGAAAAAAAACTTGATTTTAATAACGAAAACATTGATTTTTGTAAAAGAATGTTGAATTTCATAAATGTTACAAATGTAACAGATTAAACAATGATTTTATTAAAAAATTCGTTGATTACTACAAATTTAACTTTGAAAAAAAACTTGATTTTAATAACAAAAACATTGATTTTTGTAAAAGAATGTTGAATTTCATAAATGTTACAAATGTAACAGATTAAACAATGATTTTATTAAAAAATTCGTTGATTACTACAAATTTATCTTTGAAAAAAAACTTGATTTTAATAACAAAAACATTGATTTTTGTAAAAGAATGTTGAATTTCATAAATGTTACAAATGTAACAGATTAAACAATGATTTTATTAAAAAATTCGTTGTTTACTACAAATTTAACTTTGAAAAAAAACTTGATTTTAATAACGAAAACATTGATTTTTGTAAAAGAATGTTGAATTTCATAAATGTTACAAATGTAACAGATTAAACAATGATTTTATTAAAAAATTCGTTGATTACTACAAATTTATCTTTGAAAAAAAACTTGATTTTAATAACAAAAACATTGATTTTTGTAAAAGAATGTTGAATTTCATAAATGTTACAAATGTAACAAATTAAACAATGATTTTATTAAAAAATTCGTTGATTACTACAAATTTAACTTTGAAAAAAAACTTGATTTTAATAACGAAAACATTGATTTTTGTAAAAGAATGTTGAATTTCATAAATGTTACAAATGTAACAGATTAAACAATGATTTTATTAAAAAATTCGTTGATTACTACAAATTTAACTTTGAAAATAAACTTGATTTTAATAACGAAAACATTGATTTTTGTAAAAGAATGTTGAATTTCATAAATGTTACAAATGTAACAGATTAAACAATGATTTTATTAAAAAATTCGTTGATTACTACAAATTTAACTTTGAAAATAAACTTGATTTTAATAACAAAAACATTGATTTTTGTAAAAGAATGTTGAATTTCATAAATGTTACAAATGTAACAGATTAAACAATGATTTTATTAAAAAATTCGTTGATTACTACAAATTTATCTTTGAAAAAAAACTTGATTTTAATAACAAAAACATTGATTTTTGTAAAAGAATGTTGAATTTCATAAATGTTACAAATGTAACAAATTAAACAATGATTTTATTAAAAAATTCGTTGATTACTACAAATTTAACTTTGAAAAAAAACTTGATTTTAATAACAAAAACATTGATTTTTGTAAAAGAATGTTGAATTTCATAAATGTTACAAATGTAACAGATTAAACAATGATTTTATTAAAAAATTCGTTGATTACTACAAATTTAACTTTGAAAATAAACTTGATTTTAATAAATTAACCGTTGATTTTAATAACAAAAACATTGATTTTTGTAAAAGAATGTTGAATTTCATAAATGTTACAAATGTAACAGATTAAACAATGATTTTATTAAAAAATTCGTTGATTACTACAAATTTAACTTTGAAAAAAAACTTGATTTTAATAACAAAAACATTGATTTTTGTAAAAGAATGTTGAATTTCATAAATGTTACAAATGTAACAGATTAAACAATGATTTTATTAAAAAATTCGTTGATTACTACAAATTTAACTTTAAAAATAAACTTGATTTTAATAAATTAACCGTTGATTTTAATAACAAAAACATTGATTTTTGTAAAAGAATGTTGAATTTCATAAATGTTACAAATGTAACAGATTAAACAATGATTTTATTAAAAAATTCGTTGATTACTACAAATTTAACTTTGAAAAAAAACTTGATTTTAATAACAAAAACATTGATTTTTGTAAAAGAATGTTGAATTTCATAAATGTTACAAATGTAACAGATTAAACAATGATTTTATTAAAAAATTCGTTGATTACTACAAATTTAACTTTGAAAAAAAACTTGATTTTAATAACAAAAACATTGATTTTTGTAAAAGAATGTTGAATTTCATAAATGTTACAAATGTAACAGATTAAACAATGATTTTATTAAAAAATTCGTTGATTACTACAAATTTAACTTTGAAAAAAAACTTGATTTTAATAACAAAAACATTAATTTTTGTAAAAGAATGTTGAATTTCATAAATGTTACAAATGTAACAGATTAAACAATGATTTTATTAAAAAATTCGTTGTTTACTACAAATTTAACTTTGAAAAAAAAACTTGATTTTAATAACAAAAACATTGATTTTTGTAAAAGAATGTTGAATTTCATAAATGTTACAAATGTAACAGATTAAACAATGATTTTATTAAAAAATTCGTTGATTACTACAAATTTAACTTTGAAAATAAACTTGATTTTAATAAATTAACCGTTGATTTTAATAACAAAAACATTGATTTTTGTAAAAGAATGTTGAATTTCATAAATGTTACAAATGTAACAGATTAAACAATGATTTTATTAAAAAATTCGTTGATTACTACAAATTTAACTTTGAAAAAAAACTTGATTTTAATAACAAAAACATTGATTTTTGTAAAAGAATGTTGAATTTCATAAATGTTACAAATGTAACAGATTAAACAATGATTTTATTAAAAAATTCGTTGATTACTACAAATTTAACTTTGAAAAAAAACTTGATTTTAATAACAAAAACATTGATTTTTGTAAAAGAATGTTGAATTTCATAAATGTTACAAATGTAACAGATTAAACAATGATTTTATTAAAAAATTCGTTGATTACTACAAATTTATCTTTGAAAAAAAACTTGATTTTAATAACAAAAACATTGATTTTTGTAAAAGAATGTTGAATTTCATAAATGTTACAAATGTAACAGATTAAACAATGATTTTATTAAAAAATTCGTTGTTTACTACAAATTTAACTTTGAAAAAAAACTTGATTTTAATAACGAAAACATTGATTTTTGTAAAAGAATGTTGAATTTCATAAATGTTACAAATGTAACAGATTAAACAATGATTTTATTAAAAAATTCGTTGATTACTACAAATTTATCTTTGAAAAAAAACTTGATTTTAATAACAAAAACATTGATTTTTGTAAAAGAATGTTGAATTTCATAAATGTTACAAATGTAACAAATTAAACAATGATTTTATTAAAAAATTCGTTGATTACTACAAATTTAACTTTGAAAAAAAACTTGATTTTAATAACGAAAACATTGATTTTTGTAAAAGAATGTTGAATTTCATAAATGTTACAAATGTAACAGATTAAACAATGATTTTATTAAAAAATTCGTTGATTACTACAAATTTAACTTTGAAAATAAACTTGATTTTAATAACGAAAACATTGATTTTTGTAAAAGAATGTTGAATTTCATAAATGTTACAAATGTAACAGATTAAACAATGATTTTATTAAAAAATTCGTTGTTTACTACAAATTTAACTTTGAAAAAAAACTTGATTTTAATAACAAAAACATTGATTTTTGTAAAAGAATGTTGAATTTCATAAATGTTACAAATGTAACAGATTAAACAATGATTTTATTAAAAAATTCGTTGATTACTACAAATTTAACTTTAAAAATAAACTTGATTTTAATAAATTAACCGTTGATTTTAATAACAAAAACATTGATTTTTGTAAAAGAATGTTGAATTTCATAAATGTTACAAATGTAACAGATTAAACAATGATTTTATTAAAAAATTCGTTGATTACTACAAATTTAACTTTGAAAAAAAACTTGATTTTAATAACAAAAACATTGATTTTTGTAAAAGAATGTTGAATTTCATAAATGTTACAAATGTAACAGATTAAACAATGATTTTATTAAAAAATTCGTTGATTACTACAAATTTAACTTTGAAAAAAAACTTGATTTTAATAACAAAAACATTGATTTTTGTAAAAGAATGTTGAATTTCATAAATGTTACAAATGTAACAGATTAAACAATGATTTTATTAAAAAATTCGTTGATTACTACAAATTTAACTTTGAAAAAAAACTTGATTTTAATAACAAAAACATTGATTTTTGTAAAAGAATGTTGAATTTCATAAATGTTACAAATGTAACAGATTAAACAATGATTTTATTAAAAAATTCGTTGATTACTACAAATTTAACTTTGAAAATAAACTTGATTTTAATAAATTAACCGTTGATTTTAATAACAAAAACATTGATTTTTGTAAAAGAATGTTGAATTTCATAAATGTTACAAATGTAACAGATTAAACAATGATTTTATTAAAAAATTCGTTGATTACTACAAATTTAACTTTGAAAATAAACTTGATTTTAATAACGAAAACATTGATTTTTGTAAAAGAATGTTGAATTTCATAAATGTTACAAATGTAACAGATTAAACAATGATTTTATTAAAAAATTCGTTGTTTACTACAAATTTAACTTTGAAAAAAAACTTGATTTTAATAACAAAAACATTGATTTTTGTAAAAGAATGTTGAATTTCATAAATGTTACAAATGTAACAGATTAAACAATGATTTTATTAAAAAATTCGTTGATTACTACAAATTTAACTTTAAAAATAAACTTGATTTTAATAAATTAACCGTTGATTTTAATAACAAAAACATTGATTTTTGTAAAAGAATGTTGAATTTCATAAATGTTACAAATGTAACAGATTAAACAATGATTTTATTAAAAAATTCGTTGATTACTACAAATTTAACTTTGAAAAAAAACTTGATTTTAATAACAAAAACATTGATTTTTGTAAAAGAATGTTGAATTTCATAAATGTTACAAATGTAACAGATTAAACAATGATTTTATTAAAAAATTCGTTGTTTACTACAAATTTAACTTTGAAAAAAAACTTGATTTTAATAACAAAAACATTGATTTTTGTAAAAGAATGTTGAATTTCATAAATGTTACAAATGTAACAGATTAAACAATGATTTTATTAAAAAATTCGTTGATTACTACAAATTTAACTTTAAAAATAAACTTGATTTTAATAAATTAACCGTTGATTTTAATAACAAAAACATTGATTTTTGTAAAAGAATGTTGAATTTCATAAATGTTACAAATGTAACAGATTAAACAATGATTTTATTAAAAAATTCGTTGATTACTACAAATTTAACTTTGAAAAAAAACTTGATTTTAATAACAAAAACATTGATTTTTGTAAAAGAATGTTGAATTTCATAAATGTTACAAATGTAACAGATTAAACAATGATTTTATTAAAAAATTCGTTGATTACTACAAATTTAACTTTGAAAAAAAACTTGATTTTAATAACAAAAACATTGATTTTTGTAAAAGAATGTTGAATTTCATAAATGTTACAAATGTAACAGATTAAACAATGATTTTATTAAAAAATTCGTTGATTACTACAAATTTAACTTTGAAAAAAAACTTGATTTTAATAACAAAAACATTGATTTTTGTAAAAGAATGTTGAATTTCATAAATGTTACAAATGTAACAGATTAAACAATGATTTTATTAAAAAATTCGTTGATTACTACAAATTTAACTTTGAAAAAAAACTTGATTTTAATAACAAAAACATTGATTTTTGTAAAAGAATGTTGAATTTCATAAATGTTACAAATGTAACAAATTAAACAATGATTTTATTAAAAAATTCGTTGATTACTACAAATTTAACTTTGAAAAAAAACTTGATTTTAATAACGAAAACATTGATTTTTGTAAAAGAATGTTGAATTTCATAAATGTTACAAATGTAACAGATTAAACAATGATTTTATTAAAAAATTCGTTGATTACTACAAATTTAACTTTGAAAATAAACTTGATTTTAATAAATTAACCGTTGATTTTAATAACAAAAACATTGATTTTTGTAAAAGAATGTTGAATTTCATAAATGTTACAAATGTAACAGATTAAACAATGATTTTATTAAAAAATTCGTTGATTACTACAAATTTAACTTTGAAAAAAAACTTGATTTTAATAACAAAAACATTGATTTTTGTAAAAGAATGTTGAATTTCATAAATGTTACAAATGTAACAGATTAAACCATGATTTTATTAAAAAATTCGTTGATTACTACAAATTTAACTTTGAAAAAAAACTTGATTTTAATAACAAAAACATTGATTTTTGTAAAAGAATGTTGAATTTCATAAATGTTACAAATGTAACAGATTAAACAATGATTTTATTAAAAAATTCGTTGATTACTACAAATTTAACTTTGAAAAAAAACTTGATTTTAATAACAAAAACATTGATTTTTGTAAAAGAATGTTGAATTTCATAAATGTTACAAATGTAACAGATTAAACAATGATTTTATTAAAAAATTCGTTGATTACTACAAATTTAACTTTGAAAAAAAACTTGATTTTAATAACAAAAACATTGATTTTTGTAAAAGAATGTTGAATTTCATAAATGTTACAAATGTAACAGATTAAACAATGATTTTATTAAAAAATTCGTTGATTACTACAAATTTAACTTTGAAAAAAAACTTGATTTTAATAACAAAAACATTGATTTTTGTAAAAGAATGTTGAATTTCATAAATGTTACAAATGTAACAAATTAAACAATGATTTTATTAAAAAATTCGTTGATTACTACAAATTTAACTTTGAAAAAAAACTTGATTTTAATAACGAAAACATTGATTTTTGTAAAAGAATGTTGAATTTCATAAATGTTACAAATGTAACAGATTAAACAATGATTTTATTAAAAAATTCGTTGATTACTACAAATTTAACTTTGAAAATAAACTTGATTTTAATAACGAAAACATTGATTTTTGTAAAAGAATGTTGAATTTCATAAATGTTACAAATGTAACAGATTAAACAATGATTTTATTAAAAAATTCGTTGATTACTACAAATTTAACTTTGAAAATAAACTTGATTTTAATAACGAAAACATTGATTTTTGTAAAAGAATGTTGAATTTCATAAATGTTACAAATGTAACAGATTAAACAATGATTTTATTAAAAAATTCGTTGTTTACTACAAATTTAACTTTGAAAAAAAACTTGATTTTAATAACAAAAACATTGATTTTTGTAAAAGAATGTTGAATTTCATAAATGTTACAAATGTAACAGATTAAACAATGATTTTATTAAAAAATTCGTTGATTACTACAAATTTAACTTTGAAAATAAACTTGATTTTAATAAATTAACCGTTGATTTTAATAACAAAAACATTGATTTTTGTAAAAGAATGTTGAATTTCATAAATGTTACAAATGTAACAGATTAAACAATGATTTTATTAAAAAATTCGTTGATTACTACAAATTTAACTTTGAAAAAAAACTTGATTTTAATAACAAAAACATTGATTTTTGTAAAAGAATGTTGAATTTCATAAATGTTACAAATGTAACAGATTAAACAATGATTTTATTAAAAAATTCGTTGATTGCTACAAATTTAACTTTGAAAAAAAACTTGATTTTAATAACAAAAACATTGATTTTTGTAAAAGAATGTTGAATTTCATAAATGTTACAAATGTAACAGATTAAACAATGATTTTATTAAAAAATTCGTTGATTACTACAAATTTAACTTTGAAAAAAAACTTGATTTTAATAACAAAAACATTGATTTTTGTAAAAGAATGTTGAATTTCATAAATGTTACAAATGTAACAGATTAAACAATGATTTTATTAAAAAATTCGTTGATTACTACAAATTTAACTTTGAAAAAAAACTTGATTTTAATAACAAAAACATTGATTTTTGTAAAAGAATGTTGAATTTCATAAATGTTACAAATGTAACAAATTAAACAATGATTTTATTAAAAAATTCGTTGATTACTACAAATTTAACTTTGAAAAAAAACTTGATTTTAATAACGAAAACTTTGATTTTTGTAAAAGAATGTTGAATTTCATAAATGTTACAAATGTAACAGATTAAACAATGATTTTATTAAAAAATTCGTTGATTACTACAAATTTAACTTTGAAAATAAACTTGATTTTAATAAATTAACCGTTGATTTTAATAACAAAAACATTGATTTTTGTAAAAGAATGTTGAATTTCATAAATGTTACAAATGTAACAGATTAAACAATGATTTTATTAAAAAATTCGTTGATTACTACAAATTTAACTTTGAAAAAAAACTTGATTTTAATAACAAAAACATTGATTTTTGTAAAAGAATGTTGAATTTCATAAATGTTACAAATGTAACAGATTAAACAATGATTTTATTAAAAAATTCGTTGATTACTACAAATTTAACTTTGAAAAAAAACTTGATTTTAATAACAAAAACATTGATTTTTGTAAAAGAATGTTGAATTTCATAAATGTTACAAATGTAACAGATTAAACAATGATTTTATTAAAAAATTCGTTGATTACTACAAATTTAACTTTGAAAAAAAACTTGATTTTAATAACAAAAACATTGATTTTTGTAAAAGAATGTTGAATTTCATAAATGTTACAAATGTAACAGATTAAACAATGATTTTATTAAAAAATTCGTTGATTACTACAAATTTAACTTTGAAAAAAAACTTGATTTTAATAACAAAAACATTGATTTTTGTAAAAGAATGTTGAATTTCATAAATGTTACAAATGTAACAAATTAAACAATGATTTTATTAAAAAATTCGTTGATTACTACAAATTTAACTTTGAAAAAAAACTTGATTTTAATAACGAAAACATTGATTTTTGTAAAAGAATGTTGAATTTCATAAATGTTACAAATGTAACAGATTAAACAATGATTTTATTAAAAAATTCGTTGATTACTACAAATTTAACTTTGAAAATAAACTTGATTTTAATAACGAAAACATTGATTTTTGTAAAAGAATGTTGAATTTCATAAATGTTACAAATGTAACAGATTAAACAATGATTTTATTAAAAAATTCGTTGTTTACTACAAATTTAACTTTGAAAAAAAACTTGATTTTAATAACAAAAACATTGATTTTTGTAAAAGAATGTTGAATTTCATAAATGTTACAAATGTAACAGATTAAACAATGATTTTATTAAAAAATTCGTTGATTACTACAAATTTAACTTTGAAAATAAACTTGATTTTAATAAATTAACCGTTGATTTTAATAACAAAAACATTGATTTTTGTAAAAGAATGTTGAATTTCATAAATGTTACAAATGTAACAGATTAAACAATGATTTTATTAAAAAATTCGTTGATTACTACAAATTTAACTTTGAAAAAAAACTTGATTTTAATAACAAAAACATTGATTTTTGTAAAAGAATGTTGAATTTCATAAATGTTACAAATGTAACAGATTAAACAATGATTTTATTAAAAAATTCGTTGATTACTACAAATTTAACTTTGAAAAAAAACTTGATTTTAATAACAAAAACATTGATTTTTGTAAAAGAATGTTGAATTTCATAAATGTTACAAATGTAACAGATTAAACAATGATTTTATTAAAAAATTCGTTGATTACTACAAATTTAACTTTGAAAAAAAACTTGATTTTAATAACAAAAACATTGATTTTTGTAAAAGAATGTTGAATTTCATAAATGTTACAAATGTAACAGATTAAACAATGATTTTATTAAAAAATTCGTTGATTACTACAAATTTAACTTTGAAAATAAACTTGATTTTAATAAATTAACCGTTGATTTTAATAACAAAAACATTGATTTTTGTAAAAGAATGTTGAATTTCATAAATGTTACAAATGTAACAGATTAAACAATGATTTTATTAAAAAATTCGTTGATTACTACAAATTTAACTTTGAAAAAAAACTTGATTTTAATAACAAAAACATTGATTTTTGTAAAAGAATGTTGAATTTCATAAATGTTACAAATGTAACAGATTAAACAATGATTTTATTAAAAAATTCGTTGATTACGACAAATTTAACTTTGAAAATAAACTTGATTTTAATAACGAAAACATTGATTTTTGTAAAAGAATGTTGAATTTCATAAATGTTACAAATGTAACAGATTAAACAATGATTTTATTAAAAAATTCGTTGTTTACTACAAATTTAACTTTGAAAAAAAACTTGATTTTAATAACAAAAACATTGATTTTTGTAAAAGAATGTTGAATTTCATAAATGTTACAAATGTAACAGATTAAACAATGATTTTATTAAAAAATTCGTTGATTACTACAAATTTAACTTTGAAAAAAAACTTGATTTTAATAACAAAAACATTGATTTTTGTAAAAGAATGTTGAATTTCATAAATGTTACAAATGTAACAGATTAAACAATGATTTTATTAAAAAATTCGTTGATTACTACAAATTTAACTTTGAAAATAAACTTGATTTTAATAAATTAACCGTTGATTTTAATAACAAAAACATTGATTTTTGTAAAAGAATGTTGAATTTCATAAATGTTACAAATGTAACAGATTAAACAATGATTTTATTAAAAAATTCGTTGATTACTACAAATTTAACTTTGAAAAAAAACTTGATTTTAATAACAAAAACATTGATTTTTGTAAAAGAATGTTGAATTTCATAAATGTTACAAATGTAACAGATTAAACAATGATTTTATTAAAAAATTCGTTGATTACTACAAATTTAACTTTGAAAAAAAACTTGATTTTAATAACAAAAACATTGATTTTTGTAAAAGAATGTTGAATTTCATAAATGTTACAAATGTAACAGATTAAACAATGATTTTATTAAAAAATTCGTTGATTACTACAAATTTAACTTTGAAAAAAAACTTGATTTTAATAACAAAAACATTGATTTTTGTAAAAGAATGTTGAATTTCATAAATGTTACAAATGTAACAGATTAAACAATGATTTTATTAAAAAATTCGTTGATTACTACAAATTTAACTTTGAAAAAAAACTTGATTTTAATAACAAAAACATTGATTTTTGTAAAAGAATGTTGAATTTCATAAATGTTACAAATGTAACAGATTAAACAATGATTTTATTAAAAAATTCGTTGATTACTACAAATTTAACTTTGAAAATAAACTTGATTTTAATAAATTAACCGTTGATTTTAATAACAAAAACATTGATTTTTGTAAAAGAATGTTGAATTTCATAAATGTTACAAATGTAACAGATTAAACAATGATTTTATTAAAAAATTCGTTGATTACTACAAATTTAACTTTGAAAAAAAACTTGATTTTAATAACAAAAACATTGATTTTTGTAAAAGAATGTTGAATTTCATAAATGTTACAAATGTAACAGATTAAACAATGATTTTATTAAAAAATTCGTTGATTACTACAAATTTAACTTTGAAAATAAACTTGATTTTAATAACGAAAACATTGATTTTTGTAAAAGAATGTTGAATATCATAAATGTTACAAATGTAACAGATTAAACAATGATTTTATTAAAAAATTCGTTGTTTACTACAAATTTAACTTTGAAAAAAAACTTGATTTTAATAACAAAAACATTGATTTTTGTAAAAGAATGTTGAATTTCATAAATGTTACAAATGTAACAGATTAAACAATGATTTTATTAAAAAATTCGTTGATTACTACAAATTTAACTTTGAAAAAAAACTTGATTTTAATAACAAAAACATTGATTTTTGTAAAAGAATGTTGAATTTCATAAATGTTACAAATGTAACAGATTAAACAATGATTTTATTAAAAAATTCGTTGATTACTACAAATTTAACTTTGAAAAAAAACTTGATTTTAATAACAAAAACATTGATTTTTGTAAAAGAATGTTGAATTTCATAAATGTTACAAATGTAACAGATTAAACAATGATTTTATTAAAAAATTCGTTGATTACTACAAATTTAACTTTGAAAATAAACTTGATTTTAATAACGAAAACATTGATTTTTGTAAAAGAATGTTGAATTTCATAAATGTTACAAATGTAACAGATTAAACAATGATTTTATTAAAAAATTCGTTGTTTACTACAAATTTAACTTTGAAAAAAAACTTGATTTTAATAACAAAAACATTGATTTTTGTAAAAGAATGTTGAATTTCATAAATGTTACAAATGTAACAGATTAAACAATGATTTTATTAAAAAATTCGTTGATTACTACAAATTTAACTTTGAAAATAAACTTGATTTTAATAAATTAACCGTTGATTTTAATAACAAAAACATTGATTTTTGTAAAAGAATGTTGAATTTCATAAATGTTACAAATGTAACAGATTAAACAATGATTTTATTAAAAAATTCGTTGATTACTACAAATTTAACTTTGAAAAAAAACTTGATTTTAATAACAAAAACATTGATTTTTGTAAAAGAATGTTGAATTTCATAAATGTTACAAATGTAACAGATTAAACAATGATTTTATTAAAAAATTCGTTGATTACTACAAATTTAACTTTGAAAAAAAACTTGATTTTAATAACAAAAACATTGATTTTTGTAAAAGAATGTTGAATTTCATAAATGTTACAAATGTAACAGATTAAACAATGATTTTATTAAAAAATTCGTTGATTACTACAAATTTAACTTTGAAAAAAAACTTGATTTTAATAACAAAAACATTGATTTTTGTAAAAGAATGTTGAATTTCATAAATGTTACAAATGTAACAGATTAAACAATGATTTTATTAAAAAATTCGTTGATTACTACAAATTTAACTTTGAAAAAAAACTTGATTTTAATAACAAAAACATTGATTTTTGTAAAAGAATGTTGAATTTCATAAATGTTACAAATGTAACAGATTAAACAATGATTTTATTAAAAAATTCGTTGATTACTACAAATTTAACTTTGAAAAAAAACTTGATTTTAATAACAAAAACATTGATTTTTGTAAAAGAATGTTGAATTTCATAAATGTTACAAATGTAACAGATTAAACAATGATTTTATTAAAAAATTCGTTGATTACTACAAATTTAACTTTGAAAATAAACTTGATTTTAATAACGAAAACATTGATTTTTGTAAAAGAATGTTGAATTTCATAAATGTTACAAATGTAACAGATTAAACAATGATTTTATTAAAAAATTCGTTGTTTACTACAAATTTAACTTTGAAAAAAAACTTGATTTTAATAACAAAAACATTGATTTTTGTAAAAGAATGTTGAATTTCATAAATGTTACAAATGTAACAGATTAAACAATGATTTTATTAAAAAATTCGTTGATTACTACAAATTTAACTTTGAAAATAAACTTGATTTTAATAAATTAACCGTTGATTTTAATAACAAAAACATTGATTTTTGTAAAAGAATGTTGAATTTCATAAATGTTACAAATGTAACAGATTAAACAATGATTTTATTAAAAAATTCGTTGATTACTACAAATTTAACTTTGAAAAAAAACTTGATTTTAATAACAAAAACATTGATTTTTGTAAAAGAATGTTGAATTTCATAAATGTTACAAATGTAACAGATTAAACAATGATTTTATTAAAAAATTCGTTGATTACTACAAATTTAACTTTGAAAAAAAACTTGATTTTAATAACAAAAACATTGATTTTTGTAAAAGAATGTTGAATTTCATAAATGTTACAAATGTAACAGATTAAACAATGATTTTATTAAAAAATTCGTTGATTACTACAAATTTAACTTTGAAAAAAAACTTGATTTTAATAACAAAAACATTGATTTTTGTAAAAGAATGTTGAATTTCATAAATGTTACAAATGTAACAGATTAAACAATGATTTTATTAAAAAATTCGTTGATTACTACAAATTTAACTTTGAAAATAAACTTGATTTTAATAACAAAAACATTGATTTTTGTAAAAGAATGTTGAATTTCATAAATGTTACAAATGTAACAGATTAAACAATGATTTTATTAAAAAATTCGTTGATTACTACAAATTTAACTTTGAAAATAAACTTGATTTTAATAAATTAACCGTTGATTTTAATAACAAAAACATTGATTTTTGTAAAAGAATGTTGAATTTCATAAATGTTACAAATGTAACAGATTAAACAATGATTTTATTAAAAAATTCGTTGATTACTACAAATTTAACTTTGAAAAAAAACTTGATTTTAATAACAAAAACATTGATTTTTGTAAAAGAATGTTGAATTTCATAAATGTTACAAATGTAACAGATTAAACAATGATTTTATTAAAAAATTCGTTGATTACTACAAATTTAACTTTGAAAATAAACTTGATTTTAATAACGAAAACATTGATTTTTGTAAAAGAATGTTGAATATCATAAATGTTACAAATGTAACAGATTAAACAATGATTTTATTAAAAAATTCGTTGTTTACTACAAATTTAACTTTGAAAAAAAACTTGATTTTAATAACAAAAACATTGATTTTTGTAAAAGAATGTTGAATTTCATAAATGTTACAAATGTAACAGATTAAACAATGATTTTATTAAAAAATTCGTTGATTACTACAAATTTAACTTTGAAAAAAAACTTGATTTTAATAACAAAAACATTGATTTTTGTAAAAGAATGTTGAATTTCATAAATGTTACAAATGTAACAGATTAAACAATGATTTTATTAAAAAATTCGTTGATTACTACAAATTTAACTTTGAAAAAAAACTTGATTTTAATAACAAAAACATTGATTTTTGTAAAAGAATGTTGAATTTCATAAATGTTACAAATGTAACAGATTAAACAATGATTTTATTAAAAAATTCGTTGATTACTACAAATTTAACTTTGAAAATAAACTTGATTTTAATAAATTAACCGTTGATTTTAATAACAAAAACATTGATTTTTGTAAAAGAATGTTGAATTTCATAAATGTTACAAATGTAACAGATTAAACAATGATTTTATTAAAAAATTCGTTGATTACTACAAATTTAACTTTGAAAAAAAACTTGATTTTAATAACAAAAACATTGATTTTTGTAAAAGAATGTTGAATTTCATAAATGTTACAAATGTAACAGATTAAACAATGATTTTATTAAAAAATTCGTTGATTACTACAAATTTAACTTTGAAAATAAACTTGATTTTAATAACGAAAACATTGATTTTTGTAAAAGAATGTTGAATTTCATAAATGTTACAAATGTAACAGATTAAACAATGATTTTATTAAAAAATTCGTTGTTTACTACAAATTTAACTTTGAAAAAAAACTTGATTTTAATAACAAAAACATTGATTTTTGTAAAAGAATGTTGAATTTCATAAATGTTACAAATGTAACAGATTAAACAATGATTTTATTAAAAAATTCGTTGATTACTACAAATTTAACTTTGAAAATAAACTTGATTTTAATAAATTAACCGTTGATTTTAATAACAAAAACATTGATTTTTGTAAAAGAATGTTGAATTTCATAAATGTTACAAATGTAACAGATTAAACAATGATTTTATTAAAAAATTCGTTGATTACTACAAATTTAACTTTGAAAAAAAACTTGATTTTAATAACAAAAACATTGATTTTTGTAAAAGAATGTTGAATTTCATAAATGTTACAAATGTAACAGATTAAACAATGATTTTATTAAAAAATTCGTTGATTACTACAAATTTAACTTTGAAAAAAAACTTGATTTTAATAACAAAAACATTGATTTTTGTAAAAGAATGTTGAATTTCATAAATGTTACAAATGTAACAGATTAAACAATTATTTTATTAAAAAATTCGTTGATTACTACAAATTTAACTTTGAAAAAAAACTTGATTTTAATAACAAAAACATTGATTTTTGTAAAAGAATGTTGAATTTCATAAATGTTACAAATGTAACAGATTAAACAATGATTTTATTAAAAAATTCGTTGATTACTACAAATTTAACTTTGAAAATAAACTTGATTTTAATAAATTAACCGTTGATTTTAATAACAAAAACATTGATTTTTGTAAAAGAATGTTGAATTTCATAAATGTTACAAATGTAACAGATTAAACAATGATTTTATTAAAAAATTCGTTGATTACTACAAATTTAACTTTGAAAAAAAACTTGATTTTAATAACAAAAACATTGATTTTTGTAAAAGAATGTTGAATTTCATAAATGTTACAAATGTAACAGATTAAACAATGATTTTATTAAAAAATTCGTTGATTACTACGAATTTAACTTTGAAAATAAACTTGATTTTAATAACGAAAACATTGATTTTTGTAAAAGAATGTTGAATTTCATAAATGTTACAAATGTAACAGATTAAACAATGATTTTATTAAAAAATTCGTTGTTTACTACAAATTTAACTTTGAAAAAAAACTTGATTTTAATAACAAAAACATTGATTTTTGTAAAAGAATGTTGAATTTCATAAATGTTACAAATGTAACAGATTAAACAATGATTTTATTAAAAAATTCGTTGATTACTACAAATTTAACTTTGAAAATAAACTTGATTTTAATAAATTAACCGTTGATTTTAATAACAAAAACATTGATTTTTGTAAAAGAATGTTGAATTTCATAAATGTTACAAATGTAACAGATTAAACAATGATTTTATTAAAAAATTCGTTGATTACTACAAATTTAACTTTGAAAAAAAACTTGATTTTAATAACAAAAACATTGATTTTTGTAAAAGAATGTTGAATTTCATAAATGTTACAAATGTAACAGATTAAACAATGATTTTATTAAAAAATTCGTTGATTACTACAAATTTAACTTTGAAAAAAAACTTGATTTTAATAAATTAACCGTTGATTTTAATAACAAAAACATTGATTTTTGTAAAAGAATGTTGAATTTCATAAATGTTACAAATGTAACAGATTAAACAATGATTTTATTAAAAAATTCGTTGATTACTACAAATTTAACTTTGAAAAAAAACTTGATTTTAATAACGAAAACATTGATTTTTGTAAAAGAATGTTAAATTTCATAAATGTTACAAATGTAACAGATTAAACAATGATTTTATTAAAAAATTCGTTGATTACTACAAATTTAACTTTGAAAAAAAACTTGATTTTAATAAATTAACCGTTGATTTTAATAACAAAAACATTGATTTTTGTAAAAGAATGTTGAATTTCATAAATGTTACAAATGTAACAGATTAAACAATGATTTTATTAAAAAATTCGTTGATTACTACAAATTTAACTTTGAAAATAAACTTGATTTTAATAAATTAACCGTTGATTTTAATAACAAAAACATTGATTTTTGTAAAAGAATGTTGAATTTCATAAATGTTACAAATGTAACAGATTAAACAATGATTTTATTAAAAAATTCGTTGATTACTACAAATTTAACTTTGAAAAAAAACTTGATTTTAATAACAAAAACATTGATTTTTGTAAAAGAATGTTGAATTTCATAAATGTTACAAATGTAACAGATTAAACAATGATTTTATTAAAAAATTCGTTGATTACTACAAATTTAACTTTGAAAAAAAACTTGATTTTAATAAATTAACCG
Organism: Stenolophus ochropezus; assembly: GCA_035578165.1. Taxonomy (NCBI): domain Eukaryota; kingdom Metazoa; phylum Arthropoda; class Insecta; order Coleoptera; family Carabidae; genus Stenolophus; species Stenolophus ochropezus. The sequence continues at coordinate 806,790 of JAQOWZ010000065.1, read as the reverse complement.
TTGATTTTAATAACAAAAACATTGATTTTTGTAAAAGAATGTTGAATTTCATAAATGTTACAAATGTAACAGATTAAACAATGATTTTATTAAAAAATTCGTTGATTACTACAAATTTAACTTTGAAAAAAAACTTGATTTTAATAAATTAACCGTTGATTTTAATAACAAAAACATTGATTTTTGTAAAAGAATGTTGAATTTCATAAATGTTACAAATGTAACAGATTAAACAATGATTTTATTAAAAAATTCGTTGATTACTACAAATTTAACTTTGAAAAAAAACTTGATTTTAATAACAAAAACATTGATTTTTGTAAAAGAATGTTGAATTTCATAAATGTTACAAATGTAACAGATTAAACAATGATTTTATTAAAAAATTCGTTGATTACTACAAATTTAACTTTGAAAATAAACTTGATTTTAATAAATTAACACTTGATTTTAATAACAAAAACATTGATTTTTGTAAAAGAATGTTGAATTTCATAAATGTTACAAATGTAACAGATTAAACAATGATTTTATTAAAAAATTCGTTGATTACTACAAATTTAACTTTGAAAAAAAACTTGATTTTAATAAATTAACCGTTGATTTTAATAACAAAAACATTGATTTTTGTAAAAGAATGTTGAATTTCATAAATGTTACAAATGTAACAGATTAAACAATGATTTTATTAAAAAATTCGTTGATTACTACAAATTTAACTTTGAAAAAAAACTTGATTTTAATAACAAAAACATTGATTTTTGTAAAAGAATGTTGAATTTCATAAATGTTACAAATGTAACAGATTAAACAATGATTTTATTAAAAAATTCGTTGATTACTACAAATTTAACTTTAAAAATAAACTTGATTTTAATAAATTAACCGTTGATTTTAATAACAAAAACATTGATTTTTGTAAAAGAATGTTGAATTTCATAAATGTTACAAATGTAACAGATTAAACAATGATTTTATTAAAAAATTCGTTGATTACTACAAATTTAACTTTGAAAAAAAACTTGATTTTAATAACGAAAACATTGATTTTTGTAAAAGAATGTTAAATTTCATAAATGTTACAAATGTAACAGATTAAACAATGATTTTATTAAAAAATTCGTTGATTACTACAAATTTAACTTTGAAAAAAAACTTGATTTTAATAACAAAAACATTGATTTTTGTAAAAGAATGTTGAATTTCATAAATGTTACAAATGTAACAGTATAAACAATGATTTTATTAAAAAATTCGTTGATTACTACAAATTTAACTTTGAAAAAAAACTTGATTTTAATAACAAAAACATTGATTTTTGTAAAAGAATGTTGAATTTCATAAATGTTACAAATGTAACAGATTAAACAATGATTTTATTAAAAAATTCGTTGATTACTACAAATTTAACTTTGAAAAAAAACTTGATTTTAATAAATTAACCGTTGATTTTAATAACAAAAACATTGATTTTTGTAAAAGAATGTTGAATTTCATAAATGTTACAAATGTAACAGATTAAACAATGATTTTATTAAAAAATTCGTTGATTACTACAAATTTAACTTTGAAAAAAAACTTGATTTTAATAAATTAACCGTTGATTTTAATAACAAAAACATTGATTTTTGTAAAAGAATGTTGAATTTCATAAATGTTACAAATGTAACAGATTAAACAATGATTTTATTAAAAAATTCGTTGATTACTACAAATTTAACTTTGAAAAAAAACTTGATTTTAATAACGAAAACATTGATTTTTGTAAAAGAATGTTAAATTTCATAAATGTTACAAATGTAACAGATTAAACAATGATTTTATTAAAAAATTCGTTGATTACTACAAATTTAACTTTGAAAAAAAACTTGATTTTAATAACAAAAACATTGATTTTTGTAAAAGAATGTTGAATTTCATAAATGTTACAAATGTAACAGATTAAACAATGATTTTATTAAAAAATTCGTTGATTACTACAAATTTAACTTTGAAAATAAACTTGATTTTAATAAATTAACCGTTGATTTTAATAACAAAAACATTGATTTTTGTAAAAGAATGTTGAATTTCATAAATGTTACAAATGTAACAGATTAAACAATGATTTTATTAAAAAATTCGTTGATTACTACAAATTTAACTTTGAAAAAAAACTTGATTTTAATAACAAAAACATTGATTTTTGTAAAAGAATGTTGAATTTCATAAATGTTACAAATGTAACAGATTAAACAATGATTTTATTAAAAAATTCGTTGATTACTACAAATTTAACTTTGAAAATAAACTTGATTTTAATAAATTAACCGTTGATTTTAATAACAAAAACATTGATTTTTGTAAAAGAATGTTGAATTTCATAAATGTTACAAATGTAACAGATTAAACAATGATTTTATTAAAAAATTCGTTGATTACTACAAATTTAACTTTGAAAAAAAACTTGATTTTAATAACAAAAACATTGATTTTTGTAAAAGAATGTTGAATTTCATAAATGTTACAAATGTAACAGATTAAACAATGATTTTATTAAAAAATTCGTTGATTACTACAAATTTAACTTTGAAAAAAAACTTGATTTTAATAAATTAACCGTTGATTTTAATAACAAAAACATTGATTTTTGTAAAAGAATGTTGAATTTCATAAATGTTACAAATGTAACAGATTAAACAATGATTTTATTAAAAAATTCGTTGATTACTACAAATTTAACTTTGAAAAAAAACTTGATTTTAATAAATTAACCGTTGATTTTAATAACAAAAACATTGATTTTTGTAAAAGAATGTTGAATTTCATAAATGTTACAAATGTAACAGATTAAACAATGATTTTATTAAAAAATTCGTTGATTACTACAAATTTAACTTTGAAAAAAAACTTGATTTTAATAACGAAAACATTGATTTTTGTAAAAGAATGTTAAATTTCATAAATGTTACAAATGTAACAGATTAAACAATGATTTTATTAAAAAATTCGTTGATTACTACAAATTTAACTTTGAAAAAAAACTTGATTTTAATAACAAAAACATTGATTTTTGTAAAAGAATGTTGAATTTCATAAATGTTACAAATGTAACAGATTAAACAATGATTTTATTAAAAAATTCGTTGATTACTACAAATTTAACTTTGAAAATAAACTTGATTTTAATAAATTAACCGTTGATTTTAATAACAAAAACATTGATTTTTGTAAAAGAATGTTGAATTTCATAAATGTTACAAATGTAACAGATTAAACAATGATTTTATTAAAAAATTCGTTGATTACTACAAATTTAACTTTGAAAAAAAACTTGATTTTAATAACAAAAACATTGATTTTTGTAAAAGAATGTTGAATTTCATAAATGTTACAAATGTAACAGATTAAACAATGATTTTATTAAAAAATTCGTTGATTACTACAAATTTAACTTTGAAAAAAAACTTGATTTTAATAAATTAACCGTTGATTTTAATAACAAAAACATTGATTTTTGTAAAAGAATGTTGAATTTCATAAATGTTACAAATGTAACAGATTAAACAATGATTTTATTAAAAAATTCGTTGATTACTACAAATTTAACTTTGAAAAAAAACTTGATTTTAATAACGAAAACATTGATTTTTGTAAAAGAATGTTAAATTTCATAAATGTTACAAATGTAACAGATTAAACAATGATTTTATTAAAAAATTCGTTGATTACTACAAATTTAACTTTGAAAAAAAACTTGATTTTAATAACAAAAACATTGATTTTTGTAAAAGAATGTTGAATTTCATAAATGTTACAAATGTAACAGATTAAACAATGATTTTATTAAAAAATTCGTTGATTACTACAAATTTAACTTTGAAAAAAAACTTGATTTTAATAACAAAAACATTGATTTTTGTAAAAGAATGTTGAATTTCATAAATGTTACAAATGTAACAGATTAAACAATGATTTTATTAAAAAATTCGTTGATTACTACAAATTTAACTTTGAAAAAAAACTTGATTTTAATAACAAAAACATTGATTTTTTTAAAAGAATGTTGAATTTCATAAATGTTACAAATGTAACAGATTAAACCATGATTTTATTAAAAAATTCGTTGATTACTACAAATTTAACTTTGAAAAAAAAACTTGATTTTAATAACAAAAACATTGATTTTTGTAAAAGAATGTTGAATTTCATAAATGTTACAAATGTAACAGATTGAACAATGATTTTATTAAAAAATTCGTTGATTACTACAAATTTAACTTTGAAAATAAACTTGATTTTAATAAATTAACATTTGATTTTAATAACAAAAACATTGATTTTTGTAAAAGAATGTTGAATTTCATAAATGTTACAAATGTAACAGATTAAACAATGATTTTATTAAAAAATTCGTTGATTACTACAAATTTAACTTTGAAAAAAAACTTGATTTTAATAACAAAAACATTGATTTTTGTAAAAGAATGTTGAATTTCATAAATGTTACAAATGTAACAGATTAAACAATGATTTTATTAAAAAATTCGTTGATTACTACAAATTTAACTTTGAAAAAAAACTTGATTTTAATAACAAAAACATTGATTTTTGTAAAAGAATGTTGAATTTCATAAATGTTACAAATGTAACAGATTAAACAATGATTTTATTAAAAAATTCGTTGATTACTACAAATTTAACTTTGAAAAAAAACTTGATTTTAATAACAAAAACATTGATTTTTGTAAAAGAATGTTGAATTTCATAAATGTTACAAATGTAACAGATTAAACAATGATTTTATTAAAAAATTCGTTGATTACTACAAATTTAGCTTTGAAAAAAAACTTGATTTTAATAACAAAAACATTGATTTTTATAAAAGAATGTTGAATTTCATAAATGTTACAAATGTAACAGATTAAACAATGATTTTATTAAAAAATTCGTTGATTACTACAAATTTAGCTTTGAAAAAAAACTTGATTTTAATAACAAAAACATTGATTTTTGTAAAAGAATGTTGAATTTCATAAATGTTACAAATGTAACAGATTAAACAATGATTTTATTAAAAAATTCGTTGATTACTACAAATTTAGCTTTGAAAAAAAACTTGATTTTAATAACAAAAACATTGATTTTTATAAAAGAATGTTGAATTTCATAAATGTTACAAATGTAACAGATTAAACAATGATTTTATTAAAAAATTCGTTGATCACTACAAATTTAACTTTGAAAAAAAACTTGATTTTAATAACAAAAACATTGATTTTTGTAAAAGAATGTTGAATTTCATAAATGTTACAAATGTAACAGATTAAACAATGATTTTATTAAAAAATTCGTTGATTACTACAAATTTAACTTTGAAAAAAAACTTGATTTTAATAACAAAAACATTGATTTTTGTAAAAGAATGTTGAATTTCATAAATGTTACAAATGTAACAGATTAAACAATGATTTTATTAAAAAATTCGTTGATTACTACAAATTTAACTTTGAAAAAAAACTTGATTTTAATAACAAAAACATTGATTTTTGTAAAAGAATGTTGAATTTCATAAATGTTACAAATGTAACAGATTAAACAATGATTTTATTAAAAAATTCGTTGATTACTACAAATTTAACTTTGAAAAAAAACTTGATTTTAATAACAAAAACATTGATTTTTGTAAAAGAATGTTGAATTTCATAAATGTTACAAATGTAACAGATTAAACAATGATTTTATTAAAAAATTCGTTGATTACTACAAATTTAACTTTGAAAAAAAACTTGATTTTAATAACAAAAACATTGATTTTTGTAAAAGAATGTTGAATTTCATAAATGTTACAAATGTAACAGATTAAACAATGATTTTATTAAAAAATTCGTTGATTACTACAAATTTAACTTTGAAAAAAAACTTGATTTTAATAACAAAAACATTGATTTTTGTAAAAGAATGTTGAATTTCATAAATGTTACAAATGTAACAGATTAAACAATGATTTTATTAAAAAATTCGTTGATTACTACAAATTTAGCTTTGAAAAAAAACTTGATTTTAATAACAAAAACATTGATTTTTATAAAAGAATGTTGAATTTCATAAATGTTACAAATGTAACAGATTAAACAATGATTTTATTAAAAAATTCGTTGATCACTACAAATTTAACTTTGAAAAAAAACTTGATTTTAATAACAAAAACATTGATTTTTGTAAAAGAATGTTGAATTTCATAAATGTTACAAATGTAACAGATTAAACAATGATTTTATTAAAAAATTCGTTGATTACTACAAATTTAACTTTGAAAAAAAACTTGATTTTAATAACAAAAACATTGATTTTTGTAAAAGAATGTTGAATTTCATAAATGTTACAAATGTAACAGATTAAACAATGATTTTATTAAAAAATTCGTTGATTACTACAAATTTAACTTTGAAAAAAAACTTGATTTTAATAACAAAAACATTGATTTTTGTAAAAGAATGTTGAATTTCATAAATGTTACAAATGTAACAGATTAAACAATGATTTTATTAAAAAATTCGTTGATTACTACAAATTTAACTTTGAAAAAAAACTTGATTTTAATAACAAAAACATTGATTTTTGTAAAAGAATGTTGAATTTCATAAATGTTACAAATGTAACAGATTAAACAATGATTTTATTAAAAAATTCGTTGATTACTACAAATTTAACTTTGAAAAAAAACTTGATTTTAATAAATTAACCGTTGATTTTAATAACAAAAACATTGATTTTTGTAAAAGAATGTTGAATTTCATAAATGTTACAAATGTAACAGATTAAACAATGATTTTATTAAAAAATTCGTTGATTACTACAAATTTAACTTTGAAAAAAAACTTGATTTTAATAACGAAAACATTGATTTTTGTAAAAGAATGTTAAATTTCATAAATGTTACAAATGTAACAGATTAAACAATGATTTTATTAAAAAATTCGTTGATTACTACAAATTTAACTTTGAAAAAAAACTTGATTTTAATAACAAAAACATTGATTTTTGTAAAAGAATGTTGAATTTCATAAATGTTACAAATGTAACAGATTAAACAATGATTTTATTAAAAAATTCGTTGATTACTACAAATTTAACTTTGAAAAAAAACTTGATTTTAATAACAAAAACATTGATTTTTGTAAAAGAATGTTGAATTTCATAAATGTTACAAATGTAACAGATTAAACAATGATTTTATTAAAAAATTCGTTGATTACTACAAATTTAACTTTGAAAAAAAACTTGATTTTAATAACAAAAACATTGATTTTTGTAAAAGAATGTTGAATTTCATAAATGTTACAAATGTAACAGATTAAACAATGATTTTATTAAAAAATTCGTTGATTACTACAAATTTAACTTTGAAAAAAAACTTGATTTTAATAACAAAAACATTGATTTTTGTAAAAGAATGTTGAATTTCATAAATGTTACAAATGTAACAGATTAAACAATGATTTTATTAAAAAATTCGTTGATTACTACAAATTTAGCTTTGAAAAAAAACTTGATTTTAATAACAAAAACATTGATTTTTATAAAAGAATGTTGAATTTCATAAATGTTACAAATGTAACAGATTAAACAATGATTTTATTAAAAAATTCGTTGATCACTACAAATTTAACTTTGAAAAAAAACTTGATTTTAATAACAAAAACATTGATTTTTGTAAAAGAATGTTGAATTTCATAAATGTTACAAATGTAACAGATTAAACAATGATTTTATTAAAAAATTCGTTGATTACTACAAATTTAACTTTGAAAAAAAACTTGATTTTAATAACAAAAACATTGATTTTTGTAAAAGAATGTTGAATTTCATAAATGTTACAAATGTAACAGATTAAACAATGATTTTATTAAAAAATTCGTTGATTACTACAAATTTAACTTTGAAAAAAAACTTGATTTTAATAACAAAAACATTGATTTTTGTAAAAGAATGTTGAATTTCATAAATGTTACAAATGTAACAGATTAAACAATGATTTTATTAAAAAATTCGTTGATTACTACAAATTTAACTTTGAAAAAAAACTTGATTTTAATAACAAAAACATTGATTTTTGTAAAAGAATGTTGAATTTCATAAATGTTACAAATGTAACAGATTAAACAATGATTTTATTAAAAAATTCGTTGATTACTACAAATTTAACTTTGAAAAAAAACTTGATTTTAATAACAAAAACATTGATTTTTGTAAAAGAATGTTGAATTTCATAAATGTTACAAATGTAACAGATTAAACAATGATTTTATTAAAAAATTCGTTGATTACTACAAATTTAGCTTTGAAAAAAAACTTGATTTTAATAACAAAAACATTGATTTTTATAAAAGAATGTTGAATTTCATAAATGTTACAAATGTAACAGATTAAACAATGATTTTATTAAAAAATTCGTTGATCACTACAAATTTAACTTTGAAAAAAAACTTGATTTTAATAACAAAAACATTGATTTTTGTAAAAGAATGTTGAATTTCATAAATGTTACAAATGTAACAGATTAAACAATGATTTTATTAAAAAATTCGTTGATTACTACAAATTTAACTTTGAAAAAAAACTTGATTTTAATAACAAAAACATTGATTTTTGTAAAAGAATGTTGAATTTCATAAATGTTACAAATGTAACAGATTAAACAATGATTTTATTAAAAAATTCGTTGATTACTACAAATTTAACTTTGAAAAAAAACTTGATTTTAATAACAAAAACATTGATTTTTGTAAAAGAATGTTGAATTTCATAAATGTTACAAATGTAACAGATTAAACAATGATTTTATTAAAAAATTCGTTGATTACTACAAATTTAACTTTGAAAAAAAACTTGATTTTAATAACAAAAACATTGATTTTTGTAAAAGAATGTTGAATTTCATAAATGTTACAAATGTAACAGATTAAACAATGATTTTATTAAAAAATTCGTTGATTACTACAAATTTAACTTTGAAAAAAAACTTGATTTTAATAAATTAACCGTTGATTTTAATAACAAAAACATTGATTTTTGTAAAAGAATGTTGAATTTCATAAATGTTACAAATGTAACAGATTAAACAATGATTTTATTAAAAAATTCGTTGATTACTACAAATTTAACTTTGAAAAAAAACTTGATTTTAATAACGAAAACATTGATTTTTGTAAAAGAATGTTAAATTTCATAAATGTTACAAATGTAACAGATTAAACAATGATTTTATTAAAAAATTCGTTGATTACTACAAATTTAACTTTGAAAAAAAACTTGATTTTAATAACAAAAACATTGATTTTTGTAAAAGAATGTTGAATTTCATAAATGTTACAAATGTAACAGATTAAACAATGATTTTATTAAAAAATTCGTTGATTACTACAAATTTAACTTTGAAAAAAAACTTGATTTTAATAACAAAAACATTGATTTTTGTAAAAGAATGTTGAATTTCATAAATGTTACAAATGTAACAGATTAAACAATGATTTTATTAAAAAATTCGTTGATTACTACAAATTTAACTTTGAAAAAAAACTTGATTTTAATAACAAAAACATTGATTTTTTTAAAAGAATGTTGAATTTCATAAATGTTACAAATGTAACAGATTAAACCATGATTTTATTAAAAAATTCGTTGATTACTACAAATTTAACTTTGAAAAAAAAACTTGATTTTAATAACAAAAACATTGATTTTTGTAAAAGAATGTTGAATTTCATAAATGTTACAAATGTAACAGATTGAACAATGATTTTATTAAAAAATTCGTTGATTACTACAAATTTAACTTTGAAAATAAACTTGATTTTAATAAATTAACATTTGATTTTAATAACAAAAACATTGATTTTTGTAAAAGAATGTTGAATTTCATAAATGTTACAAATGTAACAGATTAAACAATGATTTTATTAAAAAATTCGTTGATTACTACAAATTTAACTTTGAAAAAAAACTTGATTTTAATAACAAAAACATTGATTTTTGTAAAAGAATGTTGAATTTCATAAATGTTACAAATGTAACAGATTAAACAATGATTTTATTAAAAAATTCGTTGATTACTACAAATTTAACTTTGAAAAAAAACTTGATTTTAATAACAAAAACATTGATTTTTGTAAAAGAATGTTGAATTTCATAAATGTTACAAATGTAACAGATTAAACAATGATTTTATTAAAAAATTCGTTGATTACTACAAATTTAACTTTGAAAAAAAACTTGATTTTAATAACAAAAACATTGATTTTTGTAAAAGAATGTTGAATTTCATAAATGTTACAAATGTAACAGATTAAACAATGATTTTATTAAAAAATTCGTTGATTACTACAAATTTAGCTTTGAAAAAAAACTTGATTTTAATAACAAAAACATTGATTTTTATAAAAGAATGTTGAATTTCATAAATGTTACAAATGTAACAGATTAAACAATGATTTTATTAAAAAATTCGTTGATTACTACAAATTTAGCTTTGAAAAAAAACTTGATTTTAATAACAAAAACATTGATTTTTATAAAAGAATGTTGAATTTCATAAATGTTACAAATGTAACAGATTAAACAATGATTTTATTAAAAAATTCGTTGATTACTACAAATTTAACTTTGAAAAAAAACTTGATTTTAATAACAAAAACATTGATTTTTGTAAAAGAATGTTGAATTTCATAAATGTTACAAATGTAACAGATTAAACAATGATTTTATTAAAAAATTCGTTGATTACTACAAATTTAACTTTGAAAAAAAACTTGATTTTAATAACAAAAACATTGATTTTTGTAAAAGAATGTTGAATTTCATAAATGTTACAAATGTAACAGATTAAACAATGATTTTATTAAAAAATTCGTTGATTACTACAAATTTAACTTTGAAAAAAAACTTGATTTTAATAACAAAAACATTGATTTTTGTAAAAGAATGTTGAATTTCATAAATGTTACAAATGTAACAGATTAAACAATGATTTTATTACAAAATTCGTTGATTACTACAAATTTAACTTTGAAAAAAAACTTGATTTTAATAACAAAAACATTGATTTTTGTAAAAGAATGTTGAATTTCATAAATGTTACAAATGTAACAGATTAAACAATGATTTTATTAAAAAATTCGTTGATTACTACAAATTTAACTTTGAAAAAAAACTTGATTTTAATAACAAAAACATTGATTTTTGTAAAAGAATGTTGAATTTCATAAATGTTACAAATGTAACAGATTAAACAATGATTTTATTAAAAAATTCGTTGATTACTACAAATTTAGCTTTGAAAAAAAACTTGATTTTAATAACAAAAACATTGATTTTTATAAAAGAATGTTGAATTTCATAAATGTTACAAATGTAACAGATTAAACAATGATTTTATTAAAAAATTCGTTGATCACTACAAATTTAACTTTGAAAAAAAACTTGATTTTAATAACAAAAACATTGATTTTTGTAAAAGAATGTTGAATTTCATAAATGTTACAAATGTAACAGATTAAACAATGATTTTATTAAAAAATTCGTTGATTACTACAAATTTAACTTTGAAAAAAAACTTGATTTTAATAACAAAAACATTGATTTTTGTAAAAGAATGTTGAATTTCATAAATGTTACAAATGTAACAGATTAAACAATGATTTTATTAAAAAATTCGTTGATTACTACAAATTTAACTTTGAAAAAAAACTTGATTTTAATAACAAAAACATTGATTTTTGTAAAAGAATGTTGAATTTCATAAATGTTACAAATGTAACAGATTAAACAATGATTTTATTAAAAAATTCGTTGATTACTACAAATTTAACTTTGAAAAAAAACTTGATTTTAATAACAAAAACATTGATTTTTGTAAAAGAATGTTGAATTTCATAAATGTTACAAATGTAACAGATTAAACCATGATTTTATTAAAAAATTCGTTGATTACTACAAATTTAACTTTGAAAAAAAACTTGATTTTAATAACAAAAACATTGATTTTTGTAAAAGAATGTTGAATTTCATAAATGTTACAAATGTAACAGATTAAACAATGATTTTATTAAAAAATTCGTTGATTACTACAAATTTAACTTTGAAAAAAAACTTGATTTTAATAACAAAAACATTGATTTTTGTAAAAGAATGTTGAATTTCATAAATGTTACAAATGTAACAGATTAAACAATGATTTTATTAAAAAATTCGTTGATTACTACAAATTTAACTTTGAAAAAAAACTTGATTTTAATAACAAAAACATTGATTTTTGTAAAAGAATGTTGAATTTCATAAATGTTACAAATGTAACAGATTAAACAATGATTTTATTAAAAAATTCGTTGATTACTACAAATTTAACTTTGAAAAAAAACTTGATTTTAATAACAAAAACATTGATTTTTGTAAAAGAATGTTGAATTTCATAAATGTTACAAATGTAACAGATTAAACAATGATTTTATTAAAAAATTCGTTGATTACTACAAATTTAACTTTGAAAAAAAACTTGATTTTAATAACAAAAACATTGATTTTTGTAAAAGAATGTTGAATTTCATAAATGTTACAAATGTAACAGATTAAACAATGATTTTATTAAAAAATTCGTTGATTACTACAAATTTAACTTTGAAAAAAAAAATTGATTTTAATAACAAAAACATTGATTTTTGTAAAAGAATGTTGAATTTCATAAATGTTACAAATGTAACAGATTAAACAATGATTTTATTAAAAAATTCGTTGATTACTACAAATTTAACTTTGAAAAAAAACTTGATTTTAATAACAAAAACATTGATTTTTGTAAAAGAATGTTGAATTTCATAAATGTTACAAATGTAACAGATTAAACAATGATTTTTTTAAAAAATTCGTTGATTACTACAAATTTAACTTTGAAAAAAAACTTGATTTTAATAACAAAAACATTGATTTTTGTAAAAGAATGTTGAATTTCATAAATGTTACAAATGTAACAGATTAAACAATGATTTTATTAAAAAATTCGTTGATTACTACAAATTTAACTTTGAAAATAAACTTGATTTTAATAACAAAAACATTGATTTTTATAAAAGAATGTTGAATTTCATAAATGTTACAAATGTAACAGATTAAACAATGATTTTATTAAAAAATTCGTTGATTACTACAAATTTAACTTTGAAAAAAAACTTGATTTTAATAACAAAAACATTGATTTTTGTAAAAGAATGTTGAATTTCATAAATGTTACAAATGTAACAGATTAAACAATGATTTTATTAAAAAATTCGTTGATTACTACAAATTTAACTTTGAAAAAAAACTTGATTTTAATAACAAAAACATTGATTTTTATAAAAGAATGTTGAATTTCATAAATGTTACAAATGTAACAGATTAAACAATGATTTTATTAAAAAATTCGTTGATTACTACAAATTTAACTTTGAAAAAAAACTTGATTTTAATAAATTAACCGTTGATTTTAATAACAAAAACATTGATTTTTGTAAAAGAATGTTGAATTTCATAAATGTTACAAATGTAACAGATTAAACCATGATTTTATTAAAAAATTCGTTGATTACTACAAATTTAACTTTGAAAAAAAACTTGATTTTAATAACAAAAACATTGATTTTTGTAAAAGAATGTTGAATTTCATAAATGTTACAAATGTAACAGATTAAACAATGATTTTATTAAAAAATTCGTTGATTACTACAAATTTAACTTTGAAAAAAAACTTGATTTTAATAAATTAACCGTTGATTTTAATAACAAAAACATTGATTTTTGTAAAAGAATGTTGAATTTCATAAATGTTACAAATGTAACAGATTAAACAATGATTTTATTAAAAAATTCGTTGATTACTACAAATTTAACTTTGAAAAAAAACTTGATTTTAATAACAAAAACATTGATTTTTGTAAAAGAATGTTGAATTTCATAAATGTTACAAATGTAACAGATTAAACAATGATTTTATTAAAAAATTCGTTGATTACTACAAATTTAACTTTGAAAAAAAACTTGATTTTAATAACAAAAACATTGATTTTTGTAAAAGAATGTTGAATTTCATAAATGTTACAAATGTAACAGATTAAACAATGATTTTATTAAAAAATTCGTTGATTACTACAAATTTAACTTTGAAAAAAAACTTGATTTTAATAAATTAACCGTTGATTTTAATAACAAAAACATTGATTTTTGTAAAAGAATGTTGAATTTCATAAATGTTACAAATGTAACAGATTAAACAATGATTTTATTAAAAAATTCGTTGATTACTACAAATTTAACTTTGAAAAAAAACTTGATTTTAATAAATTAACCGTTGATTTTAATAACAAAAACATTGATTTTTGTAAAAGAATGTTGAATTTCATAAATGTTACAAATGTAACAGATTAAACAATGATTTTATTAAAAAATTCGTTGATTACTACAAATTTAACTTTGAAAAAAAACTTGATTTTAATAACAAAAACATTGATTTTTGTAAAAGAATGTTGAATTTCATAAATGTTACAAATGTAACAGATTAAACAATGATTTTATTAAAAAATTCGTTGATTACTACAAATTTAACTTTGAAAAAAAACTTGATTTTAATAACAAAAACATTGATTTTTGTAAAAGAATGTTGAATTTCATAAATGTTACAAATGTAACAGATTAAACAATGATTTTATTAAAAAATTCGTTGATTACTACAAATTTAACTTTGAAAATAAACTTGATTTTAATAAATTAACCGTTGATTTTAATAACAAAAACATTGATTTTTGTAAAAGAATGTTGAATTTCATAAATGTTACAAATGTAACAGATTAAACAATGATTTTATTAAAAAATTCGTTGATTACTACAAATTTAACTTTGAAAAAAAACTTGATTTTAATAACAAAAACATTGATTTTTGTAAAAGAATGTTGAATTTCATAAATGTTACAAATGTAACAGATTAAACAATGATTTTATTAAAAAATTCGTTGATTACTACAAATTTAACTTTGAAAAAAAACTTGATTTTAATAAATTAACCGTTGATTTTAATAACAAAAACATTGATTTTTGTAAAAGAATGTTGAATTTCATAAATGTTACAAATGTAACAGATTAAACAATGATTTTATTAAAAAATTCGTTGATTACTACAAATTTAACTTTGAAAAAAAACTTGATTTTAATAAATTAACCGTTGATTTTAATAACAAAAACATTGATTTTTGTAAAAGAATGTTGAATTTCATAAATGTTACAAATGTAACAGATTAAACAATGATTTTATTAAAAAATTCGTTGATTACTACAAATTTAACTTTGAAAAAAAACTTGATTTTAATAACGAAAACATTGATTTTTGTAAAAGAATGTTAAATTTCATAAATGTTACAAATGTAACAGATTAAACAATGATTTTATTAAAAAATTCGTTGATTACTACAAATTTAACTTTGAAAAAAAACTTGATTTTAATAACAAAAACATTGATTTTTGTAAAAGAATGTTGAATTTCATAAATGTTACAAATGTAACAGATTAAACAATGATTTTATTAAAAAATTCGTTGATTACTACAAATTTAACTTTGAAAAAAAACTTGATTTTAATAACAAAAACATTGATTTTTGTAAAAGAATGTTGAATTTCATAAATGTTACAAATGTAACAGATTAAACAATGATTTTATTAAAAAATTCGTTGATTACTACAAATTTAACTTTGAAAAAAAACTTGATTTTAATAACAAAAACATTGATTTTTTTAAAAGAATGTTGAATTTCATAAATGTTACAAATGTAACAGATTAAACCATGATTTTATTAAAAAATTCGTTGATTACTACAAATTTAACTTTGAAAAAAAAACTTGATTTTAATAACAAAAACATTGATTTTTGTAAAAGAATGTTGAATTTCATAAATGTTACAAATGTAACAGATTGAACAATGATTTTATTAAAAAATTCGTTGATTACTACAAATTTAACTTTGAAAATAAACTTGATTTTAATAAATTAACATTTGATTTTAATAACAAAAACATTGATTTTTGTAAAAGAATGTTGAATTTCATAAATGTTACAAATGTAACAGATTAAACAATGATTTTATTAAAAAATTCGTTGATTACTACAAATTTAACTTTGAAAAAAAACTTGATTTTAATAACAAAAACATTGATTTTTGTAAAAGAATGTTGAATTTCATAAATGTTACAAATGTAACAGATTAAACAATGATTTTATTAAAAAATTCGTTGATTACTACAAATTTAACTTTGAAAATAAACTTGATTTTAATAAATTAACCGTTGATTTTAATAACAAAAACATTGATTTTTGTAAAAGAATGTTGAATTTCATAAATGTTACAAATGTAACAGATTAAACAATGATTTTATTAAAAAATTCGTTGATTACTACAAATTTAACTTTGAAAAAAAACTTGATTTTAATAACAAAAACATTGATTTTTGTAAAAGAATGTTGAATTTCATAAATGTTACAAATGTAACAGATTAAACAATGATTTTATTAAAAAATTCGTTGATTACTACAAATTTAACTTTGAAAAAAAACTTGATTTTAATAAATTAACCGTTGATTTTAATAACAAAAACATTGATTTTTGTAAAAGAATGTTGAATTTCATAAATGTTACAAATGTAACAGATTAAACAATGATTTTATTAAAAAATTCGTTGATTACTACAAATTTAACTTTGAAAAAAAACTTGATTTTAATAACAAAAACATTGATTTTTGTAAAAGAATGTTGAATTTCATAAATGTTACAAATGTAACAGATTAAACAATGATTTTATTAAAAAATTCGTTGATTACTACAAATTTAACTTTGAAAAAAAACTTGATTTTAATAAATTAACCGTTGATTTTAATAACAAAAACATTGATTTTTGTAAAAGAATGTTGAATTTCATAAATGTTACAAATGTAACAGATTAAACAATGATTTTATTAAAAAATTCGTTGATTACTACAAATTTAACTTTGAAAAAAAACTTGATTTTAATAAATTAACCGTTGATTTTAATAACAAAAACATTGATTTTTGTAAAAGAATGTTGAATTTCATAAATGTTACAAATGTAACAGATTAAACAATGATTTTATTAAAAAATTCGTTGATTACTACAAATTTAACTTTGAAAAAAAACTTGATTTTAATAACAAAAACATTGATTTTTGTAAAAGAATGTTGAATTTCATAAATGTTACAAATGTAACAGATTAAACAATGATTTTATTAAAAAATTCGTTGATTACTACAAATTTAACTTTGAAAAAAAACTTGATTTTAATAAATTAACCGTTGATTTTAATAACAAAAACATTGATTTTTGTAAAAGAATGTTGAATTTCATAAATGTTACAAATGTAACAGATTAAACAATGATTTTATTAAAAAATTCGTTGATTACTACAAATTTAACTTTGAAAAAAAACTTGATTTTAATAAATTAACCGTTGATTTTAATAACAAAAACATTGATTTTTGTAAAAGAATGTTGAATTTCATAAATGTTACAAATGTAACAGATTAAACAATGATTTTATTAAAAAATTCGTTGATTACTACAAATTTAACTTTGAAAAAAAACTTGATTTTAATAACGAAAACATTGATTTTTGTAAAAGAATGTTAAATTTCATAAATGTTACAAATGTAACAGATTAAACAATGATTTTATTAAAAAATTCGTTGATTACTACAAATTTAACTTTGAAAAAAAACTTGATTTTAATAACAAAAACATTGATTTTTGTAAAAGAATGTTGAATTTCATAAATGTTACAAATGTAACAGATTAAACAATGATTTTATTAAAAAATTCGTTGATTACTACAAATTTAACTTTGAAAAAAAACTTGATTTTAATAACAAAAACATTGATTTTTGTAAAAGAATGTTGAATTTCATAAATGTTACAAATGTAACAGATTAAACAATGATTTTATTAAAAAATTCGTTGATTACTACAAATTTAACTTTGAAAAAAAACTTGATTTTAATAACAAAAACATTGATTTTTGTAAAAGAATGTTGAATTTCATAAATGTTACAAATGTAACAGATTAAACAATGATTTTATTAAAAAATTCGTTGATTACTACAAATTTAACTTTGAAAAAAAACTTGATTTTAATAAATTAACCGTTGATTTTAATAACAAAAACATTGATTTTTGTAAAAGAATGTTGAATTTCATAAATGTTACAAATGTAACAGATTAAACAATGATTTTATTAAAAAATTCGTTGATTACTACAAATTTAACTTTGAAAAAAAACTTGATTTTAATAAATTAACCGTTGATTTTAATAACAAAAACATTGATTTTTGTAAAAGAATGTTGAATTTCATAAATGTTACAAATGTAACAGATTAAACAATGATTTTATTAAAAAATTCGTTGATTACTACAAATTTAACTTTGAAAAAAAACTTGATTTTAATAACGAAAACATTGATTTTTGTAAAAGAATGTTAAATTTCATAAATGTTACAAATGTAACAGATTAAACAATGATTTTATTAAAAAATTCGTTGATTACTACAAATTTAACTTTGAAAAAAAACTTGATTTTAATAACAAAAACATTGATTTTTGTAAAAGAATGTTGAATTTCATAAATGTTACAAATGTAACAGATTAAACAATGATTTTATTAAAAAATTCGTTGATTACTACAAATTTAACTTTGAAAAAAAACTTGATTTTAATAACAAAAACATTGATTTTTGTAAAAGAATGTTGAATTTCATAAATGTTACAAATGTAACAGATTAAACAATGATTTTATTAAAAAATTCGTTGATTACTACAAATTTAACTTTGAAAAAAAACTTGATTTTAATAACAAAAACATTGATTTTTTTAAAAGAATGTTGAATTTCATAAATGTTACAAATGTAACAGATTAAACCATGATTTTATTAAAAAATTCGTTGATTACTACAAATTTAACTTTGAAAATAAACTTGATTTTAATAAATTAACATTTGATTTTAATAACAAAAACATTGATTTTTGTAAAAGAATGTTGAATTTCATAAATGTTACAAATGTAACAGATTGAACAATGATTTTATTAAAAAATTCGTTGATTACTACAAATTTAACTTTGAAAATAAACTTGATTTTAATAAATTAACATTTGATTTTAATAACAAAAACATTGATTTTTGTAAAAGAATGTTGAATTTCATAAATGTTACAAATGTAACAGATTGAACAATGATTTTATTAAAAAATTCGTTGATTACTACAAATTTAACTTTGAAAAAAAACTTGATTTTAATAACAAAAACATTGATTTTTGTAAAAGAATGTTGAATTTCATAAATGTTACAAATGTAACAGATTAAACAATGATTTTATTAAAAAATTCGTTGATTACTACAAATTTAACTTTGAAAAAAAACTTGATTTTAATAACAAAAACATTGATTTTTTTAAAAGAATGTTGAATTTCATAAATGTTACAAATGTAACAGATTAAACCATGATTTTATTAAAAAATTCGTTGATTACTACAAATTTAACTTTGAAAAAAAAACTTGATTTTAATAACAAAAACATTGATTTTTGTAAAAGAATGTTGAATTTCATAAATGTTACAAATGTAACAGATTGAACAATGATTTTATTAAAAAATTCGTTGATTACTACAAATTTAACTTTGAAAATAAACTTGATTTTAATAAATTAACATTTGATTTTAATAACAAAAACATTGATTTTTGTAAAAGAATGTTGAATTTCATAAATGTTACAAATGTAACAGATTGAACAATGATTTTATTAAAAAATTCGTTGATTACTACAAATTTAACTTTGAAAAAAAACTTGATTTTAATAACAAAAACATTGATTTTTGTAAAAGAATGTTGAATTTCATAAATGTTACAAATGTAACAGATTAAACAATGATTTTATTAAAAAATTCGTTGATTACTACAAATTTAACTTTGAAAAAAAACTTGATTTTAATAACAAAAACATTGATTTTTTTAAAAGAATGTTGAATTTCATAAATGTTACAAATGTAACAGATTAAACCATGATTTTATTAAAAAATTCGTTGATTACTACAAATTTAACTTTGAAAAAAAAACTTGATTTTAATAACAAAAACATTGATTTTTGTAAAAGAATGTTGAATTTCATAAATGTTACAAATGTAACAGATTGAACAATGATTTTATTAAAAAATTCGTTGATTACTACAAATTTAACTTTGAAAATAAACTTGATTTTAATAAATTAACATTTGATTTTAATAACAAAAACATTGATTTTTGTAAAAGAATGTTGAATTTCATAAATGTTACAAATGTAACAGATTGAACAATGATTTTATTAAAAAATTCGTTGATTACTACAAATTTAACTTTGAAAAAAAACTTGATTTTAATAACAAAAACATTGATTTTTGTAAAAGAATGTTGAATTTCATAAATGTTACAAATGTAACAGATTAAACAATGATTTTATTAAAAAATTCGTTGATTACTACAAATTTAACTTTGAAAAAAAACTTGATTTTAATAACAAAAACATTGATTTTTTTAAAAGAATGTTGAATTTCATAAATGTTACAAATGTAACAGATTAAACCATGATTTTATTAAAAAATTCGTTGATTACTACAAATTTAACTTTGAAAAAAAAACTTGATTTTAATAACAAAAACATTGATTTTTGTAAAAGAATGTTGAATTTCATAAATGTTACAAATGTAACAGATTGAACAATGATTTTATTAAAAAATTCGTTGATTACTACAAATTTAACTTTGAAAATAAACTTGATTTTAATAAATTAACATTTGATTTTAATAACAAAAACATTGATTTTTGTAAAAGAATGTTGAATTTCATAAATGTTACAAATGTAACAGATTGAACAATGATTTTATTAAAAAATTCGTTGATTACTACAAATTTAACTTTGAAAATAAACTTGATTTTAATAAATTAACATTTGATTTTAATAACAAAAACATTGATTTTTTTAAAAGAATGTTGAATTTCATAAATGTTACAAATGTAACAGATTAAACCATGATTTTATTAAAAAATTCGTTGATTACTACAAATTTAGCTTTGAAAAAAAACTTGATTTTAATAACAAAAACATTGATTTTTATAAAAGAATGTTGAATTTCATAAATGTTACAAATGTAACAGATTAAACAATGATTTTATTAAAAAATTCGTTGATTACTACAAATTTAACTTTGAAAAAAAACTTGATTTTAATAACAAAAACATTGATTTTTGTAAAAGAATGTTGAATTTCATAAATGTTACAAATGTAACAGATTAAACAATGATTTTATTAAAAAATTCGTTGATTACTACAAATTTAACTTTGAAAAAAAACTTGATTTTAATAACAAAAACATTGATTTTTGTAAAAGAATGTTGAATTTCATAAATGTTACAAATGTAACAGATTAAACAATGATTTTATTAAAAAATTCGTTGATTACTACAAATTTAACTTTGAAAAAAAACTTGATTTTAATAACAAAAACATTGATTTTTGTAAAAGAATGTTGAATTTCATAAATGTTACAAATGTAACAGATTAAACAATGATTTTATTAAAAAATTCGTTGATTACTACAAATTTAACTTTGAAAAAAAACTTGATTTTAATAACAAAAACATTGATTTTTGTAAAAGAATGTTGAATTTCATAAATGTTACAAATGTAACAAATTAAACAATGATTTTATTAAAAAATTCGTTGATTACTACAAATTTAACTTTGAAAAAAAACTTGATTTTAATAACAAAAACATTGATTTTTGTAAAAGAATGTTGAATTTCATAAATGTTACAAATGTAACAAATTAAACAATGATTTTATTAAAAAATTCGTTGATTACTACAAATTTAACTTTGAAAAAAAACTTGATTTTAATAACAAAAACATTGATTTTTGTAAAAGAATGTTGAATTTCATAAATGTTACAAATGTAACAGATTAAACCATGATTTTATTAAAAAATTCGTTGATTACTACAAATTTAACTTTGAAAAAAAACTTGATTTTTATAACGAAAACATTGATTTTTGTAAAAGAATGTTGAATTTCATAAATGTTACAAATGTAACAGATTAAACAATGATTTTATTAAAAAATTCGTTGATTACTACAAATTTAACTTTGAAAAAAAACTTGATTTTAATAACAAAAACATTGATTTTTGTAAAAGAATGTTGAATTTCATAAATGTTACAAATGTAACAGATTAAACAATGATTTTATTAAAAAATTCGTTGATTACTACAAATTTAACTTTGAAAAAAAAACTTGATTTTAATAACAAAAACATTGATTTTTGTAAAAGAATGTTGAATTTCATAAATGTTACAAATGTAACAGATTGAGCAATGATTTTATTAAAAAATTCGTTGATTACTACAAATTTAACTTTGAAAATAAACTTGATTTTAATAAATTAACATTTGATTTTAATAACAAAAACATTGATTTTTGTAAAAGAATGTTGAATTTCATAAATGTTACAAATGTAACAGATTAAACCATGATTTTATTAAAAAATTCGTTGATTACTACAAATTTAGCTTTGAAAAAAAACTTGATTTTAATAACAAAAACATTGATTTTTATAAAAGAATGTTGAATTTCATAAATGTTACAAATGTAACAGATTAAACAATGATTTTATTAAAAAATTCGTTGATTACTACAAATTTAACTTTGAAAAAAAACTTGATTTTAATAACAAAAACATTGATTTTTGTAAAAGAATGTTGAATTTCATAAATGTTACAAATGTAACAGATTAAACAATGATTTTATTAAAAAATTCGTTGATTACTACAAATTTAACTTTGAAAAAAAACTTGATTTTAATAACAAAAACATTGATTTTTGTAAAAGAATGTTGAATTTCATAAATGTTACAAATGTAACAGATTAAACAATGATTTTATTAAAAAATTCGTTGATTACTACAAATTTAACTTTGAAAAAAAACTTGATTTTAATAACAAAAACATTGATTTTTGTAAAAGAATGTTGAATTTCATAAATGTTACAAATGTAACAGATTAAACAATGATTTTATTAAAAAATTCGTTGATTACTACAAATTTAACTTTGAAAAAAAACTTGATTTTAATAACAAAAACATTGATTTTTGTAAAAGAATGTTGAATTTCATAAATGTTACAAATGTAACAGATTAAACCATGATTTTATTAAAAAATTCGTTGATTACTACAAATTTAACTTTGAAAAAAAACTTGATTTTAATAACAAAAACATTGATTTTTGTAAAAGAATGTTGAATTTCATAAATGTTACAAATGTAACAGATTAAACAATGATTTTATTAAAAAATTCGTTGATTACTACAAATTTAACTTTGAAAAAAAACTTGATTTTAATAACAAAAACATTGATTTTTGTAAAAGAATGTTGAATTTCATAAATGTTACAAATGTAACAGATTAAACAATGATTTTATTAAAAAATTCGTTGATTACTACAAATTTAACTTTGAAAAAAAACTTGATTTTAATAACAAAAACATTGATTTTTGTAAAAGAATGTTGAATTTCATAAATGTTACAAATGTACCAGATTAAACAATGATTTTATTAAAAAATTCGTTGATTACTACAAATTTAACTTTGAAAAAAAACTTGATTTTAATAACAAAAACATTGATTTTTGTAAAAGAATGTTGAATTTCATAAATGTTACAAATGTAACAGATTAAACAATGATTTTATTAAAAAATTCGTTGATTACTACAAATTTAACTTTGAAAAAAAACTTGATTTTAATAACAAAAACATTGATTTTTGTAAAAGAATGTTGAATTTCATAAATGTTACAAATGTAACAGATTAAACAATGATTTTATTAAAAAATTCGTTGATTACTACAAATTTAACTTTGAAAAAAAACTTGATTTTAATAACAAAAACATTGATTTTTGTAAAAGAATGTTGAATTTCATAAATGTTACAAATGTAACAGATTAAACAATGATTTTATTAAAAAATTCGTTGATTACTACAAATTTAACTTTGAAAAAAAAAATTGATTTTAATAACAAAAACATTGATTTTTGTAAAAGAATGTTGAATTTCATAAATGTTACAAATGTAACAGATTAAACAATGATTTTATTAAAAAATTCGTTGATTACTACAAATTTAACTTTGAAAAAAAACTTGATTTTAATAACAAAAACATTGATTTTTGTAAAAGAATGTTGAATTTCATAAATGTTACAAATGTAACAGATTAAACAATGATTTTTTTAAAAAATTCGTTGATTACTACAAATTTAACTTTGAAAAAAAACTTGATTTTAATAACAAAAACATTGATTTTTGTAAAAGAATGTTGAATTTCATAAATGTTACAAATGTAACAGATTAAACAATGATTTTATTAAAAAATTCGTTGATTACTACAAATTTAACTTTGAAAATAAACTTGATTTTAATAACAAAAACATTGATTTTTATAAAAGAATGTTGAATTTCATAAATGTTACAAATGTAACAGATTAAACAATGATTTTATTAAAAAATTCGTTGATTACTACAAATTTAACTTTGAAAAAAAACTTGATTTTAATAACAAAAACATTGATTTTTGTAAAAGAATGTTGAATTTCATAAATGTTACAAATGTAACAGATTAAACAATGATTTTATTAAAAAATTCGTTGATTACTACAAATTTAACTTTGAAAAAAAACTTGATTTTAATAACAAAAACATTGATTTTTATAAAAGAATGTTGAATTTCATAAATGTTACAAATGTAACAGATTAAACAATGATTTTATTAAAAAATTCGTTGATTACTACAAATTTAACTTTGAAAAAAAACTTGATTTTAATAAATTAACCGTTGATTTTAATAACAAAAACATTGATTTTTGTAAAAGAATGTTGAATTTCATAAATGTTACAAATGTAACAGATTAAACCATGATTTTATTAAAAAATTCGTTGATTACTACAAATTTAACTTTGAAAAAAAACTTGATTTTAATAACAAAAACATTGATTTTTGTAAAAGAATGTTGAATTTCATAAATGTTACAAATGTAACAGATTAAACAATGATTTTATTAAAAAATTCGTTGATTACTACAAATTTAACTTTGAAAAAAAACTTGATTTTAATAAATTAACCGTTGATTTTAATAACAAAAACATTGATTTTTGTAAAAGAATGTTGAATTTCATAAATGTTACAAATGTAACAGATTAAACAATGATTTTATTAAAAAATTCGTTGATTACTACAAATTTAACTTTGAAAAAAAACTTGATTTTAATAACAAAAACATTGATTTTTGTAAAAGAATGTTGAATTTCATAAATGTTACAAATGTAACAGATTAAACAATGATTTTATTAAAAAATTCGTTGATTACTACAAATTTAACTTTGAAAAAAAACTTGATTTTAATAACAAAAACATTGATTTTTGTAAAAGAATGTTGAATTTCATAAATGTTACAAATGTAACAGATTAAACAATGATTTTATTAAAAAATTCGTTGATTACTACAAATTTAACTTTGAAAAAAAACTTGATTTTAATAACAAAAACATTAATTTTTGTAAAAGAATGTTGAATTTCATAAATGTTACAAATGTAACAGATTAAACAATGATTTTATTAAAAAATTCGTTGATTACTACAAATTTAACTTTGAAAAAAAACTTGATTTTAATAACAAAAACATTGATTTTTGTAAAAGAATGTTGAATTTCATAAATGTTACAAATGTAACAGATTAAACAATGATTTTATTAAAAAATTCGTTGATTACTACAAATTTAACTTTGAAAAAAAACTTGATTTTAATAAATTAACCGTTGATTTTAATAACAAAAACATTGATTTTTGTAAAAGAATGTTGAATTTCATAAATGTTACAAATGTAACAGATTAAACAATGATTTTATTAAAAAATTCGTTGATTACTACAAATTTAACTTTGAAAAAAAACTTGATTTTAATAACAAAAACATTGATTTTTGTAAAAGAATGTTGAATTTCATAAATGTTACAAATGTAACAGATTAAACAATGATTTTATTAAAAAATTCGTTGATTACTACAAATTTAACTTTGAAAAAAAACTTGATTTTAATAAATTAACCGTTGATTTTAATAACAAAAACATTGATTTTTGTAAAAGAATGTTGAATTTCATAAATGTTACAAATGTAACAGATTAAACAATGATTTTATTAAAAAATTCGTTGATTACTACAAATTTAACTTTGAAAAAAAACTTGATTTTAATAACAAAAACATTGATTTTTGTAAAAGAATGTTGAATTTCATAAATGTTACAAATGTAACAGATTAAACAATGATTTTATTAAAAAATTCGTTGATTACTACAAATTTAACTTTGAAAAAAAACTTGATTTTAATAAATTAACCGTTGATTTTAATAACAAAAACATTGATTTTTGTAAAAGAATGTTGAATTTCATAAATGTTACAAATGTAACAGATTAAACAATGATTTTATTAAAAAATTCGTTGATTACTACAAATTTAACTTTGAAAAAAAACTTGATTTTAATAACAAAAACATTGATTTTTGTAAAAGAATGTTGAATTTCATAAATGTTACAAATGTAACAGATTAAACAATGATTTTATTAAAAAATTCGTTGATTACTACAAATTTAACTTTGAAAAAAAACTTGATTTTAATAAATTAACCGTTGATTTTAATAACAAAAACATTGATTTTTGTAAAAGAATGTTGAATTTCATAAATGTTACAAATGTAACAGATTAAACAATGATTTTATTAAAAAATTCGTTGATTACTACAAATTTAACTTTGAAAAAAAACTTGATTTTAATAACAAAAACATTGATTTTTGTAAAAGAATGTTGAATTTCATAAATGTTACAAATGTAACAGATTAAACAATGATTTTATTAAAAAATTCGTTGATTACTACAAATTTAACTTTGAAAAAAAACTTGATTTTAATAAATTAACCGTTGATTTTAATAACAAAAACATTGATTTTTGTAAAAGAATGTTGAATTTCATAAATGTTACAAATGTAACAGATTAAACAATGATTTTATTAAAAAATTCGTTGATTACTACAAATTTAACTTTGAAAAAAAACTTGATTTTAATAACAAAAACATTGATTTTTGTAAAAGAATGTTGAATTTCATAAATGTTACAAATGTAACAGATTAAACAATGATTTTATTAAAAAATTCGTTGATTACTACAAATTTAACTTTGAAAAAAAACTTGATTTTAATAACAAAAACATTGATTTTTGTAAAAGAATGTTGAATTTCATAAATGTTACAAATGTAACAGATTAAACAATGATTTTATTAAAAAATTCGTTGATTACTACAAATTTAACTTTGAAAAAAAACTTGATTTTAATAAATTAACCGTTGATTTTAATAACAAAAACATTGATTTTTGTAAAAGAATGTTGAATTTCATAAATGTTACAAATGTAACAGATTAAACCATGATTTTATTAAAAAATTCGTTGATTACTACAAATTTAACTTTGAAAAAAAACGTGATTTTAATAACAAAAACATTGATTTTTGTAAAAGAATGTTGAATTTCATAAATGTTACAAATGTAACAGATTAAACAATGATTTTATTAAAAAATTCGTTGATTACTACAAATTTAACTTTGAAAAAAAACTTGATTTTAATAAATTAACCGTTGATTTTAATAACAAAAACATTGATTTTTGTAAAAGAATGTTAAATTTCATAAATGTTACAAATGTAACAGATTAAACAATGATTTTATTAAAAAATTCGTTGATTACTACAAATTTAACTTTGAAAAAAAACTTGATTTTAATAAATTAACCGTTGATTTTAATAACAAAAACATTGATTTTTGTAAAAGAATGTTGAATTTCATAAATGTTACAAATGTAACAGATTAAACAATGATTTTATTAAAAAATTCGTTGATTACTACAAATTTAACTTTGAAAAAAAACTTGATTTTAATAAATTAACCGTTGATTTTAGTAACAAAAACATTGATTTTTGTAAAAGAATGTTGAATTTCATAAATGTTACAAATGTAACAGATTAAACCATGATTTTATTAAAAAATTCGTTGATTACTACAAATTTAACTTTGAAAAAAAACTTGATTTTAATAACAAAAACATTGATTTTTGTAAAAGAATGTTGAATTTCATAAATGTTACAAATGTAACAGATTAAACAATGATTTTATTAAAAAATTCGTTGATTACTACAAATTTAACTTTGAAAAAAAACTTGATTTTAATAACAAAAACATTGATTTTTGTAAAAGAATGTTGAATTTCATAAATGTTACAAATGTAACAGATTAAACAATGATTTTATTAAAAAATTCGTTGATTACTACAAATTTAACTTTGAAAAAAAACTTGATTTTAATAAATTAACCGTTGATTTTAATAACAAAAACATTGATTTTTGTAAAAGAATGTTGAATTTCATAAATGTTACAAATGTAACAGATTAAACAATGATTTTATTAAAAAATTCGTTGATTACTACAAATTTAACTTTGAAAAAAAACTTGATTTTAATAACAAAAACATTGATTTTTGTAAAAGAATGTTGAATTTCATAAATGTTACAAATGTAACAGATTAAACAATGATTTTATTAAAAAATTCGTTGATTACTACAAATTTAACTTTGAAAAAAAACTTGATTTTAATAAATTAACCGTTGATTTTAATAACAAAAACATTGATTTTTGTAAAAGAATGTTGAATTTCATAAATGTTACAAATGTAACAGATTAAACAATGATTTTATTAAAAAATTCGTTGATTACTACAAATTTAACTTTGAAAAAAAACTTGATTTTAATAACAAAAACATTGATTTTTGTAAAAGAATGTTGAATTTCATAAATGTTACAAATGTAACAGATTAAACAATGATTTTATTAAAAAATTCGTTGATTACTACAAATTTAACTTTGAAAAAAAACTTGATTTTAATAAATTAACCGTTGATTTTAATAACAAAAACATTGATTTTTGTAAAAGAATGTTGAATTTCATAAATGTTACAAATGTAACAGATTAAACAATGATTTTATTAAAAAATTCGTTGATTACTACAAATTTAACTTTGAAAAAAAACTTGATTTTAATAACAAAAACATTGATTTTTGTAAAAGAATGTTGAATTTCATAAATGTTACAAATGTAACAGATTAAACAATGATTTTATTAAAAAATTCGTTGATTACTACAAATTTAACTTTGAAAAAAAACTTGATTTTAATAAATTAACCGTTGATTTTAATAACAAAAACATTGATTTTTGTAAAAGAATGTTGAATTTCATAAATGTTACAAATGTAACAGATTAAACAATGATTTTATTAAAAAATTCGTTGATTACTACAAATTTAACTTTGAAAAAAAACTTGATTTTAATAACAAAAACATTGATTTTTGTAAAAGAATGTTGAATTTCATAAATGTTACAAATGTAACAGATTAAACAATGATTTTATTAAAAAATTCGTTGATTACTACAAATTTAACTTTGAAAAAAAACTTGATTTTAATAAATTAACCGTTGATTTTAATAACAAAAACATTGATTTTTGTAAAAGAATGTTGAATTTCATAAATGTTACAAATGTAACAGATTAAACAATGATTTTATTAAAAAATTCGTTGATTACTACAAATTTAACTTTGAAAAAAAACTTGATTTTAATAAATTAACCGTTGATTTTAATAACAAAAACATTGATTTTTGTAAAAGAATGTTGAATTTCATAAATGTTACAAATGTAACAGATTAAACAATGATTTTATTAAAAAATTCGTTGATTACTACAAATTTAACTTTGAAAAAAAACTTGATTTTAATAACAAAAACATTGATTTTTGTAAAAGAATGTTGAATTTCATAAATGTTACAAATGTAACAGATTAAACAATGATTTTATTAAAAAATTCGTTGATTACTACAAATTTAACTTTGAAAAAAAACTTGATTTTAATAACAAAAACATTGATTTTTGTAAAAGAATGTTGAATTTCATAAATGTTACAAATGTAACAGATTAAACAATGATTTTATTAAAAAATTCGTTGATTACTACAAATTTAACTTTGAAAAAAAACTTGATTTTAATAACAAAAACATTGATTTTTGTAAAAGAATGTTGAATTTCATAAATGTTACAAATGTAACAGATTAAACAATGATTTTATTAAAAAATTCGTTGATTACTACAAATTTAACTTTGAAAAAAAACTTGATTTTAATAACAAAAACATTGATTTTTGTAAAAGAATGTTGAATTTCATAAATGTTACAAATGTAACAGATTAAACAATGATTTTATTAAAAAATTCGTTGATTACTACAAATTTAACTTTGAAAAAAAACTTGATTTTAATAAATTAACCGTTAATTTTAATAACAAAAACATTGATTTTTGTAAAAGAATGTTGAATTTCATAAATGTTACAAATGTAACAGATTAAACCATGATTTTATTAAAAAATTCGTTGATTACTACAAATTTAACTTTGAAAAAAAACTTGATTTTAATAACAAAAACATTGATTTTTGTAAAAGAATGTTGAATTTCATAAATGTTACAAATGTAACAGATTAAACAATGATTTTATTAAAAAATTCGTTGATTACTACAAATTTAACTTTGAAAAAAAACTTGATTTTAATAAATTAACCGTTGATTTTAATAACAAAAACATTGATTTTTGTAAAAGAATGTTGAATTTCATAAATGTTACAAATGTAACAGATTAAACAATGATTTTATTAAAAAATTCGTTGATTACTACAAATTTAACTTTGAAAAAAAACTTGATTTTAATAACAAAAACATTGATTTTTGTAAAAGAATGTTGAATTTCATAAATGTTACAAATGTAACAGATTAAACAATGATTTTATTAAAAAATTCGTTGATTACTACAAATTTAACTTTGAAAAAAAACTTGATTTTAATAAATTAACCGTTGATTTTAATAACAAAAACATTGATTTTTGTAAAAGAATGTTGAATTTCATAAATGTTACAAATGTAACAGATTAAACCATGATTTTATTAAAAAATTCGTTGATTACTACAAATTTAACTTTGAAAAAAAACTTGATTTTAATAACAAAAACATTGATTTTTGTAAAAGAATGTTGAATTTCATAAATGTTACAAATGTAACAGATTAAACAATGATTTTATTAAAAAATTCGTTGATTACTACAAATTTAACTTTGAAAAAAAACTTGATTTTAATAAATTAACCGTTGATTTTAATAACAAAAACATTGATTTTTGTAAAAGAATGTTGAATTTCATAAATGTTACAAATGTAACAGATTAAACCATGATTTTATTAAAAAATTCGTTGATTACTACAAATTTAACTTTGAAAAAAAACTTGATTTTAATAACAAAAACATTGATTTTTGTAAAAGAATGTTGAATTTCATAAATGTTACAAATGTAACAGATTAAACAATGATTTTATTAAAAAATTCGTTGATTACTACAAATTTTACTTTGAAAAAAAACTTGATTTTAATAAATTAACCATTGATTTTAATAACAAAAACATTGATTTTTGTAAAAGAATGTTGAATTTCATAAATGTTACAAATGTAACAGATTAAACAATGATTTTATTAAAAAATTCGTTGATTACTACAAATTTAACTTTGAAAAAAAACTTGATTTTAATAACAAAAACATTGATTTTTGTAAAAGAATGTTGAATTTCATAAATGTTACAAATGTAACAGATTAAACCATGATTTTATTAAAAAATTTATGATTACTACAAATTTAACTTTGAAAAAAAACTTGATTTTAATAACAAAAACATTGATTTTTGTAAAAGAATGTTGAATTTCATAAATGTTACAAATGTAACAGATTAAACAATGATTTTATTAAAAAATTCGTTGATTACTACAAATTTAACTTTGAAAAAAAACTTGATTTTAATAACAAAAACATTGATTTTTGTAAAAGAATGTTGAATTTCATAAATTTTACAAATGTAACAGATTAAACCATGATTTTATTAAAAAATTCGTTGATTACTACAAATTTAACTTTGAAAAAAAACTTGATTTTAATAACAAAAACATTGATTTTTGTAAAAGAATGTTGAATTTCATAAATGTTACAAATGTAACAGATTAAACAATGATTTTATTAAAAAATTCGTTGATTACTACAAATTTAACTTTGAAAAAAAACTTGATTTTAATAAATTAACCGTTGATTTTAATAACAAAAACATTGATTTTTGTAAAAGAATGTTGAATTTCATAAATGTTACAAATGTAACAGATTAAACAATGATTTTATTAAAAAATTCGTTGATTACTACAAATTTAACTTTGAAAAAAAACTTGATTTTAATAACAAAAACATTGATTTTTGTAAAAGAATGTTGAATTTCATAAATGTTACAAATGTAACAGATTAAACCATGATTTTATTAAAAAATTCGTTGATTACTACAAATTTAACTTTGAAAAAAAACTTGATTTTAATAACAAAAACATTGATTTTTGTAAAAGAATGTTGAATTTCATAAATGTTACAAATGTAACAGATTAAACAATGATTTTATTAAAAAATTCGTTGATTACTACAAATTTAACTTTGAAAAAAAACTTGATTTTAATAAATTAACCGTTGATTTTAATAACAAAAACATTGATTTTTGTAAAAGAATGTTGAATTTCATAAATGTTACAAATGTAACAGATTAAACAATGATTTTATTAAAAAATTCGTTGATTACTACAAATTTAACTTTGAAAAAAAACTTGATTTTAATAAATTAACCGTTGATTTTAATAACAAAAACATTGATTTTTGTAAAAGAATGTTGAATTTCATAAATGTTACAAATGTAACAGATTAAACAATGATTTTATTAAAAAATTCGTTGATTACTACAAATTTAACTTTGAAAAAAAACTTGATTTTAATAAATTAACCGTTGATTTTAATAACAAAAACATTGATTTTTGTAAAAGAATGTTGAATTTCATAAATGTTACAAATGTAACAGATTAAACCATGATTTTATTAAAAAATTCGTTGATTACTACAAATTTAACTTTGAAAAAAAACTTGATTTTAATAAATTAACCGTTGATTTTAATAACAAAAACATTGATTTTTGTAAAAGAATGTTGAATTTCATAAATGTTACAAATGTAACAGATTAAACCATGATTTTATTAAAAAATTCATTGATTACTACAAATTTAACTTTGAAAAAAAACTTGATTTTAATAACAAAAACATTGATTTTTGTAAAAGAATGTTGAATTTCATAAATGTTACAAATGTAACAGATTAAACAATGATTTTATTAAAAAATTCGTTGATTACTACAAATTTAACTTTAAAAAAAAACTTGATTTTTATAACGAAAACATTGATTTTTGTAAAAGAATGTTGAATTTCATAAATGTTACAAATGTAACAGATTAAACAATGATTTTATTAAAAAATTCGTTGATTACTACAAATTTAACTTTGAAAAAAAACTTGATTTTAATAACGAAAACATTGATTTTTGTAAAAGAATGTTGAATTTCATAAATGTTACAAATGTAACAGATTAAACAATGATTTTATTAAACAATTCTTTGATTACTACAAATTTAACTTTGAAAAAAAACTTGATTTTAATAAATTAACCGTTGATTTTAATAACAAAAACATTGATTTTTGTAAAAGAATGTTGAATTTCATAAATGTTACAAATGTAACAGATTAAACAATGATTTTATTAAAAAATTCGTTGATTACTACAAATTTAACTTTGAAAAAAAACTTGATTTTAATAACAAAAACATTGATTTTTGTAAAAGAATGTTGAATTTCATAAATGTTACAAATGTAACAGATTAAACCATGATTTTATTAAAAAATTCGTTGATTACTACAAATTTAACTTTGAAAAAAAACTTGATTTTAATAAATTAACCGTTGATTTTAATAACAAAAACATTGATTTTTGTAAAAGAATGTTGAATTTCATAAATGTTACAAATGTAACAGATTAAACAATGATTTTATTAAAAAATTCGTTGATTACTACAAATTTAACTTTGAAAAAAAACTTGATTTTAATAACAAAAACATTGATTTTTGTAAAAGAATGTTGAATTTCATAAATGTTACAAATGTAACAGATTAAACCATGATTTTATTAAAAAATTCGTTGATTACTACAAATTTAACTTTGAAAAAAAACTTGATTTTAATAAATTAACCGTTGATTTTAATAACAAAAACATTGATTTTTGTAAAAGAATGTTGAATTTCATAAATGTTACAAATGTAACAGATTAAACAATGATTTTATTAAAAAATTCGTTGATTACTACAAATTTAACTTTGAAAAAAAACTTGATTTTAATAAATTAACCGTTGATTTTAATAACAAAAACATTGATTTTTGTAAAAGAATGTTGAATTTCATAAATGTTACAAATGTAACAGATTAAACAATGATTTTATTAAAAAATTCGTTGATTACTACAAATTTAACTTTGAAAAAAAACTTGATTTTAATAAATTAACCGTTGATTTTAATAACAAAAACATTGATTTTTGTAAAAGAATGTTGAATTTCATAAATGTTACAAATGTAACAGATTAAACAATGATTTTATTAAAAAATTCGTTGATTACTACAAATTTAACTTTGAAAAAAAACTTGATTTTAATAACAAAAACATTGATTTTTGTAAAAGAATGTTGAATTTCATAAATGTTACAAATGTAACAGATTAAACCATGATTTTATTAAAAAATTCGTTGATTACTACAAATTTAACTTTGAAAAAAAACTTGATTTTAATAACAAAAACATTGATTTTTGTAAAAGAATGTTGAATTTCATAAATGTTACAAATGTAACAGATTAAACCATGATTTTATTAAAAAATTCGTTGATTACTACAAATTTAACTTTGAAAAAAAACTTGATTTTAATAACAAAAACATTGATTTTTGTAAAAGAATGTTGAATTTCATAAATGTTACAAATGTAACAGATTAAACCATGATTTTATTAAAAAATTCGTTGATTACTACAAATTTAACTTTGAAAAAAAACTTGATTTTAATAAATTAACCGTTGATTTTAATAACAAAAACATTGATTTTTGTAAAAGAATGTTGAATTTCATAAATGTTACAAATGTAACAGATTAAACAATGATTTTATTAAAAAATTCGTTGATTACTACAAATTTAACTTTGAAAAAAAACTTGATTTTAATAAATTAACCGTTGATTTTAATAACAAAAACATTGATTTTTGTAAAAGAATGTTGAATTTCATAAATGTTACAAATGTAACAGATTAAACAATGATTTTATTAAAAAATTCGTTGATTACTACAAATTTAACTTTGAAAAAAAACTTGATTTTAATAAATTAACCGTTGATTTTAATAACAAAAACATTGATTTTTGTAAAAGAATGTTGAATTTCATAAATGTTACAAATGTAACAGATTAAACCATGATTTTATTAAAAAATTCGTTGATTACTACAAATTTAACTTTGAAAAAAAACTTGATTTTAATAAATTAACCGTTGATTTTAATAACAAAAACATTGATTTTTGTAAAAGAATGTTGAATTTCATAAATGTTACAAATGTAACAGATTAAACAATGATTTTATTAAAAAATTCGTTGATTACTACAAATTTAACTTTGAAAAAAAACTTGATTTTAATAAATTAACCGTTGATTTTAATAACAAAAACATTGATTTTTGTAAAAGAATGTTGAATTTCATAAATGTTACAAATGTAACAGATTAAACAATGATTTTATTAAAAAATTCGTTGATTACTACAAATTTAACTTTGAAAAAAAACTTGATTTTAATAAATTAACCGTTGATTTTAATAACAAAAACATTGATTTTTGTAAAAGAATGTTGAATTTCATAAATGTTACAAATGTAACAGATTAAACAATGATTTTATTAAAAAATTCGTTGATTACTACAAATTTAACTTTGAAAAAAAACTTGATTTTAATAAATTAACCGTTGATTTTAATAACAAAAACATTGATTTTTGTAAAAGAATGTTGAATTTCATAAATGTTACAAATGTAACAGATTAAACAATGATTTTATTAAAAAATTCGTTGATTACTACAAATTTAACTTTGAAAAAAAACTTGATTTTAATAACAAAAACATTGATTTTTGTAAAAGAATGTTGAATTTCATAAATGTTACAAATGTAACAGATTAAACCATGATTTTATTAAAAAATTCGTTGATTACTACAAATTTAACTTTGAAAAAAAACTTGATTTTAATAACAAAAACATTGATTTTTGTAAAAGAATGTTGAATTTCATAAATGTTACAAATGTAACAGATTAAACCATGATTTTATTAAAAAATTCGTTGATTACTACAAATTTAACTTTGAAAAAAAACTTGATTTTAATAACAAAAACATTGATTTTTGTAAAAGAATGTTGAATTTCATAAATGTTACAAATGTAACAGATTAAACCATGATTTTATTAAAAAATTCGTTGATTACTACAAATTTAACTTTGAAAAAAAACTTGATTTTAATAAATTAACCGTTGATTTTAATAACAAAAACATTGATTTTTGTAAAAGAATGTTGAATTTCATAAATGTTACAAATGTAACAGATTAAACAATGATTTTATTAAAAAATTCGTTGATTACTACAAATTTAACTTTGAAAAAAAACTTGATTTTAATAACAAAAACATTGATTTTTGTAAAAGAATGTTGAATTTCATAAATTTTACAAATGTAACAGATTAAACCATGATTTTATTAAAAAATTCGTTGATTACTACAAATTTAACTTTGAAAAAAAACTTGATTTTAATAACAAAAACATTGATTTTTGTAAAAGAATGTTGAATTTCATAAATGTTACAAATGTAACAGATTAAACAATGATTTTATTAAAAAATTCGTTGATTACTACAAATTTAACTTTGAAAAAAAACTTGATTTTAATAAATTAACCGTTGATTTTAATAACAAAAACATTGATTTTTGTAAAAGAATGTTGAATTTCATAAATGTTACAAATGTAACAGATTAAACAATGATTTTATTAAAAAATTCGTTGATTACTACAAATTTAACTTTGAAAAAAAACTTGATTTTAATAACAAAAACATTGATTTTTGTAAAAGAATGTTGAATTTCATAAATGTTACAAATGTAACAGATTAAACCATGATTTTATTAAAAAATTCGTTGATTACTACAAATTTAACTTTGAAAAAAAACTTGATTTTAATAACAAAAACATTGATTTTTGTAAAAGAATGTTGAATTTCATAAATGTTACAAATGTAACAGATTAAACAATGATTTTATTAAAAAATTCGTTGATTACTACAAATTTAACTTTGAAAAAAAACTTGATTTTAATAAATTAACCGTTGATTTTAATAACAAAAACATTGATTTTTGTAAAAGAATGTTGAATTTCATAAATGTTACAAATGTAACAGATTAAACCATGATTTTATTAAAAAATTCGTTGATTACTACAAATTTAACTTTGAAAAAAAACTTGATTTTAATAAATTAACCGTTGATTTTAATAACAAAAACATTGATTTTTGTAAAAGAATGTTGAATTTCATAAATGTTACAAATGTAACAGATTAAACCATGATTTTATTAAAAAATTCATTGATTACTACAAATTTAACTTTGAAAAAAAACTTGATTTTAATAACAAAAACATTGATTTTTGTAAAAGAATGTTGAATTTCATAAATGTTACAAATGTAACAGATTAAACAATGATTTTATTAAAAAATTCGTTGATTACTACAAATTTAACTTTAAAAAAAAACTTGATTTTTATAACGCAAACATTGATTTTTGTAAAAGAATGTTGAATTTCATAAATGTTACAAATGTAACAGATTAAACAATGATTTTATTAAAAAATTCGTTGATTACTACAAATTTAACTTTGAAAAAAAACTTGATTTTAATAACGAAAACATTGATTTTTGTAAAAGAATGTTGAATTTCATAAATGTTACAAATGTAACAGATTAAACAATGATTTTATTAAAAAATTCGTTGATTACTACAAATTTAACTTTGAAAAAAAACTTGATTTTAATAAATTAACCGTTGATTTTAATAACAAAAACATTGATTTTTGTAAAAGAATGTTGAATTTCATAAATGTTACAAATGTAACAGATTAAACAATGATTTTATTAAAAAATTCGTTGATTACTACAAATTTAACTTTGAAAAAAAACTTGATTTTAATAAATTAACCGTTGATTTTAATAACAAAAACATTGATTTTTGTAAAAGAATGTTGAATTTCATAAATGTTACAAATGTAACAGATTAAACAATGATTTTATTAAAAAATTCGTTGATTACTACAAATTTAACTTTAAAAAAAAACTTGATTTTTATAACGAAAACATTGATTTTTGTAAAAGAATGTTGAATTTCATAAATGTTACAAATGTAACAGATTAAACAATGATTTTATTAAAAAATTCGTTGATTACTACAAATTTAACTTTGAAAAAAAACTTGATTTTAATAAATTAACCGTTGATTTTAATAACAAAAACATTGATTTTTGTAAAAGAATGTTGAATTTCATAAATGTTACAAATGTAACAGATTAAACAATGATTTTATTAAAAAATTCGTTG
Organism: Stenolophus ochropezus; assembly: GCA_035578165.1. Taxonomy (NCBI): domain Eukaryota; kingdom Metazoa; phylum Arthropoda; class Insecta; order Coleoptera; family Carabidae; genus Stenolophus; species Stenolophus ochropezus. The sequence goes on along the minus strand of JAQOWZ010000065.1, from coordinate 767,909 downwards.
ATTACTACAAATTTAACTTTGAAAAAAAACTTGATTTTAATAAATTAACCGTTGATTTTAATAACAAAAACATTGATTTTTGTAAAAGAATGTTGAATTTCATAAATGTTACAAATGTAACAGATTAAACAATGATTTTATTAAAAAATTCGTTGATTACTACAAATTTAACTTTGAAAAAAAACTTGATTTTAATAACAAAAACATTGATTTTTGTAAAAGAATGTTGAATTTCATAAATGTTACAAATGTAACAGATTAAACCATGATTTTATTAAAAAATTCGTTGATTACTACAAATTTAAATTTGAAAAAAAACTTGATTTTAATAACAAAAACATTGATTTTTGTAAAAGAATGTTGAATTTCATAAATGTTACAAATGTAACAGATTAAACAATGATTTTATTAAAAAATTCGTTGATTACTACAAATTTAACTTTGAAAAAAAACTTGATTTTAATAAATTAACCGTTGATTTTAATAACAAAAACATTGATTTTTGTAAAAGAATGTTGAATTTCATAAATGTTACAAATGTAACAGATTAAACCATGATTTTATTAAAAAATTCGTTGATTACTACAAATTTAACTTTGAAAAAAAACTTGATTTTAATAAATTAACCGTTGATTTTAATAACAAAAACATTGATTTTTGTAAAAGAATGTTGAATTTCATAAATGTTACAAATGTAACAGATTAAACAATGATTTTATTAAAAAATTCTTTGATTACTACAAATTTAACTTTGAAAAAAAACTTGATTTTAATAAATTAACCGTTGATTTTAATAACAAAAACATTGATTTTTGTAAAAGAATGTTGAATTTCATAAATGTTACAAATGTAACAGATTAAACAATGATTTTATTAAAAAATTCGTTGATTACTACAAATTTAACTTTGAAAAAAAACTTGATTTTAATAAATTAACCGTTGATTTTAATAACAAAAACATTGATTTTTGTAAAAGAATGTTGAATTTCATAAATGTTACAAATGTAACAGATTAAACAATGATTTTATTAAAAAATTCGTTGATTACTACAAATTTAACTTTGAAAAAAAACTTGATTTTAATAACAAAAACATTGATTTTTGTAAAAGAATGTTGAATTTCATAAATGTTACAAATGTAACAGATTAAACCATGATTTTATTAAAAAATTCGTTGATTACTACAAATTTAACTTTGAAAAAAAACTTGATTTTAATAACAAAAACATTGATTTTTGTAAAAGAATGTTGAATTTCATAAATGTTACAAATGTAACAGATTAAACCATGATTTTATTAAAAAATTCGTTGATTACTACAAATTTAACTTTGAAAAAAAACTTGATTTTAATAAATTAACCGTTGATTTTAATAACAAAAACATTGATTTTTGTAAAAGAATGTTGAATTTCATAAATGTTACAAATGTAACAGATTAAACAATGATTTTATTAAAAAATTCGTTGATTACTACAAATTTAACTTTGAAAAAAAACTTGATTTTAATAAATTAACCGTTGATTTTAATAACAAAAACATTGATTTTTGTAAAAGAATGTTGAATTTCATAAATGTTACAAATGTAACAGATTAAACAATGATTTTATTAAAAAATTCGTTGATTACTACAAATTTAACTTTGAAAAAAAACTTGATTTTAATAAATTAACCGTTGATTTTAATAACAAAAACATTGATTTTTGTAAAAGAATGTTGAATTTCATAAATGTTACAAATGTAACAGATTAAACAATGATTTTATTAAAAAATTCGTTGATTACTACAAATTTAACTTTGAAAAAAAACTTGATTTTAATAAATTAACCGTTGATTTTAATAACAAAAACATTGATTTTTGTAAAAGAATGTTGAATTTCATAAATGTTACAAATGTAACAGATTAAACAATGATTTTATTAAAAAATTCGTTGATTACTACAAATTTAACTTTGAAAAAAAACTTGATTTTAATAACAAAAACATTGATTTTTGTAAAAGAATGTTGAATTTCATAAATGTTACAAATGTAACAGATTAAACCATGATTTTATTAAAAAATTCGTTGATTACTACAAATTTAACTTTGAAAAAAAACTTGATTTTAATAACAAAAACATTGATTTTTGTAAAAGAATGTTGAATTTCATAAATGTTACAAATGTAACAGATTAAACCATGATTTTATTAAAAAATTCGTTGATTACTACAAATTTAACTTTGAAAAAAAACTTGATTTTAATAACAAAAACATTGATTTTTGTAAAAGAATGTTGAATTTCATAAATGTTACAAATGTAACAGATTAAACCATGATTTTATTAAAAAATTCGTTGATTACTACAAATTTAACTTTGAAAAAAAACTTGATTTTAATAAATTAACCGTTGATTTTAATAACAAAAACATTGATTTTTGTAAAAGAATGTTGAATTTCATAAATGTTACAAATGTAACAGATTAAACAATGATTTTATTAAAAAATTCGTTGATTACTACAAATTTAACTTTGAAAAAAAACTTGATTTTAATAACAAAAACATTGATTTTTGTAAAAGAATGTTGAATTTCATAAATTTTACAAATGTAACAGATTAAACCATGATTTTATTAAAAAATTCGTTGATTACTACAAATTTAACTTTGAAAAAAAACTTGATTTTAATAACAAAAACATTGATTTTTGTAAAAGAATGTTGAATTTCATAAATGTTACAAATGTAACAGATTAAACAATGATTTTATTAAAAAATTCGTTGATTACTACAAATTTAACTTTGAAAAAAAACTTGATTTTAATAAATTAACCGTTGATTTTAATAACAAAAACATTGATTTTTGTAAAAGAATGTTGAATTTCATAAATGTTACAAATGTAACAGATTAAACAATGATTTTATTAAAAAATTCGTTGATTACTACAAATTTAACTTTGAAAAAAAACTTGATTTTAATAACAAAAACATTGATTTTTGTAAAAGAATGTTGAATTTCATAAATGTTACAAATGTAACAGATTAAACCATGATTTTATTAAAAAATTCGTTGATTACTACAAATTTAACTTTGAAAAAAAACTTGATTTTAATAACAAAAACATTGATTTTTGTAAAAGAATGTTGAATTTCATAAATGTTACAAATGTAACAGATTAAACAATGATTTTATTAAAAAATTCGTTGATTACTACAAATTTAACTTTGAAAAAAAACTTGATTTTAATAAATTAACCGTTGATTTTAATAACAAAAACATTGATTTTTGTAAAAGAATGTTGAATTTCATAAATGTTACAAATGTAACAGATTAAACCATGATTTTATTAAAAAATTCGTTGATTACTACAAATTTAACTTTGAAAAAAAACTTGATTTTAATAAATTAACCGTTGATTTTAATAACAAAAACATTGATTTTTGTAAAAGAATGTTGAATTTCATAAATGTTACAAATGTAACAGATTAAACCATGATTTTATTAAAAAATTCATTGATTACTACAAATTTAACTTTGAAAAAAAACTTGATTTTAATAACAAAAACATTGATTTTTGTAAAAGAATGTTGAATTTCATAAATGTTACAAATGTAACAGATTAAACAATGATTTTATTAAAAAATTCGTTGATTACTACAAATTTAACTTTAAAAAAAAACTTGATTTTTATAACGCAAACATTGATTTTTGTAAAAGAATGTTGAATTTCATAAATGTTACAAATGTAACAGATTAAACAATGATTTTATTAAAAAATTCGTTGATTACTACAAATTTAACTTTGAAAAAAAACTTGATTTTAATAACGAAAACATTGATTTTTGTAAAAGAATGTTGAATTTCATAAATGTTACAAATGTAACAGATTAAACAATGATTTTATTAAAAAATTCGTTGATTACTACAAATTTAACTTTGAAAAAAAACTTGATTTTAATAAATTAACCGTTGATTTTAATAACAAAAACATTGATTTTTGTAAAAGAATGTTGAATTTCATAAATGTTACAAATGTAACAGATTAAACAATGATTTTATTAAAAAATTCGTTGATTACTACAAATTTAACTTTGAAAAAAAACTTGATTTTAATAAATTAACCGTTGATTTTAATAACAAAAACATTGATTTTTGTAAAAGAATGTTGAATTTCATAAATGTTACAAATGTAACAGATTAAACAATGATTTTATTAAAAAATTCGTTGATTACTACAAATTTAACTTTAAAAAAAAACTTGATTTTTATAACGAAAACATTGATTTTTGTAAAAGAATGTTGAATTTCATAAATGTTACAAATGTAACAGATTAAACAATGATTTTATTAAAAAATTCGTTGATTACTACAAATTTAACTTTGAAAAAAAACTTGATTTTAATAAATTAACCGTTGATTTTAATAACAAAAACATTGATTTTTGTAAAAGAATGTTGAATTTCATAAATGTTACAAATGTAACAGATTAAACAATGATTTTATTAAAAAATTCGTTGATTACTACAAATTTAACTTTGAAAAAAAACTTGATTTTAATAAATTAACCGTTGATTTTAATAACAAAAACATTGATTTTTGTAAAAGAATGTTGAATTTCATAAATGTTACAAATGTAACAGATTAAACAATGATTTTATTAAAAAATTCGTTGATTACTACAAATTTAACTTTGAAAAAAAACTTGATTTTAATAACAAAAACATTGATTTTTGTAAAAGAATGTTGAATTTCATAAATGTTACAAATGTAACAGATTAAACCATGATTTTATTAAAAAATTCGTTGATTACTACAAATTTAAATTTGAAAAAAAACTTGATTTTAATAACAAAAACATTGATTTTTGTAAAAGAATGTTGAATTTCATAAATGTTACAAATGTAACAGATTAAACAATGATTTTATTAAAAAATTCGTTGATTACTACAAATTTAACTTTGAAAAAAAACTTGATTTTAATAAATTAACCGTTGATTTTAATAACAAAAACATTGATTTTTGTAAAAGAATGTTGAATTTCATAAATGTTACAAATGTAACAGATTAAACCATGATTTTATTAAAAAATTCGTTGATTACTACAAATTTAACTTTGAAAAAAAACTTGATTTTAATAAATTAACCGTTGATTTTAATAACAAAAACATTGATTTTTGTAAAAGAATGTTGAATTTCATAAATGTTACAAATGTAACAGATTAAACAATGATTTTATTAAAAAATTCTTTGATTACTACAAATTTAACTTTGAAAAAAAACTTGATTTTAATAAATTAACCGTTGATTTTAATAACAAAAACATTGATTTTTGTAAAAGAATGTTGAATTTCATAAATGTTACAAATGTAACAGATTAAACAATGATTTTATTAAAAAATTCGTTGATTACTACAAATTTAACTTTGAAAAAAAACTTGATTTTAATAAATTAACCGTTGATTTTAATAACAAAAACATTGATTTTTGTAAAAGAATGTTGAATTTCATAAATGTTACAAATGTAACAGATTAAACAATGATTTTATTAAAAAATTCGTTGATTACTACAAATTTAACTTTGAAAAAAAACTTGATTTTAATAACAAAAACATTGATTTTTGTAAAAGAATGTTGAATTTCATAAATGTTACAAATGTAACAGATTAAACCATGATTTTATTAAAAAATTCGTTGATTACTACAAATTTAACTTTGAAAAAAAACTTGATTTTAATAACAAAAACATTGATTTTTGTAAAAGAATGTTGAATTTCATAAATGTTACAAATGTAACAGATTAAACCATGATTTTATTAAAAAATTCGTTGATTACTACAAATTTAACTTTGAAAAAAAACTTGATTTTAATAAATTAACCGTTGATTTTAATAACAAAAACATTGATTTTTGTAAAAGAATGTTGAATTTCATAAATGTTACAAATGTAACAGATTAAACAATGATTTTATTAAAAAATTCGTTGATTACTACAAATTTAACTTTGAAAAAAAACTTGATTTTAATAAATTAACCGTTGATTTTAATAACAAAAACATTGATTTTTGTAAAAGAATGTTGAATTTCATAAATGTTACAAATGTAACAGATTAAACAATGATTTTATTAAAAAATTCGTTGATTACTACAAATTTAACTTTGAAAAAAAACTTGATTTTAATAAATTAACCGTTGATTTTAATAACAAAAACATTGATTTTTGTAAAAGAATGTTGAATTTCATAAATGTTACAAATGTAACAGATTAAACAATGATTTTATTAAAAAATTCGTTGATTACTACAAATTTAACTTTGAAAAAAAACTTGATTTTAATAAATTAACCGTTGATTTTAATAACAAAAACATTGATTTTTGTAAAAGAATGTTGAATTTCATAAATGTTACAAATGTAACAGATTAAACAATGATTTTATTAAAAAATTCGTTGATTACTACAAATTTAACTTTGAAAAAAAACTTGATTTTAATAACAAAAACATTGATTTTTGTAAAAGAATGTTGAATTTCATAAATGTTACAAATGTAACAGATTAAACCATGATTTTATTAAAAAATTCGTTGATTACTACAAATTTAACTTTGAAAAAAAACTTGATTTTAATAACAAAAACATTGATTTTTGTAAAAGAATGTTGAATTTCATAAATGTTACAAATGTAACAGATTAAACCATGATTTTATTAAAAAATTCGTTGATTACTACAAATTTAACTTTGAAAAAAAACTTGATTTTAATAAATTAACCGTTGATTTTAATAACAAAAACATTGATTTTTGTAAAAGAATGTTGAATTTCATAAATGTTACAAATGTAACAGATTAAACAATGATTTTATTAAAAAATTCGTTGATTACTACAAATTTAACTTTGAAAAAAAACTTGATTTTAATAACAAAAACATTGATTTTTGTAAAAGAATGTTGAATTTCATAAATGTTACAAATGTAACAGATTAAACAATGATTTTATTAAAAAATTCGTTGATTACTACAAATTTAACTTTGAAAAAAAACTTGATTTTAATAAATTAACCGTTGATTTTAATAACAAAAACATTGATTTTTGTAAAAGAATGTTGAATTTCATAAATGTTACAAATGTAACAGATTAAACAATGATTTTATTAAAAAATTCGTTGATTACTACAAATTTAACTTTGAAAAAAAACTTGATTTTAATAAATTAACCGTTGATTTTAATAACAAAAACATTGATTTTTGTAAAAGAATGTTGAATTTCATAAATGTTACAAATGTAACAGATTAAACAATGATTTTATTAAAAAATTCGTTGATTACTACAAATTTAACTTTGAAAAAAAACTTGATTTTAATAAATTAACCGTTGATTTTAATAACAAAAACATTGATTTTTGTAAAAGAATGTTGAATTTCATAAATGTTACAAATGTAACAGATTAAACAATGATTTTATTAAAAAATTCGTTGATTACTACAAATTTAACTTTGAAAAAAAACTTGATTTTAATAAATTAACCGTTGATTTTAATAACAAAAACATTGATTTTTGTAAAAGAATGTTGAATTTCATAAATGTTACAAATGTAACAGATTAAACAATGATTTTATTAAAAAATTCGTTGATTACTACAAATTTAACTTTGAAAAAAAACTTGATTTTAATAAATTAACCGTTGATTTTAATAACAAAAACATTGATTTTTGTAAAAGAATGTTGAATTTCATAAATGTTACAAATGTAACAGATTAAACAATGATTTTATTAAAAAATTCGTTGATTACTACAAATTTAACTTTGAAAAAAAACTTGATTTTAATAAATTAACCGTTGATTTTAATAACAAAAACATTGATTTTTGTAAAAGAATGTTGAATTTCATAAATGTTACAAATGTAACAGATTAAACAATGATTTTATTAAAAAATTCGTTGATTACTACAAATTTAACTTTGAAAAAAAACTTGATTTTAATAAATTAACCGTTGATTTTAATAACAAAAACATTGATTTTTGTAAAAGAATGTTGCATTTCATAAATGTTACAAATGTAACAGATTAAACAATGATTTTATTAAAAAATTCGTTGATTACTACAAATTTAACTTTGAAAAAAAACTTGATTTTAATAAATTAACCGTTGATTTTAATAACAAAAACATTGATTTTTGTAAAAGAATGTTGAATTTCATAAATGTTACAAATGTAACAGATTAAACAATGATTTTATTAAAAAATTCGTTGATTACTACAAATTTAACTTTGAAAAAAAACTTGATTTTAATAAATTAACCGTTGATTTTAATAACAAAAACATTGATTTTTGTAAAAGAATGTTGCATTTCATAAATGTTACAAATGTAACAGATTAAACCATGATTTTATTAAAAAATTCGTTGATTACTACAAATTTAACTTTGAAAAAAAACTTGATTTTAATAAATTAACCGTTGATTTTAATAACAAAAACATTGATTTTTGTAAAAGAATGTTGAATTTCATAAATGTTACAAATGTAACAGATTAAACAATGATTTTCTTAAAAAATTCGTTGATTACTACAAATTTAACTTTAAAAAAAAACTTGGTTTTTATAACGAAAACATTGATTTTTGTAAAAGAATGTTGAATTTCATAAATGTTACAAATGTAACAGATTAAACAATGATTTTATTAAAAAATTCGTTGATTACTACAAATTTAACTTTAAAAAAAAACTTGATTTTAATAACGAAAACATTGATTTTTGTAAAAGAATGTTGAATTTCATAAATGTTACAAATGTAACAGATTAAACAATGATTTTATTAAAAAATTCGTTGATTACTACAAATTTAACTTTAAAAAAAAACTTGATTTTTATAACGAAAACATTGATTTTTGTAAAAGAATGTTGAATTTCATAAATGTTACAAATGTAACAGATTAAACAATGATTTTATTAAAAAATTCGTTGATTACTACAAATTTAACTTTGAAAAAAAACTTGATTTTAATAACGAAAACATTGATTTTTGTAAAAGAATGTTGAATTTCATAAATGTTACAAATGTAACAGATTAAACAATGATTTTATTAAAAAATTCGTTGATTACTACAAATTTAACTTTGAAAAAAAACTTGATTTTAATAAATTAACCGTTGATTTTAATAACAAAAACATTGATTTTTGTAAAAGAATGTTGAATTTCATAAATGTTACAAATGTAACAGATTAAACAATGATTTTATTAAAAAATTCGTTGATTACTACAAATTTAACTTTGAAAAAAAACTTGATTTTAATAAATTAACCGTTGATTTTAATAACAAAAACATTGATTTTTGTAAAAGAATGTTGAATTTCATAAATGTTACAAATGTAACAGATTAAACAATGATTTTATTAAAAAATTCGTTGATTACTACAAATTTAACTTTAAAAAAAAACTTGATTTTTATAACGAAAACATTGATTTTTGTAAAAGAATGTTGAATTTCATAAATGTTACAAATGTAACAGATTAAACAATGATTTTATTAAAAAATTCGTTGATTACTACAAATTTAACTTTGAAAAAAAACTTGATTTTAATAACGAAAACATTGATTTTTGTAAAAGAATGTTGAATTTCATAAATGTTACAAATGTAACAGATTAAACAATGATTTTATTAAAAAATTCGTTGATTACTACAAATTTAACTTTGAAAAAAAACTTGATTTTAATAAATTAACCGTTGATTTTAATAACAAAAACATTGATTTTTGTAAAAGAATGTTGAATTTCATAAATGTTACAAATGTAACAGATTAAACAATGATTTTATTAAAAAATTCGTTGATTACTATAAATTTAACTTTGAAAAAAAACTTGATTTTAATAAATTAACCGTTGATTTTAATAACAAAAACATTGATTTTTGTAAAAGAATGTTGAATTTCATAAATGTTACAAATGTAACAGATTAAACAATGATTTTATTAAAAAATTCGTTGATTACTACAAATTTAACTTTGAAAAAAAACTTGATTTTAATAACGAAAACATTGATTTTTGTAAAAGAATGTTGAATTTCATAAATGTTACAAATGTAACAGATTAAACAATGATTTTATTAAAAAATTCGTTGATTACTACAAATTTAACTTTGAAAAAAAACTTGATTTTAATAAATTAACCGTTGATTTTAATAACAAAAACATTGATTTTTGTAAAAGAATGTTGAATTTCATAAATGTTACAAATGTAACAGATTAAACAATGATTTTATTAAAAAATTCGTTGATTACTACAAATTTAACTTTGAAAAAAAACTTGATTTTAATAAATTAACCGTTGATTTTAATAACAAAAACATTGATTTTTGTAAAAGAATGTTGAATTTCATAAATGTTACAAATGTAACAGATTAAACAATGATTTTATTAAAAAATTCGTTGATTACTACAAATTTAACTTTGAAAAAAAACTTGATTTTAATAAATTAACCGTTGATTTTAATAACAAAAACATTGATTTTTGTAAAAGAATGTTGAATTTCATAAATGTTACAAATGTAACAGATTAAACAATGATTTTATTAAAAAATTCGTTGATTACTACAAATTTAACTTTGAAAAAAAACTTGATTTTAATAAATTAACCGTTGATTTTAATAACAAAAACATTGATTTTTGTAAAAGAATGTTGAATTTCATAAATGTTACAAATGTAACAGATTAAACAATGATTTTATTAAAAAATTCGTTGATTACTACAAATTTAACTTTGAAAAAAAACTTGATTTTAATAAATTAACCGTTGATTTTAATAACAAAAACATTGATTTTTGTAAAAGAATGTTGCATTTCATAAATGTTACAAATGTAACAGATTAAACAATGATTTTATTAAAAAATTCGTTGATTACTACAAATTTAACTTTGAAAAAAAACTTGATTTTAATAAATTAACCGTTGATTTTAATAACAAAAACATTGATTTTTGTAAAAGAATGTTGAATTTCATAAATGTTACAAATGTAACAGATTAAACCATGATTTTATTAAAAAATTCGTTGATTACTACAAATTTAACTTTAAAAAAAAACTTGATTTTTATAACGAAAACATTGATTTTTGTAAAAGAATGTTGAATTTCATAAATGTTACAAATGTAACAGATTAAACAATGATTTTATTAAAAAATTCGTTGATTACTACAAATTTAACTTTGAAAAAAAACTTGATTTTAATAACGAAAACATTGATTTTTGTAAAAGAATGTTGAATTTCATAAATGTTACAAATGTAACAGATTAAACAATGATTTTATTAAAAAATTCGTTGATTACTACAAATTTAACTTTGAAAAAAAACTTGATTTTAATAAATTAACCGTTGATTTTAATAACAAAAACATTGATTTTTGTAAAAGAATGTTGAATTTCATAAATGTTACAAATGTAACAGATTAAACAATGATTTTATTAAAAAATTCGTTGATTACTACAAATTTAACTTTGAAAAAAAACTTGATTTTAATAAATTAACCGTTGATTTTAATAACAAAAACATTGATTTTTGTAAAAGAATGTTGAATTTCATAAATGTTACAAATGTAACAGATTAAACAATGATTTTATTAAAAAATTCGTTGATTACTACAAATTTAACTTTAAAAAAAAACTTGATTTTTATAACGAAAACATTGATTTTTGTAAAAGAATGTTGAATTTCATAAATGTTACAAATGTAACAGATTAAACAATGATTTTATTAAAAAATTCGTTGATTACTACAAATTTAACTTTGAAAAAAAACTTGATTTTAATAAATTAACCGTTGATTTTAATAACAAAAACATTGATTTTTGTAAAAGAATGTTGAATTTCATAAATGTTACAAATGTAACAGATTAAACAATGATTTTATTAAAAAATTCGTTGATTACTACAAATTTAACTTTGAAAAAAAACTTGATTTTAATAAATTAACCGTTGATTTTAATAACAAAAACATTGATTTTTGTAAAAGAATGTTGCATTTCATAAATGTTACAAATGTAACAGATTAAACAATGATTTTATTAAAAAATTCGTTGATTACTACAAATTTAACTTTGAAAAAAAACTTGATTTTAATAAATTAACCGTTGATTTTAATAACAAAAACATTGATTTTTGTAAAAGAATGTTGAATTTCATAAATGTTACAAATGTAACAGATTAAACCATGATTTTATTAAAAAATTCGTTGATTACTACAAATTTAACTTTGAAAAAAAACTTGATTTTATTAAATTAACCGTTGATTTTAATAACAAAAACATTGATTTTTGTAAAAGAATGTTGAATTTCATAAATGTTACAAATGTAACAGACTAAACAATGATTTTATTAAAAAATTCGTTGATTACTACAAATTTAACTTTAAAAAAAAACTTGATTTTTATAACGAAAACATTGATTTTTGTAAAAGAATGTTGAATTTCATAAATGTTACAAATGTAACAGATTAAACAATGATTTTATTAAAAAATTCGTTGATTACTACAAATTTAACTTTAAAAAAAAACTTGATTTTAATAACGAAAACATTGATTTTTGTAAAAGAATGTTGAATTTCATAAATGTTACAAATGTAACAGATTAAACAATGATTTTATTAAAAAATTCGTTGATTACTACAAATTTAACTTTAAAAAAAAACTTGATTTTTATATCGAAAACATTGATTTTTGTAAAAGAATGTTGAATTTCATAAATGTTACAAATGTAACAGATTAAACAATGATTTTATTAAAAAATTCGTTGATTACTACAAATTTAACTTTGAAAAAAAACTTGATTTTAATAACGAAAACATTGATTTTTGTAAAAGAATGTTGAATTTCATAAATGTTACAAATGTAACAGATTAAACAATGATTTTATTAAAAAATTCGTTGATTACTACAAATTTAACTTTGAAAAAAAACTTGATTTTAATAAATTAACCGTTGATTTTAATAACAAAAACATTGATTTTTGTAAAAGAATGTTGAATTTCATAAATGTTACAAATGTAACAGATTAAACAATGATTTTATTAAAAAATTCGTTGATTACTACAAATTTAACTTTGAAAAAAAACTTGATTTTAATAACGAAAACATTGATTTTTGTAAAAGAATGTTGAATTTCATAAATGTTACAAATGTAACAGATTAAACAATGATTTTATTAAAAAATTCGTTGATTACTACAAATTTAACTTTGAAAAAAAACTTGATTTTAATAAATTAACCGTTGATTTTAATAACAAAAACATTGATTTTTGTAAAAGAATGTTGAATTTCATAAATGTTACAAATGTAACAGATTAAACAATGATTTTATTAAAAAATTCGTTGATTACTGCAAATTTAACTTTGAAAAAAAACTTGATTTTAATAAATTAACCGTTGATTTTAATAACAAAAACATTGATTTTTGTAAAAGAATGTTGAATTTCATAAATGTTACAAATGTAACAGATTAAACAATGATTTTATTAAAAAATTCGTTGATTACTACAAATTTAACTTTAAAAAAAAACTTGATTTTTATAACGAAAACATTGATTTTTGTAAAAGAATGTTGAATTTCATAAATGTTACAAATGTAACAGATTAAACAATGATTTTATTAAAAAATTCGTTGATTACTACAAATTTAACTTTGAAAAAAAACTTGATTTTAATAACGAAAACATTGATTTTTGTAAAAGAATGTTGAATTTCATAAATGTTACAAATGTAACAGATTAAACAATGATTTTATTAACAAAATTCGTTGATTACTACAAATTTAACTTTGAAAAAAAACTTGATTTTAATAAATTAACCGTTGATTTTAATAACAAAAACATTGATTTTTGTAAAAGAATGTTGAATTTCATAAATGTTACAAATGTAACAGATTAAACCATGATTTTATTAAAAAATTCGTTGATTACTACAAATTTAACTTTGAAAAAAAACTTGATTTTAATAAATTAACCGTTGATTTTAATAACAAAAACATTGATTTTTGTAAAAGAATGTTGAATTTCATAAATGTTACAAATGTAACAGATTAAACAATGATTTTATTAAAAAATTCGTTGATTACTACAAATTTAACTTTGAAAAAAAACTTGATTTTAATAAATTAACCGTTGATTTTAATAACAAAAACATTGATTTTTGTAAAAGAATGTTGCATTTCATAAATGTTACAAATGTAACAGATTAAACAATGATTTTATTAAAAAATTCGTTGATTACTACAAATTTAACTTTGAAAAAAAACTTGATTTTAATAAATTAACCGTTGATTTTAATAACAAAAACATTGATTTTTGTAAAAGAATGTTGAATTTCATAAATGTTACAAATGTAACAGATTAAACCATGATTTTATTAAAAAATTCGTTGATTACTACAAATTTAACTTTGAAAAAAAACTTGATTTTAATAAATTAACCGTTGATTTTAATAACAAAAACATTGATTTTTGTAAAAGAATGTTGAATTTCATAAATGTTACAAATGTAACAGATTAAACCATGATTTTATTAAAAAATTCATTGATTACTACAAATTTAACTTTGAAAAAAAACTTGATTTTAATAACAAAAACATTGATTTTTGTAAAAGAATGTTGAATTTCATAAATGTTACAAATGTAACAGATTAAACCATGATTTTATTAAAAAATTCGTTGATTACTACAAATTTAACTTTAAAAAAAAACTTGATTTTAATAACAAAAACATTGATTTTTGTAAAAGAATGTTGAATTTCATAAATGTTACAAATGTAACAGATTAAACAATGATTTTATTAAAAAATTCGTTGATTACTACAAATTTAACTTTGAAAAAAAACTTGATTTTAATAACGAAAACATTGATTTTTGTAAAAGAATGTTGAATTTCATAAATGTTACAAATGTAACAGATTAAACAATGATTTTATTAAAAAATTCGTTGATTACTACAAATTTAACTTTGAAAAAAAACTTGATTTTAATAAATTAACCGTTGATTTTAATAACAAAAACATTGATTTTTGTAAAAGAATGTTGAATTTCATAAATGTTACAAATGTAACAGATTAAACAATGATTTTATTAAAAAATTCGTTGATTACTACAAATTTAACTTTGAAAAAAAACTTGATTTTAATAACGAAAACATTGATTTTTGTAAAAGAATGTTGAATTTCATAAATGTTACAAATGTAACAGATTAAACAATGATTTTATTAAAAAATTCGTTGATTACTACAAATTTAACTTTGAAAAAAAACTTGATTTTAATAAATTAACCGTTGATTTTAATAACAAAAACATTGATTTTTGTAAAAGAATGTTGAATTTCATAAATGTTACAAATGTAACAGATTAAACAATGATTTTATTAAAAAATTCGTTGATTACTACAAATTTAACTTTGAAAAAAAACTTGATTTTAATAAATTAACCGTTGATTTTAATAACAAAAACATTGATTTTTGTAAAAGAATGTTGAATTTCATAAATGTTACAAATGTAACAGATTAAACAATGATTTTATTAAAAAATTCGTTGATTACTACAAATTTAACTTTGAAAAAAAACTTGATTTTAATAAATTAACCGTTGATTTTAATAACAAAAACATTGATTTTTGTAAAAGAATGTTGAATTTCATAAATGTTACAAATGTAACAGATTAAACAATGATTTTATTAAAAAATTCGTTGATTACTACAAATTTAACTTTGAAAAAAAACTTGATTTTAATAAATTAACCGTTGATTTTAATAACAAAAACATTGATTTTTGTAAAAGAATGTTGAATTTCATAAATGTTACAAATGTAACAGATTAAACAATGATTTTATTAAAAAATTCGTTGATTACTACAAATTTAACTTTGAAAAAAAACTTGATTTTAATAAATTAACCGTTGATTTTAATAACAAAAACATTGATTTTTGTAAAAGAATGTTGCATTTCATAAATGTTACAAATGTAACAGATTAAACAATGATTTTATTAAAAAATTCGTTGATTACTACAAATTTAACTTTGAAAAAAAACTTGATTTTAATAAATTAACCGTTGATTTTAATAACAAAAACATTGATTTTTGTAAAAGAATGTTGAATTTCATAAATGTTACAAATGTAACAGATTAAACCATGATTTTATTAAAAAATTCGTTGATTACTACAAATTTAACTTTGAAAAAAAACTTGATTTTAATAAATTAACCGTTGATTTTAATAACAAAAACATTGATTTTTGTAAAAGAATGTTGAATTTCATAAATGTTACAAATGTAACAGATTAAACCATGATTTTATTAAAAAATTCATTGATTACTACAAATTTAACTTTGAAAAAAAACTTGATTTTAATAACAAAAACATTGATTTTTGTAAAAGAATGTTGAATTTCATAAATGTTACAAATGTAACAGATTAAACAATGATTTTATTAAAAAATTCGTTGATTACTACAAATTTAACTTTAAAAAAAAACTTGATTTTTATAACGAAAACATTGATTTTTGTAAAAGAATGTTGAATTTCATAAATGTTACAAATGTAACAGATTAAACAATGATTTTATTAAAAAATTCGTTGATTACTACAAATTTAACTTTAAAAAAAAACTTGATTTTAATAACGAAAACATTGATTTTTGTAAAAGAATGTTGAATTTCATAAATGTTACAAATGTAACAGATTAAACAATGATTTTATTAAAAAATTCGTTGATTACTACAAATTTAACTTTAAAAAAAAACTTGATTTTTATAACGAAAACATTGATTTTTGTAAAAGAATGTTGAATTTCATAAATGTTACAAATGTAACAGATTAAACAATGATTTTATTAAAAAATTCGTTGATTACTACAAATTTAACTTTGAAAAAAAACTTGATTTTAATAACGAAAACATTGATTTTTGTAAAAGAATGTTGAATTTCATAAATGTTACAAATGTAACAGATTAAACAATGATTTTATTAAAAAATTCGTTGATTACTACAAATTTAACTTTGAAAAAAAACTTGATTTTAATAAATTAACCGTTGATTTTAATAACAAAAACATTGATTTTTGTAAAAGAATGTTGAATTTCATAAATGTTACAAATGTAACAGATTAAACAATGATTTTATTAAAAAATTCGTTGATTACTACAAATTTAACTTTGAAAAAAAACTTGATTTTAATAACGAAAACATTGATTTTTGTAAAAGAATGTTGAATTTCATAAATGTTACAAATGTAACAGATTAAACAATGATTTTATTAAAAAATTCGTTGATTACTACAAATTTAACTTTGAAAAAAAACTTGATTTTAATAAATTAACCGTTGATTTTAATAACAAAAACATTGATTTTTGTAAAAGAATGTTGAATTTCATAAATGTTACAAATGTAACAGATTAAACAATGATTTTATTAAAAAATTCGTTGATTACTACAAATTTAACTTTGAAAAAAAACTTGATTTTAATAAATTAACCGTTGATTTTAATAACAAAAACATTGATTTTTGTAAAAGAATGTTGAATTTCATAAATGTTACAAATGTAACAGATTAAACAATGATTTTATTAAAAAATTCGTTGATTACTACAAATTTAACTTTAAAAAAAAACTTGATTTTTATAACGAAAACATTGATTTTTGTAAAAGAATGTTGAATTTCATAAATGTTACAAATGTAACAGATTAAACAATGATTTTATTAAAAAATTCGTTGATTACTACAAATTTAACTTTGAAAAAAAACTTGATTTTAATAACGAAAACATTGATTTTTGTAAAAGAATGTTGAATTTCATAAATGTTACAAATGTAACAGATTAAACAATGATTTTATTAACAAAATTCGTTGATTACTACAAATTTAACTTTGAAAAAAAACTTGATTTTAATAAATTAACCGTTGATTTTAATAACAAAAACATTGATTTTTGTAAAAGAATGTTGAATTTCATAAATGTTACAAATGTAACAGATTAAACCATGATTTTATTAAAAAATTCGTTGATTACTACAAATTTAACTTTGAAAAAAAACTTGATTTTAATAAATTAACCGTTGATTTTAATAACAAAAACATTGATTTTTGTAAAAGAATGTTGAATTTCATAAATGTTACAAATGTAACAGATTAAACCATGATTTTATTAAAAAATTCATTGATTACTACAAATTTAACTTTGAAAAAAAAACTTGATTTTAATAACAAAAACATTGATTTTTGTAAAAGAATGTTGAATTTCATAAATGTTACAAATGTAACAGATTAAACAATGATTTTATTAAAAAATTCGTTGATTACTACAAATTTAACTTTAAAAAAAAACTTGATTTTTATAACGAAAACATTGATTTTTGTAAAAGAATGTTGAATTTCATAAATGTTACAAATGTAACAGATTAAACAATGATTTTATTAAAAAATTCGTTGATTACTACAAATTTAACTTTGAAAAAAAACTTGATTTTAATAACGAAAACATTGATTTTTGTAAAAGAATGTTGAATTTCATAAATGTTACAAATGTAACAGATTAAACAATGATTTTATTAAAAAATTCGTTGATTACTACAAATTTAACTTTGAAAAAAAACTTGATTTTAATAACAAAAACATTGATTTTTGTAAAAGAATGTTGACTTTCATAAATGTTACAAATGTAACAGATTAAACCATGATTTTATTAAAAAATTCGTTGATTACTACAAATTTAACTTTGAAAAAAAACTTGATTTTAATAACAAAAACATTGATTTTTGTAAAAGAATGTTGAATTTCATAAATGTTACAAATGTAACAGATTAAACAATGATTTTATTAAAAAATTCGTTGATTACTACAAATTTAACTTTGAAAAAAAACTTGATTTTAATAAATTAACCGTTGATTTTAATAACAAAAACATTGATTTTTGTAAAAGAATGTTGAATTTCATAAATGTTACAAATGTAACAGATTAAACAATGATTTTATTAAAAAATTCGTTGATTACTACAAATTTAACTTTGAAAAAAAACTTGATTTCAATAAATTAACCGTTGATTTTAATAACAAAAACATTGATTTTTGTAAAAGAATGTTGAATTTCATAAATGTTACAAATGTAACAAATTAAACAATGATTTTATTAAAAAATTCGTTGATTACTACAAATTTAACTTTGAAAAAAAACTTGATTTTAATAACAAAAACATTGATTTTTGTAAAAGAATGTTGAATTTCATAAATGTTACAAATGTAACAGATTAAACAATGATTTTATTAAAAAATTCGTTGATTACTACAAATTTAACTTTGAAAAAAAACTTGATTTTAATAACAAAAACATTGATTTTTGTAAAAGAATGTTGAATTTCATAAATGTTACAAATGTAACAGATTAAACAATGATTTTATTAAAAAATTCGTTGATTACTACAAATTTAACTTTGAAAAAAAACTTGATTTTAATAACAAAAACATTGATTTTTGTAAAAGAATGTTGAATTTCATAAATGTTACAAATGTAACAGATTAAACCATGATTTTATTAAAAAATTCGTTGATTACTACAAATTTAACTTTGAAAAAAAACTTGATTTTAATAACGAAAACATTGATTTTTGTAAAAGAATGTTGAATTTCATAAATGTTACAAATGTAACAGATTAAACAATGATTTTATTAAAAAATTCGTTGATTACTACAAATTTAACTTTGAAAAAAAACTTGATTTTAATAACAAAAACATTGATTTTTGTAAAAGAATGTTGAATTTCATAAATGTTACAAATGTAACAGATTAAACAATGATTTTATTAAAAAATTCGTTGATTACTACAAATTTAACTTTGAAAAAAAACTTGATTTTAATAACAAAAACATTGATTTTTGTAAAAGAATGTTGAATTTCATAAATGTTACAAATGTAACAGATTAAACAATGATTTTATTAAAAAATTCGTTGATTACTACAAATTTAACTTTGAAAAAAAACTTGATTTTAATAACAAAAACATTGATTTTTGTAAAAGAATGTTGAATTTCATAAATGTTACAAATGTAACAGATTAAACAATGATTTTATTAAAAAATTCGTTGATTACTACAAATTTAACTTTGAAAAAAAACTTGATTTTAATAAATTAACCGTTGATTTTAATAACAAAAACATTGATTTTTGTAAAAGAATGTTGAATTTCATAAATGTTACAAATGTAACAGATTAAACCATGATTTTATTAAAAAATTCATTGATTACTACAAATTTAACTTTGAAAAAAAACTTGATTTTAATAACAAAAACATTGATTTTTGTAAAAGAATGTTGAATTTCATAAATGTTACAAATGTAACAGATTAAACAATGATTTTATTAAAAAATTCGTTGATTACTACAAATTTAACTTTGAAAAAAAACTTGATTTTAATAACGAAAACATTGATTTTTGTAAAAGAATGTTGAATTTCATAAATGTTACAAATGTAACAGATTAAACAATGATTTTATTAAAAAATTCGTTGATTACTACAAATTTAACTTTGAAAAAAAACTTGATTTTAATAAATTAACCGTTGATTTTAATAACAAAAACATTGATTTTTGTAAAAGAATGTTGAATTTCATAAATGTTACAAATGTAACAGATTAAACAATGATTTTATTAAAAAATTCGTTGATTACTACAAATTTAACTTTGAAAAAAAACTTGATTTTAATAAATTAACCGTTGATTTTAATAACAAAAACATTGATTTTTGTAAAAGAATGTTGAATTTCATAAATGTTACAAAAGTAACAGATTAAACAATGATTTTATTAAAAAATTCGTTGATTACTACAAATTTAACTTTGAAAAAAAACTTGATTTTAATAAATTAACCGTTGATTTTAATAACAAAAACATTGATTTTTGTAAAAGAATGTTGAATTTCATAAATGTTACAAATGTAACAGATTAAACAATGATTTTATTAAAAAATTCGTTGATTACTACAAATTTAACTTTGAAAAAAAACTTGATTTTAATAACAAAAACATTGATTTTTGTAAAAGAATGTTGAATTTCATAAATGTTACAAATGTAACAGATTAAACCATGATTTTATTAAAAAATTCGTTGATTACTACAAATTTAACTTTGAAAAAAAACTTGATTTTAATAAATTAACCGTTGATTTTAATAACAAAAACATTGATTTTTGTAAAAGAATGTTGAATTTCATAAATGTTACAAATGTAACAGATTAAACAATGATTTTATTAAAAAATTCGTTGATTACTACAAATTTAACTTTGAAAAAAAACTTGATTTTAATAAATTAACCGTTGATTTTAATAACAAAAACATTGATTTTTGTAAAAGAATGTTGAATTTCATAAATGTTACAAAAGTAACAGATTAAACAATGATTTTATTAAAAAATTCGTTGATTACTACAAATTTAACTTTGAAAAAAAACTTGATTTTAATAAATTAACCGTTGATTTTAATAACAAAAACATTGATTTTTGTAAAAGAATGTTGAATTTCATAAATGTTACAAATGTAACAGATTAAACAATGATTTTATTAAAAAATTCGTTGATTACTACAAATTTAACTTTGAAAAAAAACTTGATTTTAATAACAAAAACATTGATTTTTGTAAAAGAATGTTGAATTTCATAAATGTTACAAATGTAACAGATTAAACCATGATTTTATTAAAAAATTCGTTGATTACTACAAATTTAACTTTGAAAAAAAACTTGATTTTAATAACAAAAACATTGATTTTTGTAAAAGAATGTTGAATTTCATAAATGTTACAAATGTAACAGATTAAACCATGATTTTATTAAAAAATTCGTTGATTACTACAAAATTAACTTTGAAAAAAAACTTGATTTTAATAAATTAACCGTTGATTTTAATAACAAAAACATTGATTTTTGTAAAAGAATGTTGAATTTCATAAATGTTACAAATGTAACAGATTAAACAATGATTTTATTAAAAAATTCGTTGATTACTACAAATTTAACTTTGAAAAAAAACTTGATTTTAATAAATTAACCGTTGATTTTAATAACAAAAACATTGATTTTTGTAAAAGAATGTTGAATTTCATAAATGTTACAAATGTAACAGATTAAACAATGATTTTATTAAAAAATTCGTTGATTACTACAAATTTAACTTTGAAAAAAAACTTGATTTTAATAACAAAAACATTGATTTTTGTAAAAGAATGTTGAATTTCATAAATGTTACAAATGTAACAGATTAAACAATGATTTTATTAAAAAATTCGTTGATTACTACAAATTTAACTTTGAAAAAAAACTTGATTTTAATAAATTAACCGTTGATTTTAATAACAAAAACATTGATTTTTGTAAAAGAATGTTGAATTTCATAAATGTTACAAATGTAACAGATTAAACAATGATTTTTTTAAAAAATTCGTTGATTACTACAAATTTAACTTTGAAAAAAAACTTGATTTTAATAACAAAAACATTGATTTTTGTAAAAGAATGTTGAATTTCATAAATGTTACAAATGTAACAGATTAAACCATGATTTTATTAAAAAATTCGTTGATTACTACAAATTTAACTTTGAAAAAAAACTTGATTTTAATAACGAAAACATTGATTTTTGTAAAAGAATGTTGAATTTCATAAATGTTACAAATGTAACAGATTAAACCATGATTTTATTAAAAAATTCGTTGATTACTACAAATTTAACTTTGAAAAAAAACTTGATTTTAATAACAAAAACATTGATTTTTGTAAAAGAATGTTGAATTTCATAAATGTTACAAATGTAACAGATTAAACAATGATTTTATTAAAAAATTCGTTGATTACTACAAATTTAACTTTGAAAAAAAACTTGATTTTAATAACAAAAACATTGATTTTTGTAAAAGAATGTTGAATTTCATAAATGTTACAAATGTAACAGATTAAACAATGATTTTATTAAAAAATTCGTTGATTACTACAAATTTAACTTTGAAAAAAAACTTGATTTTAATAACAAAAACATTGATTTTTGTAAAAGAATGTTGAATTTCATAAATGTTACAAATGTAACAGATTAAACCATGATTTTATTAAAAAATTCGTTGATTACTACAAATTTAACTTTGAAAAAAAACTTGATTTTAATAACAAAAACATTGATTTTTGTAAAAGAATGTTGAATTTCATAAATGTTACAAATGTAACAGATTAAACCATGATTTTATTAAAAAATTCGTTGATTACTACAAATTTAACTTTGAAAAAAAACTTGATTTTAATAACAAAAACATTGATTTTTGTAAAAGAATGTTGAATTTCATAAATGTTACAAATGTAACAGATTAAACCATGATTTTATTAAAAAATTCGTTGATTACTACAAATTTAACTTTGAAAAAAAACTTGATTTTAATAACAAAAACATTGATTTTTGTAAAAGAATGTTGAATTTCATAAATGTTACAAATGTAACAGATTAAACAATGATTTTTTTAAAAAATTCGTTGATTACTACAAATTTAACTTTGAAAAAAAACTTGATTTTAATAACAAAAACATTGATTTTTGTAAAAGAATGTTGAATTTCATAAATGTTACAAATGTAACAGATTAAACAATGATTTTATTAAAAAATTCGTTGATTACTACAAATTTAACTTTGAAAAAAAACTTGATTTTAATAACAAAAACATTGATTTTTGTAAAAGAATGTTGAATTTCATAAATGTTACAAATGTAACAGATTAAACCATGATTTTATTAAAAAATTCGTTGATTACTACAAATTTAACTTTGAAAAAAAACTTGATTTTAATAACAAAAACATTGATTTTTGTAAAAGAATGTTGAATTTCATAAATGTTACAAATGTAACAGATTAAACCATGATTTTATTAAAAAATTCGTTGATTACTACAAATTTAACTTTGAAAAAAAACTTGATTTTAATAACAAAAACATTGATTTTTGTAAAAGAATGTTGAATTTCATAAATGTTACAAATGTAACAGATTAAACCATGATTTTATTAAAAAATTCGTTGATTACTACAAATTTAACTTTGAAAAAAAACTTGATTTTAATAAATTAACCGTTGATTTTAATAACAAAAACATTGATTTTTGTAAAAGAATGTTGAATTTCATAAATGTTACAAATGTAACAGATTAAACCATGATTTTATTAAAAAATTCGTTGATTACTACAAATTTAACTTTGAAAAAAAACTTGATTTTAATAACGAAAACATTGATTTTTGTAAAAGAATGTTGAATTTCATAAATGTTACAAATGTAACAGATTAAACCATGATTTTATTAAAAAATTCGTTGATTACTACAAATTTAACTTTGAAAAAAAACTTGATTTTAATAACAAAAACATTGATTTTTGTAAAAGAATGTTGAATTTCATAAATGTTACAAATGTAACAGATTAAACAATGATTTTATTAAAAAATTCGTTGATTACTACAAATTTAACTTTGAAAAAAAACTTGATTTTAATAACAAAAACATTGATTTTTGTAAAAGAATGTTGAATTTCATAAATGTTACAAATGTAACAGATTAAACCATGATTTTATTAAAAAATTCGTTGATTACTACAAATTTAACTTTGAAAAAAAACTTGATTTTAATAACAAAAACATTGATTTTTGTAAAAGAATGTTGAATTTCATAAATGTTACAAATGTAACAGATTAAACCATGATTTTATTAAAAAATTCGTTGATTACTACAAATTTAACTTTGAAAAAAAACTTGATTTTAATAACAAAAACATTGATTTTTGTAAAAGAATGTTGAATTTCATAAATGTTACAAATGTAACAGATTAAACCATGATTTTATTAAAAAATTCGTTGATTACTACAAATTTAACTTTGAAAAAAAACTTGATTTTAATAACAAAAACATTGATTTTTGTAAAAGAATGTTGAATTTCATAAATGTTACAAATGTAACAGATTAAACCATGATTTTATTAAAAAATTCGTTGATTACTACAAATTTAACTTTGAAAAAAAACTTGATTTTAATAAATTAACCGTTGATTTTAATAACAAAAACATTGATTTTTGTAAAAGAATGTTGAATTTCATAAATGTTACAAATGTAACAGATTAAACCATGATTTTATTAAAAAATTCGTTGATTACTACAAATTTAACTTTGAAAAAAAACTTGATTTTAATAACGAAAACATTGATTTTTGTAAAAGAATGTTGAATTTCATAAATGTTACAAATGTAACAGATTAAACCATGATTTTATTAAAAAATTCGTTGATTACTACAAATTTAACTTTGAAAAAAAACTTGATTTTAATAACAAAAACAATGATTTTTGTAAAAGAATGTTGAATTTCATAAATGTTACAAATGTAACAGATTAAACCATGATTTTATTAAAAAATTCGTTGATTACTACAAATTTAACTTTGAAAAAAAACTTGATTTTAATAACAAAAACATTGATTTTTGTAAAAGAATGTTGAATTTCATAAATGTTACAAATGTAACAGATTAAACCATGATTTTATTAAAAAATTCGTTGATTACTACAAATTTAACTTTGAAAAAAAACTTGATTTTAATAACAAAAACATTGATTTTTGTAAAAGAATGTTGAATTTCATAAATGTTACAAATGTAACAGATTAAACCATGATTTTATTAAAAAATTCGTTGATTACTACAAATTTAACTTTGAAAAAAAACTTGATTTTAATAACAAAAACATTGATTTTTGTAAAAGAATGTTGAATTTCATAAATGTTACAAATGTAACAGATTAAACCATGATTTTATTAAAAAATTCGTTGATTACTACAAATTTAACTTTGAAAAAAAACTTGATTTTAATAACAAAAACATTGATTTTTGTAAAAGAATGTTGAATTTCATAAATGTTACAAATGTAACAGATTAAACAATGATTTTATTAAAAAATTCGTTGATTACTACAAATTTAACTTTGAAAAAAAACTTGATTTTAATAAATTAACCGTTGATTTTAATAACAAAAACATTGATTTTTGTAAAAGAATGTTGAATTTCATAAATGTTACAAAAGTAACAGATTAAACAATGATTTTATTAAAAAATTCGTTGATTACTACAAATTTAACTTTGAAAAAAAACTTGATTTTAATAAATTAACCGTTGATTTTAATAACAAAAACATTGATTTTTGTAAAAGAATGTTGAATTTCATAAATGTTACAAATGTAACAGATTAAACAATGATTTTATTAAAAAATTCGTTGATTACTACAAATTTAACTTTGAAAAAAAACTTGATTTTAATAACAAAAACATTGATTTTTGTAAAAGAATGTTGAATTTCATAAATGTTACAAATGTAACAGATTAAACCATGATTTTATTAAAAAATTCGTTGATTACTACAAATTTAACTTTGAAAAAAAACTTGATTTTAATAACAAAAACATTGATTTTTGTAAAAGAATGTTGAATTTCATAAATGTTACAAATGTAACAGATTAAACCATGATTTTATTAAAAAATTCGTTGATTACTACAAAATTAACTTTGAAAAAAAACTTGATTTTAATAAATTAACCGTTGATTTTAATAACAAAAACATTGATTTTTGTAAAAGAATGTTGAATTTCATAAATGTTACAAATGTAACAGATTAAACAATGATTTTATTAAAAAATTCGTTGATTACTACAAATTTAACTTTGAAAAAAAACTTGATTTTAATAAATTAACCGTTGATTTTAATAACAAAAACATTGATTTTTGTAAAAGAATGTTGAATTTCATAAATGTTACAAATGTAACAGATTAAACAATGATTTTATTAAAAAATTCGTTGATTACTACAAATTTAACTTTGAAAAAAAACTTGATTTTAATAACAAAAACATTGATTTTTGTAAAAGAATGTTGAATTTCATAAATGTTACAAATGTAACAGATTAAACAATGATTTTATTAAAAAATTCGTTGATTACTACAAATTTAACTTTGAAAAAAAACTTGATTTTAATAAATTAACCGTTGATTTTAATAACAAAAACATTGATTTTTGTAAAAGAATGTTGAATTTCATAAATGTTACAAATGTAACAGATTAAACAATGATTTTTTTAAAAAATTCGTTGATTACTACAAATTTAACTTTGAAAAAAAACTTGATTTTAATAACAAAAACATTGATTTTTGTAAAAGAATGTTGAATTTCATAAATGTTACAAATGTAACAGATTAAACCATGATTTTATTAAAAAATTCGTTGATTACTACAAATTTAACTTTGAAAAAAAACTTGATTTTAATAACAAAAACATTGATTTTTGTAAAAGAATGTTGAATTTCATAAATGTTACAAATGTAACAGATTAAACCATGATTTTATTAAAAAATTCGTTGATTACTACAAATTTAACTTTGAAAAAAAACTTGATTTTAATAACAAAAACATTGATTTTTGTAAAAGAATGTTGAATTTCATAAATGTTACAAATGTAACAGATTAAACAATGATTTTATTAAAAAATTCGTTGATTACTACAAATTTAACTTTGAAAAAAAACTTGATTTTAATAACAAAAACATTGATTTTTGTAAAAGAATGTTGAATTTCATAAATGTTACAAATGTAACAGATTAAACCATGATTTTATTAAAAAATTCGTTGATTACTACAAATTTAACTTTGAAAAAAAACTTGATTTTAATAACAAAAACATTGATTTTTGTAAAAGAATGTTGAATTTCATAAATGTTACAAATGTAACAGATTAAACCATGATTTTATTAAAAAATTCGTTGATTACTACAAATTTAACTTTGAAAAAAAACTTGATTTTAATAACAAAAACATTGATTTTTGTAAAAGAATGTTGAATTTCATAAATGTTACAAATGTAACAGATTAAACCATGATTTTATTAAAAAATTCGTTGATTACTACAAATTTAACTTTGAAAAAAAACTTGATTTTAATAACAAAAACATTGATTTTTGTAAAAGAATGTTGAATTTCATAAATGTTACAAATGTAACAGATTAAACCATGATTTTATTAAAAAATTCGTTGATTACTACAAATTTAACTTTGAAAAAAAACTTGATTTTAATAACAAAAACATTGATTTTTGTAAAAGAATGTTGAATTTCATAAATGTTACAAATGTAACAGATTAAACAATGATTTTTTTAAAAAATTCGTTGATTACTACAAATTTAACTTTGAAAAAAAACTTGATTTTAATAACAAAAACATTGATTTTTGTAAAAGAATGTTGAATTTCATAAATGTTACAAATGTAACAGATTAAACAATGATTTTATTAAAAAATTCGTTGATTACTACAAATTTAACTTTGAAAAAAAACTTGATTTTAATAACAAAAACATTGATTTTTGTAAAAGAATGTTGAATTTCATAAATGTTACAAATGTAACAGATTAAACCATGATTTTATTAAAAAATTCGTTGATTACTACAAATTTAACTTTGAAAAAAAACTTGATTTTAATAACAAAAACATTGATTTTTGTAAAAGAATGTTGAATTTCATAAATGTTACAAATGTAACAGATTAAACCATGATTTTATTAAAAAATTCGTTGATTACTACAAATTTAACTTTGAAAAAAAACTTGATTTTAATAACAAAAACATTGATTTTTGTAAAAGAATGTTGAATTTCATAAATGTTACAAATGTAACAGATTAAACCATGATTTTATTAAAAAATTCGTTGATTACTACAAATTTAACTTTGAAAAAAAACTTGATTTTAATAAATTAACCGTTGATTTTAATAACAAAAACATTGATTTTTGTAAAAGAATGTTGAATTTCATAAATGTTACAAATGTAACAGATTAAACCATGATTTTATTAAAAAATTCGTTGATTACTACAAATTTAACTTTGAAAAAAAACTTGATTTTAATAACGAAAACATTGATTTTTGTAAAAGAATGTTGAATTTCATAAATGTTACAAATGTAACAGATTAAACCATGATTTTATTAAAAAATTCGTTGATTACTACAAATTTAACTTTGAAAAAAAACTTGATTTTAATAACAAAAACATTGATTTTTGTAAAAGAATGTTGAATTTCATAAATGTTACAAATGTAACAGATTAAACAATGATTTTATTAAAAAATTCGTTGATTACTACAAATTTAACTTTGAAAAAAAACTTGATTTTAATAACAAAAACATTGATTTTTGTAAAAGAATGTTGAATTTCATAAATGTTACAAATGTAACAGATTAAACCATGATTTTATTAAAAAATTCGTTGATTACTACAAATTTAACTTTGAAAAAAAACTTGATTTTAATAACAAAAACATTGATTTTTGTAAAAGAATGTTGAATTTCATAAATGTTACAAATGTAACAGATTAAACCATGATTTTATTAAAAAATTCGTTGATTACTACAAATTTAACTTTGAAAAAAAACTTGATTTTAATAACAAAAACATTGATTTTTGTAAAAGAATGTTGAATTTCATAAATGTTACAAATGTAACAGATTAAACCATGATTTTATTAAAAAATTCGTTGATTACTACAAATTTAACTTTGAAAAAAAACTTGATTTTAATAACAAAAACATTGATTTTTGTAAAAGAATGTTGAATTTCATAAATGTTACAAATGTAACAGATTAAACCATGATTTTATTAAAAAATTCGTTGATTACTACAAATTTAACTTTGAAAAAAAACTTGATTTTAATAAATTAACCGTTGATTTTAATAACAAAAACATTGATTTTTGTAAAAGAATGTTGAATTTCATAAATGTTACAAATGTAACAGATTAAACCATGATTTTATTAAAAAATTCGTTGATTACTACAAATTTAACTTTGAAAAAAAACTTGATTTTAATAACGAAAACATTGATTTTTGTAAAAGAATGTTGAATTTCATAAATGTTACAAATGTAACAGATTAAACCATGATTTTATTAAAAAATTCGTTGATTACTACAAATTTAACTTTGAAAAAAAACTTGATTTTAATAACAAAAACAATGATTTTTGTAAAAGAATGTTGAATTTCATAAATGTTACAAATGTAACAGATTAAACCATGATTTTATTAAAAAATTCGTTGATTACTACAAATTTAACTTTGAAAAAAAACTTGATTTTAATAACAAAAACATTGATTTTTGTAAAAGAATGTTGAATTTCATAAATGTTACAAATGTAACAGATTAAACCATGATTTTATTAAAAAATTCGTTGATTACTACAAATTTAACTTTGAAAAAAAACTTGATTTTAATAACAAAAACATTGATTTTTGTAAAAGAATGTTGAATTTCATAAATGTTACAAATGTAACAGATTAAACCATGATTTTATTAAAAAATTCGTTGATTACTACAAATTTAACTTTGAAAAAAAACTTGATTTTAATAACAAAAACATTGATTTTTGTAAAAGAATGTTGAATTTCATAAATGTTACAAATGTAACAGATTAAACAATGATTTTATTAAAAAATTCGTTGATTACTACAAATTTAACTTTGAAAAAAAACTTGATTTTAATAACAAAAACATTGATTTTTGTAAAAGAATGTTGAATTTCATAAATGTTACAAATGTAACAGATTAAACCATGATTTTATTAAAAAATTCGTTGATTACTACAAATTTAACTTTGAAAAAAAACTTGATTTTAATAACAAAAACATTGATTTTTGTAAAAGAATGTTGAATTTCATAAATGTTACAAATGTAACAGATTAAACAATGATTTTATTAAAAAATTCGTTGATTACTACAAATTTAACTTTGAAAAAAAACTTGATTTTAATAAATTAACCGTTGATTTTAATAACAAAAACATTGATTTTTGTAAAAGAATGTTGAATTTCATAAATGTTACAAATGTAACAGATTAAACCATGATTTTATTAAAAAATTCATTGATTACTACAAATTTAACTTTGAAAAAAAACTTGATTTTAATAACATAAACATTGATTTTTGTAAAAGAATGTTGAATTTCATAAATGTTACAAATGTAACAGATTAAACAATGATTTTATTAAAAAATTCGTTGATTACTACAAATTTAACTTTGAAAAAGAACTTGATTTTAATAACAAAAACATTAATTTTTGTAAAAGAATGTTGAATTTCATAAATGTTACAAATGTAACAGATTAAACCATGATTTTATTAAAAAATTCGTTGATTACTACAAATTTAACTTTGAAAAAAAACTTGATTTTAATAACAAAAACATTGATTTTTGTAAAAGAATGTTGAATTTCATAAATGTTACAAATGTAACAGATTAAACCATGATTTTATTAAAAAATTCGTTGATTACTACAAATTTAACTTTGAAAAAAAACTTGATTTTAATAACAAAAACATTGATTTTTGTAAAAGAATGTTGAATTTCATAAATGTTACAAATGTAACAGATTAAACCATGATTTTATTAAAAAATTCGTTGATTACTACAAATTTAACTTTGAAAAAAAACTTGATTTTAATAACAAAAACATTGATTTTTGTAAAAGAATGTTGAATTTCATAAATGTTACAAATGTAACAGATTAAACCATGATTTTATTAAAAAATTCGTTGATTACTACAAATTTAACTTTGAAAAAAAACTTGATTTTAATAACAAAAACATTAATTTTTGTAAAAGAATGTTGAATTTCATAAATGTTACAAATGTAACAGATTAAACAATGATTTTATTAAAAAATTCGTTGATTACTACAAATTTAACTTTGAAAAAAAACTTGATTTTAATAACAAAAACATTGATTTTTGTAAAAGAATGTTGAATTTCATAAATGTTACAAATGTAACAGATTAAACCATGATTTTATTAAAAAATTCGTTGATTACTACAAATTTAACTTTGAAAAAAAACTTGATTTTAATAACAAAAACATTGATTTTTGTAAAAGAATGTTGAATTTCATAAATGTTACAAATGTAACAGATTAAACAATGATTTTATTAAAAAATTCGTTGATTACTACAAATTTAACTTTGAAAAAAAACTTGATTTTAATAACAAAAACATTGATTTTTGTAAAAGAATGTTGAATTTCATAAATGTTACAAATGTAACAGATTAAACCATGATTTTATTAAAAAATTCGTTGATTACTACAAATTTAACTTTGAAAAAAAACTTGATTTTAATAAATTAACCGTTGATTTTAATAACAAAAACATTGATTTTTGTAAAAGAATGTTGAATTTCATAAATGTTACAAATGTAACAGATTAAACCATGATTTTATTAAAAAATTCGTTGATTACTACAAATTTAACTTTGAAAAAAAACTTGATTTTAATAACAAAAACAATGATTTTTGTAAAAGAATGTTGAATTTCATAAATGTTACAAATGTAACAGATTAAACCATGATTTTATTAAAAAATTCGTTGATTACTACAAATTTAACTTTGAAAAAAAACTTGATTTTAATAACAAAAACATTGATTTTTGTAAAAGAATGTTGAATTTCATAAATGTTACAAATGTAACAGATTAAACCATGATTTTATTAAAAAATTCGTTGATTACTACAAATTTAACTTTGAAAAAAAACTTGATTTTAATAACAAAAACATTGATTTTTGTAAAAGAATGTTGAATTTCATAAATGTTACAAATGTAACAGATTAAACAATGATTTTATTAAAAAATTCGTTGATTACTACAAATTTAACTTTGAAAAAAAACTTGATTTTAATAAATTAACCGTTGATTTTAATAACAAAAACATTGATTTTTGTAAAAGAATGTTGAATTTCATAAATGTTACAAATGTAACAGATTAAACCATGATTTTATTAAAAAATTCGTTGATTACTACAAATTTAACTTTGAAAAAAAACTTGATTTTAATAACAAAAACATTGATTTTTGTAAAAGAATGTTGAATTTCATAAATGTTACAAATGTAACAGATTAAACCATGATTTTATTAAAAAATTCGTTGATTACTACAAATTTAACTTTGAAAAAAAACTTGATTTTAATAACAAAAACATTGATTTTTGTAAAAGAATGTTGAATTTCATAAATGTTACAAATGTAACAGATTAAACAATGATTTTATTAAAAAATTCGTTGATTACTACAAATTTAACTTTGAAAAAAAACTTGATTTTAATAAATTAACCGTTGATTTTAATAACAAAAACATTGATTTTTGTAAAAGAATGTTGAATTTCATAAATGTTACAAATGTAACAGATTAAACCATGATTTTATTAAAAAATTCATTGATTACTACAAATTTAACTTTGAAAAAAAACTTGATTTTAATAACAAAAACATTGATTTTTGTAAAAGAATGTTGAATTTCATAAATGTTACAAATGTAACAGATTAAACAATGATTTTATTAAAAAATTCGTTGATTACTACAAATTTAACTTTGAAAAAAAACTTGATTTTAATAAATTAACCGTTGATTTTAATAACAAAAACATTGATTTTTGTAAAAGAATGTTGAATTTCATAAATGTTACAAATGTAACAGATTAAACCATGATTTTATTAAAAAATTCGTTGATTACTACAAATTTAACTTTGAAAAAGAACTTGATTTTAATAACAAAAACATTAATTTTTGTAAAAGAATGTTGAATTTCATAAATGTTACAAATGTAACAGATTAAACCATGATTTTATTAAAAAATTCGTTGATTACTACAAATTTAACTTTGAAAAAAAACTTGATTTTAATAACAAAAACATTGATTTTTGTAAAAGAATGTTGAATTTCATAAATGTTACAAATGTAACAGATTAAACCATGATTTTATTAAAAAATTCGTTGATTACTACAAATTTAACTTTGAAAAAAAACTTGATTTTAATAACAAAAACATTGATTTTTGTAAAAGAATGTTGAATTTCATAAATGTTACAAATGTAACAGATTAAACCATGAT
The DNA here is from genome assembly GCA_035578165.1 of Stenolophus ochropezus. Taxonomy (NCBI): domain Eukaryota; kingdom Metazoa; phylum Arthropoda; class Insecta; order Coleoptera; family Carabidae; genus Stenolophus; species Stenolophus ochropezus. Next base: position 733,954 of record JAQOWZ010000065.1, on the reverse strand, counting down.
TTTATTAAAAAATTCGTTGATTACTACAAATTTAACTTTGAAAAAAAACTTGATTTTAATAACAAAAACATTAATTTTTGTAAAAGAATGTTGAATTTCATAAATGTTACAAATGTAACAGATTAAACAATGATTTTATTAAAAAATTCGTTGATTACTACAAATTTAACTTTGAAAAAAAACTTGATTTTAATAACAAAAACATTGATTTTTGTGAAAGAATGTTGAATTTCATAAATGTTACAAATGTAACAGATTAAACCATGATTTTATTAAAAAATTCGTTGATTACTACAAATTTAACTTTGAAAAAAAACTTGATTTTAATAACAAAAACATTGATTTTTGTAAAAGAATGTTGAATTTCATAAATGTTACAAATGTAACAGATTAAACAATGATTTTATTAAAAAATTCGTTGATTACTACAAATTTAACTTTGAAAAAAAACTTGATTTTAATAACAAAAACATTGATTTTTGTAAAAGAATGTTGAATTTCATAAATGTTACAAATGTAACAGATTAAACCATGATTTTATTAAAAAATTCGTTGATTACTACAAATTTAACTTTGAAAAAAAACTTGATTTTAATAAATTAACCGTTGATTTTAATAACAAAAACATTGATTTTTGTAAAAGAATGTTGAATTTCATAAATGTTACAAATGTAACAGATTAAACCATGATTTTATTAAAAAATTCGTTGATTACTACAAATTTAACTTTGAAAAAAAACTTGATTTTAATAACAAAAACAATGATTTTTGTAAAAGAATGTTGAATTTCATAAATGTTACAAATGTAACAGATTAAACCATGATTTTATTAAAAAATTCGTTGATTACTACAAATTTAACTTTGAAAAAAAACTTGATTTTAATAACAAAAACATTGATTTTTGTAAAAGAATGTTGAATTTCATAAATGTTACAAATGTAACAGATTAAACAATGATTTTATTAAAAAATTCGTTGATTACTACAAATTTAACTTTGAAAAAAAACTTGATTTTTATAACGAAAACATTGATTTTTGTAAAAGAATGTTGAATTTCATAAATGTTACAAATGTAACAGATCAAACCATGATTTTATTAAAATATTCGTTGATTACTACAAATTTAACTTTGAAAAAAAACTTGATTTTAATAACGAAAACATTGATTTTTGTAAAAGAATGTTGAATTTCATAAATGTTACAAATGTAACAGATTAAACAATGATTTTATTAAAAAATTCGTTGATTACTACAAATTTAACTTTGAAAAAAAACTTGATTTTAATAAATTAACCGTTGATTTTAATAACAAAAACATTGATTTTTGTAAAAGAATGTTGAATTTCATAAATGTTACAAATGTAACAGATTAAACCATGATTTTATTAAAAAATTCGTTGATTACTACAAATTTAACTTTGAAAAAAAACTTGATTTTAATAACAAAAACATTGATTTTTGTAAAAGAATGTTGAATTTCATAAATGTTACAAATGTAACAGATTAAACCATGATTTTATTAAAAAATTCGTTGATTACTACAAATTTAACTTTGAAAAAAAACTTGATTTTAATAACAAAAACATTGATTTTTGTAAAAGAATGTTGAATTTCATAAATGTTACAAATGTAACAGATTAAACCATGATTTTATTAAAAAATTCGTTGATTACTACAAATTTAACTTTGAAAAAAAACTTGATTTTAATAACAAAAACATTGATTTTTGTAAAAGAATGTTGAATTTCATAAATGTTACAAATGTAACAGATTAAACAATGATTTTATTAAAAAATTCGTTGATTACTACAAATTTAACTTTGAAAAAAAACTTGATTTTAATAAATTAACCGTTGATTTTAATAACAAAAACATTGATTTTTGTAAAAGAATGTTGAATTTCATAAATGTTACAAATGTAACAGATTAAACCATGATTTTATTAAAAAATTCATTGATTACTACAAATTTAACTTTGAAAAAAAACTTGATTTTAATAACAAAAACATTGATTTTTGTAAAAGAATGTTGAATTTCATAAATGTTACAAATGTAACAGATTAAACAATGATTTTATTAAAAAATTCGTTGATTACTACAAATTTAACTTTGAAAAAAAACTTGATTTTAATAAATTAACCGTTGATTTTAATAACAAAAACATTGATTTTTGTAAAAGAATGTTGAATTTCATAAATGTTACAAATGTAACAGATTAAACCATGATTTTATTAAAAAATTCGTTGATTACTACAAATTTAACTTTGAAAAAGAACTTGATTTTAATAACAAAAACATTAATTTTTGTAAAAGAATGTTGAATTTCATAAATGTTACAAATGTAACAGATTAAACCATGATTTTATTAAAAAATTCGTTGATTACTACAAATTTAACTTTGAAAAAAAACTTGATTTTAATAACAAAAACATTGATTTTTGTAAAAGAATGTTGAATTTCATAAATGTTACAAATGTAACAGATTAAACCATGATTTTATTAAAAAATTCGTTGATTACTACAAATTTAACTTTGAAAAAAAACTTGATTTTAATAACAAAAACATTGATTTTTGTAAAAGAATGTTGAATTTCATAAATGTTACAAATGTAACAGATTAAACCATGATTTTATTAAAAAATTCGTTGATTACTACAAATTTAACTTTGAAAAAAAACTTGATTTTAATAACAAAAACATTAATTTTTGTAAAAGAATGTTGAATTTCATAAATGTTACAAATGTAACAGATTAAACAATGATTTTATTAAAAAATTCGTTGATTACTACAAATTTAACTTTGAAAAAAAACTTGATTTTAATAACAAAAACATTGATTTTTGTAAAAGAATGTTGAATTTCATAAATGTTACAAATGTAACAGATTAAACCATGATTTTATTAAAAAATTCGTTGATTACTACAAATTTAACTTTGAAAAAAAACTTGATTTTAATAACAAAAACATTGATTTTTGTAAAAGAATGTTGAATTTCATAAATGTTACAAATGTAACAGATTAAACAATGATTTTATTAAAAAATTCGTTGATTACTACAAATTTAACTTTGAAAAAAAACTTGATTTTAATAACAAAAACATTGATTTTTGTAAAAGAATGTTGAATTTCATAAATGTTACAAATGTAACAGATTAAACCATGATTTTATTAAAAAATTCGTTGATTACTACAAATTTAACTTTGAAAAAAAACTTGATTTTAATAAATTAACCGTTGATTTTAATAACAAAAACATTGATTTTTGTAAAAGAATGTTGAATTTCATAAATGTTACAAATGTAACAGATTAAACCATGATTTTATTAAAAAATTCGTTGATTACTACAAATTTAACTTTGAAAAAAAACTTGATTTTAATAACAAAAACAATGATTTTTGTAAAAGAATGTTGAATTTCATAAATGTTACAAATGTAACAGATTAAACCATGATTTTATTAAAAAATTCGTTGATTACTACAAATTTAACTTTGAAAAAAAACTTGATTTTAATAACAAAAACATTGATTTTTGTAAAAGAATGTTGAATTTCATAAATGTTACAAATGTAACAGATTAAACAATGATTTTATTAAAAAATTCGTTGATTACTACAAATTTAACTTTGAAAAAAAACTTGATTTTTATAACGAAAACATTGATTTTTGTAAAAGAATGTTGAATTTCATAAATGTTACAAATGTAACAGATCAAACCATGATTTTATTAAAATATTCGTTGATTACTACAAATTTAACTTTGAAAAAAAACTTGATTTTAATAACGAAAACATTGATTTTTGTAAAAGAATGTTGAATTTCATAAATGTTACAAATGTAACAGATTAAACAATGATTTTATTAAAAAATTCGTTGATTACTACAAATTTAACTTTGAAAAAAAACTTGATTTTAATAACGAAAACATTGATTTTTGTAAAAGAATGTTGAATTTCATAAATGTTACAAATGTAACAGATTAAACAATGATTTTATTAAAAAATTCGTTGATTACTACAAATTTAACTTTGAAAAAAAACTTGATTTTTATAACGAAAACATTGATTTTTGTAAAAGAATGTTGAATTTCATAAATGTTACAAATGTAACAGATTAAACAATGATTTTATTAAAAAATTCGTTGATTACTACAAATTTAACTTTGAAAAAAAACTTGATTTTAATAACGAAAACATTGATTTTTGTAAAAGAATGTTGAATTTCATAAATGTTACAAATGTAACAGATTAAACAATGATTTTATTAAAAAATTCGTTGATTACTACAAATTTAACTTTGAAAAAAAACTTGATTTTAATAACGAAAACATTGATTTTTGTAAAAGAATGTTGAATTTCATAAATGTTACAAATGTAACAGATTAAACAATGATTTTATTAAAAAATTCGTTGATTACTACAAATTTAACTTTGAAAAAAAACTTGATTTTAATAACAAAAACATTGATTTTTGTAAAAGAATGTTGAATTTCATAAATGTTACAAATGTAACAGATTAAACCATGATTTTATTAAAAAATTCGTTGATTACTACAAATTTAACTTTGAAAAAAAACTTGATTTTAATAACAAAAACATTGATTTTTGTAAAAGAATGTTGAATTTCATAAATGTTACAAATGTAACAGATTAAACAATGATTTTATTAAAAAATTCGTTGATTACTACAAATTTAACTTTAAAAAAAAACTTGATTTTTATAACGAAAACATTGATTTTTGTAAAAGAATGTTGAATTTCATAAATGTTACAAATGTAACAGATTAAACAATGATTTTATTAAAAAATTCGTTGATTACTACAAATTTAACTTTGAAAAAAAACTTGATTTTAATAACGAAAACATTGATTTTTGTAAAAGAATGTTGAATTTCATAAATGTTACAAATGTAACAGATTAAACAATGATTTTATTAAAAAATTCGTTGATTACTACAAATTTAACTTTGAAAAAAAACTTGATTTTAATAACAAAAACATTGATTTTTGTAAAAGAATGTTGAATTTCATAAATGTTACAAATGTAACAGATTAAACCATGATTTTATTAAAAAATTCGTTGATTACTACAAATTTAACTTTGAAAAAAAACTTGATTTTAATAACAAAAACATTGATTTTTGTAAAAGAATGTTGAATTTCATAAATGTTACAAATGTAACAGATTAAACAATGATTTTATTAAAAAATTCGTTGATTACTACAAATTTAACTTTGAAAAAAAACTTGATTTTAATAAATTAACCGTTGATTTTAATAACAAAAACATTGATTTTTGTAAAAGAATGTTGAATTTCATAAATGTTACAAATGTAACAGATTAAACAATGATTTTATTAAAAAATTCGTTGATTACTACAAATTTACCTTTGAAAAAAAACTTGATTTCAATAAATTAACCGTTGATTTTAATAACAAAAACATTGATTTTTGTAAAAGAATGTTGAATTTCATAAATGTTACAAATGTAACAAATTAAACAATGATTTTATTAAAAAATTCGTTGATTACTACAAATTTAACTTTGAAAAAAAACTTGATTTTAATAACAAAAACATTGATTTTTGTAAAAGAATGTTGAATTTCATAAATGTTACAAATGTAACAGATTAAACAATGATTTTATTAAAAAATTCGTTGATTACTACAAATTTAACTTTGAAAAAAAACTTGATTTTAATAACAAAAACATTGATTTTTGTAAAAGAATGTTGAATTTCATAAATGTTACAAATGTAACAGATTAAACAATGATTTTATTAAAAAATTCGTTGATTACTACAAATTTAACTTTGAAAAAAAACTTGATTTTAATAACAAAAACATTGATTTTTGTAAAAGAATGTTGAATTTCATAAATGTTACAAATGTAACAGATTAAACAATGATTTTATTAAAAAATTCGTTGATTACTACAAATTTAACTTTGAAAAAAAACTTGATTTTAATAACAAAAACATTGATTTTTGTAAAAGAATGTTGAATTTCATAAATGTTACAAATGTAACAGATTAAACAATGATTTTATTAAAAAATTCGTTGATTACTACAAATTTAACTTTGAAAAAAAACTTGATTTTAATAACAAAAACATTGATTTTTGTAAAAGAATGTTGAATTTCATAAATGTTACAAATGTAACAGATTAAACAATGATTTTATTAAAAAATTCGTTGATTACTACAAATTTAACTTTAAAAAAAAACTTGATTTTTATAACGAAAACATTGATTTTTGTAAAAGAATGTTGAATTTCATAAATGTTACAAATGTAACAGATTAAACAATGATTTTATTAAAAAATTCGTTGATTACTACAAATTTAACTTTGAAAAAAAACTTGATTTTAATAACGAAAACATTGATTTTTGTAAAAGAATGTTGAATTTCATAAATGTTACAAATGTAACAGATTAAACAATGATTTTATTAAAAAATTCGTTGATTACTACAAATTTAACTTTGAAAAAAAACTTGATTTTAATAACAAAAACATTGATTTTTGTAAAAGAATGTTGAATTTCATAAATGTTACAAATGTAACAGATTAAACCATGATTTTATTAAAAAATTCGTTGATTACTACAAATTTAACTTTGAAAAAAAACTTGATTTTAATAACAAAAACATTGATTTTTGTAAAAGAATGTTGAATTTCATAAATGTTACAAATGTAACAGATTAAACAATGATTTTATTAAAAAATTCGTTGATTACTACAAATTTAACTTTGAAAAAAAACTTGATTTTAATAAATTAACCGTTGATTTTAATAACAAAAACATTGATTTTTGTAAAAGAATGTTGAATTTCATAAATGTTACAAATGTAACAGATTAAACAATGATTTTATTAAAAAATTCGTTGATTACTACAAATTTAACTTTGAAAAAAAACTTGATTTTAATAAATTAACCGTTGATTTTAATAACAAAAACATTGATTTTTGTAAAAGAATGTTGAATTTCATAAATGTTACAAATGTAACAAATTAAACAATGATTTTATTAAAAAATTCGTTGATTACTACAAATTTAACTTTGAAAAAAAACTTGATTTTAATAACAAAAACATTGATTTTTGTAAAAGAATGTTGAATTTCATAAATGTTACAAATGTAACAGATTAAACAATGATTTTATTAAAAAATTCGTTGATTACTACAAATTTAACTTTGAAAAAAAACTTGATTTTAATAACAAAAACATTGATTTTTGTAAAAGAATGTTGAATTTCATAAATGTTACAAATGTAACAGATTAAACAATGATTTTATTAAAAAATTCGTTGATTACTACAAATTTAACTTTGAAAAAAAACTTGATTTTAATAACAAAAACATTGATTTTTGTAAAAGAATGTTGAATTTCATAAATGTTACAAATGTAACAGATTAAACAATGATTTTATTAAAAAATTCGTTGATTACTACAAATTTAACTTTGAAAAAAAAACTTGATTTTAATAACAAAAACATTGATTTTTGTAAAAGAATGTTGAATTTCATAAATGTTACAAATGTAACAGATTAAACAATGATTTTATTAAAAAATTCGTTGATTACTACAAATTTAACTTTGAAAAAAAACTTGATTTTAATAAATTAACCGTTGATTTTAATAACAAAAACATTGATTTTTGTAAAAGAATGTTGAATTTCATAAATGTTACAAATGTAACAGATTAAACCATGATTTTATTAAAAAATTCATTGATTACTACAAATTTAACTTTGAAAAAAAACTTGATTTTAATAACAAAAACATTGATTTTTGTAAAAGAATGTTGAATTTCATAAATGTTACAAATGTAACAGATTAAACAATGATTTTATTAAAAAATTCGTTGATTACTACAAATTTAACTTTGAAAAAAAACTTGATTTTAATAACGAAAACATTGATTTTTGTAAAAGAATGTTGAATTTCATAAATGTTACAAATGTAACAGATTAAACAATGATTTTATTAAAAAATTCGTTGATTACTACAAATTTAACTTTGAAAAAAAACTTGATTTTAATAACAAAAACATTGATTTTTGTAAAAGAATGTTGAATTTCATAAATGTTACAAATGTAACAGATTAAACCATGATTTTATTAAAAAATTCGTTGATTACTACAAATTTAACTTTGAAAAAAAACTTGATTTTAATAACAAAAACATTGATTTTTGTAAAAGAATGTTGAATTTCATAAATGTTACAAATGTAACAGATTAAACAATGATTTTATTAAAAAATTCGTTGATTACTACAAATTTAACTTTAAAAAAAAACTTGATTTTTATAACGAAAACATTGATTTTTGTAAAAGAATGTTGAATTTCATAAATGTTACAAATGTAACAGATTAAACAATGATTTTATTAAAAAATTCGTTGATTACTACAAATTTAACTTTGAAAAAAAACTTGATTTTAATAACGAAAACATTGATTTTTGTAAAAGAATGTTGAATTTCATAAATGTTACAAATGTAACAGATTAAACAATGATTTTATTAAAAAATTCGTTGATTACTACAAATTTAACTTTGAAAAAAAACTTGATTTTAATAACAAAAACATTGATTTTTGTAAAAGAATGTTGAATTTCATAAATGTTACAAATGTAACAGATTAAACCATGATTTTATTAAAAAATTCGTTGATTACTACAAATTTAACTTTGAAAAAAAACTTGATTTTAATAACAAAAACATTGATTTTTGTAAAAGAATGTTGAATTTCATAAATGTTACAAATGTAACAGATTAAACAATGATTTTATTAAAAAATTCGTTGATTACTACAAATTTAACTTTGAAAAAAAACTTGATTTTAATAAATTAACCGTTGATTTTAATAACAAAAACATTGATTTTTGTAAAAGAATGTTGAATTTCATAAATGTTACAAATGTAACAGATTAAACAATGATTTTATTAAAAAATTCGTTGATTACTACAAATTTACCTTTGAAAAAAAACTTGATTTCAATAAATTAACCGTTGATTTTAATAACAAAAACATTGATTTTTGTAAAAGAATGTTGAATTTCATAAATGTTACAAATGTAACAAATTAAACAATGATTTTATTAAAAAATTCGTTGATTACTACAAATTTAACTTTGAAAAAAAACTTGATTTTAATAACAAAAACATTGATTTTTGTAAAAGAATGTTGAATTTCATAAATGTTACTAATGTAACAGATTAAACAATGATTTTATTAAAAAATTCGTTGATTACTACAAATTTAACTTTGAAAAAAAACTTGATTTTAATAACAAAAACATTGATTTTTGTAAAAGAATGTTGAATTTCATAAATGTTACAAATGTAACAGATTAAACAATGATTTTATTAAAAAATTCGTTGATTACTACAAATTTAACTTTGAAAAAAAACTTGATTTTAATAACAAAAACATTGATTTTTGTAAAAGAATGTTGAATTTCATAAATGTTACAAATGTAACAGATTAAACAATGATTTTATTAAAAAATTCGTTGATTACTACAAATTTAACTTTGAAAAAAAACTTGATTTTAATAACAAAAACATTGATTTTTGTAAAAGAATGTTGAATTTCATAAATGTTACAAATGTAACAGATTAAACAATGATTTTATTAAAAAATTCGTTGATTACTACAAATTTAACTTTGAAAAAAAACTTGATTTTAATAACAAAAACATTGATTTTTGTAAAAGAATGTTGAATTTCATAAATGTTACAAATGTAACAGATTAAACAATGATTTTATTAAAAAATTCGTTGATTACTACAAATTTAACTTTAAAAAAAAACTTGATTTTTATAACGAAAACATTGATTTTTGTAAAAGAATGTTGAATTTCATAAATGTTACAAATGTAACAGATTAAACAATGATTTTATTAAAAAATTCGTTGATTACTACAAATTTAACTTTGAAAAAAAACTTGATTTTAATAACGAAAACATTGATTTTTGTAAAAGAATGTTGAATTTCATAAATGTTACAAATGTAACAGATTAAACAATGATTTTATTAAAAAATTCGTTGATTACTACAAATTTAACTTTGAAAAAAAACTTGATTTTAATAACAAAAACATTGATTTTTGTAAAAGAATGTTGAATTTCATAAATGTTACAAATGTAACAGATTAAACCATGATTTTATTAAAAAATTCGTTGATTACTACAAATTTAACTTTGAAAAAAAACTTGATTTTAATAACAAAAACATTGATTTTTGTAAAAGAATGTTGAATTTCATAAATGTTACAAATGTAACAGATTAAACAATGATTTTATTAAAAAATTCGTTGATTACTACAAATTTAACTTTGAAAAAAAACTTGATTTTAATAAATTAACCGTTGATTTTAATAACAAAAACATTGATTTTTGTAAAAGAATGTTGAATTTCATAAATGTTACAAATGTAACAGATTAAACAATGATTTTATTAAAAAATTCGTTGATTACTACAAATTTAACTTTGAAAAAAAACTTGATTTCAATAAATTAACCGTTGATTTTAATAACAAAAACATTGATTTTTGTAAAAGAATGTTGAATTTCATAAATGTTACAAATGTAACAAATTAAACAATGATTTTATTAAAAAATTCGTTGATTACTACAAATTTAACTTTGAAAAAAAACTTGATTTTAATAACAAAAACATTGATTTTTGTAAAAGAATGTTGAATTTCATAAATGTTACAAATGTAACAGATTAAACAATGATTTTATTAAAAAATTCGTTGATTACTACAAATTTAACTTTGAAAAAAAACTTGATTTTAATAACAAAAACATTGATTTTTGTAAAAGAATGTTGAATTTCATAAATGTTACAAATGTAACAGATTAAACAATGATTTTATTAAAAAATTCGTTGATTACTACAAATTTAACTTTGAAAAAAAACTTGATTTTAATAACAAAAACATTGATTTTTGTAAAAGAATGTTGAATTTCATAAATGTTACAAATGTAACAGATTAAACAATGATTTTATTAAAAAATTCGTTGATTACTACAAATTTAACTTTGAAAAAAAAACTTGATTTTAATAACAAAAACATTGATTTTTGTAAAAGAATGTTGAATTTCATAAATGTTACAAATGTAACAGATTAAACAATGATTTTATTAAAAAATTCGTTGATTACTACAAATTTAACTTTGAAAAAAAACTTGATTTTAATAAATTAACCGTTGATTTTAATAACAAAAACATTGATTTTTGTAAAAGAATGTTGAATTTCATAAATGTTACAAATGTAACAGATTAAACCATGATTTTATTAAAAAATTCATTGATTACTACAAATTTAACTTTGAAAAAAAACTTGATTTTAATAACAAAAACATTGATTTTTGTAAAAGAATGTTGAATTTCATAAATGTTACAAATGTAACAGATTAAACAATGATTTTATTAAAAAATTCGTTGATTACTACAAATTTAACTTTGAAAAAAAACTTGATTTTAATAACGAAAACATTGATTTTTGTAAAAGAATGTTGAATTTCATAAATGTTACAAATGTAACAGATTAAACAATGATTTTATTAAAAAATTCGTTGATTACTACAAATTTAACTTTGAAAAAAAACTTGATTTTAATAACAAAAACATTGATTTTTGTAAAAGAATGTTGAATTTCATAAATGTTACAAATGTAACAGATTAAACCATGATTTTATTAAAAAATTCGTTGATTACTACAAATTTAACTTTGAAAAAAAACTTGATTTTAATAAATTAACCGTTGATTTTAATAACAAAAACATTGATTTTTGTAAAAGAATGTTGAATTTCATAAATGTTACAAATGTAACAGATTAAACCATGATTTTATTAAAAAATTCGTTGATTACTACAAATTTAACTTTGAAAAAAAACTTGATTTTAATAACGAAAACATTGATTTTTGTAAAAGAATGTTGAATTTCATAAATGTTACAAATGTAACAGATTAAACCATGATTTTATTAAAAAATTCGTTGATTACTACAAATTTAACTTTGAAAAAAAACTTGATTTTAATAACAAAAACATTGATTTTTGTAAAAGAATGTTGAATTTCATAAATGTTACAAATGTAACAGATTAAACCATGATTTTATTAAAAAATTCGTTGATTACTACAAATTTAACTTTGAAAAAAAACTTGATTTTAATAACAAAAACATTGATTTTTGTAAAAGAATGTTGAATTTCATAAATGTTACAAATGTAACAGATTAAACAATGATTTTATTAAAAAATTCGTTGATTACTACAAATTTAACTTTGAAAAAAAACTTGATTTTAATAACAAAAACATTGATTTTTGTAAAAGAATGTTGAATTTCATAAATGTTACAAATGTAACAGATTAAACCATGATTTTATTAAAAAATTCGTTGATTACTACAAATTTAACTTTGAAAAAAAACTTGATTTTAATAACGAAAACATTGATTTTTGTAAAAGAATGTTGAATTTCATAAATGTTACAAATGTAACAGATTAAACAATGATTTTATTAAAAAATTCGTTGATTACTACAAATTTAACTTTGAAAAAAAACTTGATTTTAATAAATTAACCGTTGATTTTAATAACAAAAACATTGATTTTTGTAAAAGAATGTTGAATTTCATAAATGTTACAAATGTAACAGATTAAACAATGATTTTATTAAAAAATTCGTTGATTACTACAAATTTAACTTTGAAAAAAAACTTGATTTTAATAAATTAACCGTTGATTTTAATAACAAAAACATTGATTTTTGTAAAAGAATGTTGAATTTCATAAATGTTACAAATGTAACAGATTAAACAATGATTTTATTAAAAAATTCGTTGATTACTACAAATTTAACTTTGAAAAAAAACTTGATTTTAATAAATTAACCGTTGATTTTAATAACAAAAACATTGATTTTTGTAAAAGAATGTTGAATTTCATAAATGTTACAAAAGTAACAGATTAAACAATGATTTTATTAAAAAATTCGTTGATTACTACAAATTTAACTTTGAAAAAAAACTTGATTTTAATAAATTAACCGTTGATTTTAATAACAAAAACATTGATTTTTGTAAAAGAATGTTGAATTTCATAAATGTTACAAATGTAACAGATTAAACAATGATTTTATTAAAAAATTCGTTGATTACTACAAATTTAACTTTGAAAAAAAACTTGATTTTAATAACAAAAACATTGATTTTTGTAAAAGAATGTTGAATTTCATAAATGTTACAAATGTAACAGATTAAACCATGATTTTATTAAAAAATTCGTTGATTACTACAAATTTAACTTTGAAAAAAAACTTGATTTTAATAACAAAAACATTGATTTTTGTAAAAGAATGTTGAATTTCATAAATGTTACAAATGTAACAGATTAAACAATGATTTTATTAAAAAATTCGTTGATTACTACAAATTTAACTTTGAAAAAAAACTTGATTTTAATAACAAAAACATTGATTTTTGTAAAAGAATGTTGAATTTCATAAATGTTACAAATGTAACAGATTAAACCATGATTTTATTAAAAAATTCGTTGATTACTACAAATTTAACTTTGAAAAAAAACTTGATTTTAATAACGAAAACATTGATTTTTGTAAAAGAATGTTGAATTTCATAAATGTTACAAATGTAACAGATTAAACAATGATTTTATTAAAAAATTCGTTGATTACTACAAATTTAACTTTGAAAAAAAACTTGATTTTAATAAATTAACCGTTGATTTTAATAACAAAAACATTGATTTTTGTAAAAGAATGTTGAATTTCATAAATGTTACAAATGTAACAGATTAAACAATGATTTTATTAAAAAATTCGTTGATTACTACAAATTTAACTTTGAAAAAAAACTTGATTTTAATAAATTAACCGTTGATTTTAATAACAAAAACATTGATTTTTGTAAAAGAATGTTGAATTTCATAAATGTTACAAATGTAACAGATTAAACAATGATTTTATTAAAAAATTCGTTGATTACTACAAATTTAACTTTGAAAAAAAACTTGATTTTAATAAATTAACCGTTGATTTTAATAACAAAAACATTGATTTTTGTAAAAGAATGTTGAATTTCATAAATGTTACAAAAGTAACAGATTAAACAATGATTTTATTAAAAAATTCGTTGATTACTACAAATTTAACTTTGAAAAAAAACTTGATTTTAATAAATTAACCGTTGATTTTAATAACAAAAACATTGATTTTTGTAAAAGAATGTTGAATTTCATAAATGTTACAAATGTAACAGATTAAACAATGATTTTATTAAAAAATTCGTTGATTACTACAAATTTAACTTTGAAAAAAAACTTGATTTTAATAACAAAAACATTGATTTTTGTAAAAGAATGTTGAATTTCATAAATGTTACAAATGTAACAGATTAAACCATGATTTTATTAAAAAATTCGTTGATTACTACAAATTTAACTTTGAAAAAAAACTTGATTTTAATAAATTAACCGTTGATTTTAATAACAAAAACATTGATTTTTGTAAAAGAATGTTGAATTTCATAAATGTTACAAATGTAACAGATTAAACAATGATTTTATTAAAAAATTCGTTGATTACTACAAATTTAACTTTGAAAAAAAACTTGATTTTAATAAATTAACCGTTGATTTTAATAACAAAAACATTGATTTTTGTAAAAGAATGTTGAATTTCATAAATGTTACAAAAGTAACAGATTAAACAATGATTTTATTAAAAAATTCGTTGATTACTACAAATTTAACTTTGAAAAAAAACTTGATTTTAATAAATTAACCGTTGATTTTAATAACAAAAACATTGATTTTTGTAAAAGAATGTTGAATTTCATAAATGTTACAAATGTAACAGATTAAACAATGATTTTATTAAAAAATTCGTTGATTACTACAAATTTAACTTTGAAAAAAAACTTGATTTTAATAACAAAAACATTGATTTTTGTAAAAGAATGTTGAATTTCATAAATGTTACAAATGTAACAGATTAAACCATGATTTTATTAAAAAATTCGTTGATTACTACAAATTTAACTTTGAAAAAAAACTTGATTTTAATAACAAAAACATTGATTTTTGTAAAAGAATGTTGAATTTCATAAATGTTACAAATGTAACAGATTAAACCATGATTTTATTAAAAAATTCGTTGATTACTACAAAATTAACTTTGAAAAAAAACTTGATTTTAATAAATTAACCGTTGATTTTAATAACAAAAACATTGATTTTTGTAAAAGAATGTTGAATTTCATAAATGTTACAAATGTAACAGATTAAACAATGATTTTATTAAAAAATTCGTTGATTACTACAAATTTAACTTTGAAAAAAAACTTGATTTTAATAAATTAACCGTTGATTTTAATAACAAAAACATTGATTTTTGTAAAAGAATGTTGAATTTCATAAATGTTACAAATGTAACAGATTAAACAATGATTTTATTAAAAAATTCGTTGATTACTACAAATTTAACTTTGAAAAAAAACTTGATTTTAATAACAAAAACATTGATTTTTGTAAAAGAATGTTGAATTTCATAAATGTTACAAATGTAACAGATTAAACCATGATTTTATTAAAAAATTCGTTGATTACTACAAATTTAACTTTGAAAAAAAACTTGATTTTAATAACGAAAACATTGATTTTTGTAAAAGAATGTTGAATTTCATAAATGTTACAAATGTAACAGATTAAACCATGATTTTATTAAAAAATTCGTTGATTACTACAAATTTAACTTTGAAAAAAAACTTGATTTTAATAACAAAAACATTGATTTTTGTAAAAGAATGTTGAATTTCATAAATGTTACAAATGTAACAGATTAAACCATGATTTTATTAAAAAATTCGTTGATTACTACAAATTTAACTTTGAAAAAAAACTTGATTTTAATAACGAAAACATTGATTTTTGTAAAAGAATGTTGAATTTCATAAATGTTACAAATGTAACAGATTAAACAATGATTTTATTAAAAAATTCGTTGATTACTACAAATTTAACTTTGAAAAAAAACTTGATTTTAATAAATTAACCGTTGATTTTAATAACAAAAACATTGATTTTTGTAAAAGAATGTTGAATTTCATAAATGTTACAAATGTAACAGATTAAACAATGATTTTTTTAAAAAATTCGTTGATTACTACAAATTTAACTTTGAAAAAAAACTTGATTTTAATAACAAAAACATTGATTTTTGTAAAAGAATGTTGAATTTCATAAATGTTACAAATGTAACAGATTAAACCATGATTTTATTAAAAAATTCGTTGATTACTACAAATTTAACTTTGAAAAAAAACTTGATTTTAATAACGAAAACATTGATTTTTGTAAAAGAATGTTGAATTTCATAAATGTTACAAATGTAACAGATTAAACCATGATTTTATTAAAAAATTCGTTGATTACTACAAATTTAACTTTGAAAAAAAACTTGATTTTAATAACAAAAACATTGATTTTTGTAAAAGAATGTTGAATTTCATAAATGTTACAAATGTAACAGATTAAACAATGATTTTATTAAAAAATTCGTTGATTACTACAAATTTAACTTTGAAAAAAAACTTGATTTTAATAACAAAAACATTGATTTTTGTAAAAGAATGTTGAATTTCATAAATGTTACAAATGTAACAGATTAAACCATGATTTTATTAAAAAATTCGTTGATTACTACAAATTTAACTTTGAAAAAAAACTTGATTTTAATAACAAAAACATTGATTTTTGTAAAAGAATGTTGAATTTCATAAATGTTACAAATGTAACAGATTAAACCATGATTTTATTAAAAAATTCGTTGATTACTACAAATTTAACTTTGAAAAAAAACTTGATTTTAATAACAAAAACATTGATTTTTGTAAAAGAATGTTGAATTTCATAAATGTTACAAATGTAACAGATTAAACCATGATTTTATTAAAAAATTCGTTGATTACTACAAATTTAACTTTGAAAAAAAACTTGATTTTAATAACAAAAACATTGATTTTTGTAAAAGAATGTTGAATTTCATAAATGTTACAAATGTAACAGATTAAACCATGATTTTATTAAAAAATTCGTTGATTACTACAAATTTAACTTTGAAAAAAAACTTGATTTTAATAAATTAACCGTTGATTTTAATAACAAAAACATTGATTTTTGTAAAAGAATGTTGAATTTCATAAATGTTACAAATGTAACAGATTAAACCATGATTTTATTAAAAAATTCGTTGATTACTACAAATTTAACTTTGAAAAAAAACTTGATTTTAATAACGAAAACATTGATTTTTGTAAAAGAATGTTGAATTTCATAAATGTTACAAATGTAACAGATTAAACCATGATTTTATTAAAAAATTCGTTGATTACTACAAATTTAACTTTGAAAAAAAACTTGATTTTAATAACAAAAACATTGATTTTTGTAAAAGAATGTTGAATTTCATAAATGTTACAAATGTAACAGATTAAACAATGATTTTATTAAAAAATTCGTTGATTACTACAAATTTAACTTTGAAAAAAAACTTGATTTTAATAACAAAAACATTGATTTTTGTAAAAGAATGTTGAATTTCATAAATGTTACAAATGTAACAGATTAAACCATGATTTTATTAAAAAATTCGTTGATTACTACAAATTTAACTTTGAAAAAAAACTTGATTTTAATAACAAAAACATTGATTTTTGTAAAAGAATGTTGAATTTCATAAATGTTACAAATGTAACAGATTAAACCATGATTTTATTAAAAAATTCGTTGATTACTACAAATTTAACTTTGAAAAAAAACTTGATTTTAATAACAAAAACATTGATTTTTGTAAAAGAATGTTGAATTTCATAAATGTTACAAATGTAACAGATTAAACCATGATTTTATTAAAAAATTCGTTGATTACTACAAATTTAACTTTGAAAAAAAACTTGATTTTAATAACAAAAACATTGATTTTTGTAAAAGAATGTTGAATTTCATAAATGTTACAAATGTAACAGATTAAACCATGATTTTATTAAAAAATTCGTTGATTACTACAAATTTAACTTTGAAAAAAAACTTGATTTTAATAAATTAACCGTTGATTTTAATAACAAAAACATTGATTTTTGTAAAAGAATGTTGAATTTCATAAATGTTACAAATGTAACAGATTAAACCATGATTTTATTAAAAAATTCGTTGATTACTACAAATTTAACTTTGAAAAAAAACTTGATTTTAATAACGAAAACATTGATTTTTGTAAAAGAATGTTGAATTTCATAAATGTTACAAATGTAACAGATTAAACCATGATTTTATTAAAAAATTCGTTGATTACTACAAATTTAACTTTGAAAAAAAACTTGATTTTAATAACAAAAACAATGATTTTTGTAAAAGAATGTTGAATTTCATAAATGTTACAAATGTAACAGATTAAACCATGATTTTATTAAAAAATTCGTTGATTACTACAAATTTAACTTTGAAAAAAAACTTGATTTTAATAACAAAAACATTGATTTTTGTAAAAGAATGTTGAATTTCATAAATGTTACAAATGTAACAGATTAAACCATGATTTTATTAAAAAATTCGTTGATTACTACAAATTTAACTTTGAAAAAAAACTTGATTTTAATAACAAAAACATTGATTTTTGTAAAAGAATGTTGAATTTCATAAATGTTACAAATGTAACAGATTAAACAATGATTTTATTAAAAAATTCGTTGATTACTACAAATTTAACTTTGAAAAAAAACTTGATTTTAATAACAAAAACATTGATTTTTGTAAAAGAATGTTGAATTTCATAAATGTTACAAATGTAACAGATTAAACCATGATTTTATTAAAAAATTCGTTGATTACTACAAATTTAACTTTGAAAAAAAACTTGATTTTAATAACAAAAACATTGATTTTTGTAAAAGAATGTTGAATTTCATAAATGTTACAAATGTAACAGATTAAACAATGATTTTATTAAAAAATTCGTTGATTACTACAAATTTAACTTTGAAAAAAAACTTGATTTTAATAAATTAACCGTTGATTTTAATAACAAAAACATTGATTTTTGTAAAAGAATGTTGAATTTCATAAATATTACAAATGTAACAGATTAAACCATGATTTTATTAAAAAATTCATTGATTACTACAAATTTAACTTTGAAAAAAAACTTGATTTTAATAACAAAAACATTGATTTTTGTAAAAGAATGTTGAATTTCATAAATGTTACAAATGTAACAGATTAAACAATGATTTTATTAAAAAATTCGTTGATTACTACAAATTTAACTTTGAAAAAAAACTTGATTTTAATAAATTAACCGTTGATTTTAATAACAAAAACATTGATTTTTGTAAAAGAATGTTGAATTTCATAAATGTTACAAATGTAACAGATTAAACCATGATTTTATTAAAAAATTCGTTGATTACTACAAATTTAACTTTGAAAAAGAACTTGATTTTAATAACAAAAACATTAATTTTTGTAAAAGAATGTTGAATTTCATAAATGTTACAAATGTAACAGATTAAACAATGATTTTATTAAAAAATTCGTTGATTACTACAAATTTAACTTTGAAAAAAAACTTGATTTTAATAACAAAAACATTGATTTTTGTAAAAGAATGTTGAATTTCATAAATGTTACAAATGTAACAGATTAAACCATGATTTTATTAAAAAATTCGTTGATTACTACAAATTTAACTTTGAAAAAAAACTTGATTTTAATAACAAAAACATTGATTTTTGTAAAAGAATGTTGAATTTCATAAATGTTACAAATGTAACAGATTAAACAATGATTTTATTAAAAAATTCGTTGATTACTACAAATTTAACTTTGAAAAAAAACTTGATTTTAATAACAAAAACATTGATTTTTGTAAAAGAATGTTGAATTTCATAAATGTTACAAATGTAACAGATTAAACCATGATTTTATTAAAAAATTCGTTGATTACTACAAATTTAACTTTGAAAAAAAACTTGATTTTAATAAATTAACCGTTGATTTTAATAACAAAAACATTGATTTTTGTAAAAGAATGTTGAATTTCATAAATGTTACAAATGTAACAGATTAAACCATGATTTTATTAAAAAATTCGTTGATTACTACAAATTTAACTTTGAAAAAAAACTTGATTTTAATAACAAAAACAATGATTTTTGTAAAAGAATGTTGAATTTCATAAATGTTACAAATGTAACAGATTAAACCATGATTTTATTAAAAAATTCGTTGATTACTACAAATTTAACTTTGAAAAAAAACTTGATTTTAATAACGAAAACATTGATTTTTGTAAAAGAATGTTGAATTTCATAAATGTTACAAATGTAACAGATTAAACAATGATTTTATTAAAAAATTCGTTGATTACTACAAATTTAACTTTGAAAAAAAACTTGATTTTTATAACGAAAACATTGATTTTTGTAAAAGAATGTTGAATTTCATAAATGTTACAAATGTAACAGATCAAACCATGATTTTATTAAAATATTCGTTGATTACTACAAATTTAACTTTGAAAAAAAACTTGATTTTAATAACGAAAACATTGATTTTTGTAAAAGAATGTTGAATTTCATAAATGTTACAAATGTAACAGATTAAACAATGATTTTATTAAAAAATTCGTTGATTACTACAAATTTAACTTTGAAAAAAAACTTGATTTTTATAACGAAAACATTGATTTTTGTAAAAGAATGTTGAATTTCATAAATGTTACAAATGTAACAGATTAAACAATGATTTTATTAAAAAATTCGTTGATTACTACAAATTTAACTTTGAAAAAAAACTTGATTTTTATAACGAAAACATTGATTTTTGTAAAAGAATGTTGAATTTCATAAATGTTACAAATGTAACAGATTAAACAATGATTTTATTAAAAAATTCGTTGATTACTACAAATTTAACTTTGAAAAAAAACTTGATTTTAATAACGAAAACATTGATTTTTGTAAAAGAATGTTGATTTTCATAAATGTTACAAATGTAACAGATTAAACAATGATTTTATTAAAAAATTCGTTGATTACTACAAATTTAACTTTGAAAAAAAACTTGATTTTAATAAATTAACCGTTGATTTTAATAACAAAAACATTGATTTTTGTAAAAGAATGTTGAATTTCATAAATGTTACAAATGTAACAGATTAAACCATGATTTTATTAAAAAATTCGTTGATTACTACAAATTTAAGTTTGAAAAAAAACTTGATTTTAATAACAAAAACATTGATTTTTGTAAAAGAATGTTGAATTTCATAAATGTTACAAATGTAACAGATTAAACAATAATTTTATTAAAAAATTCGTTGATTACTACAAATTTAACTTTGAAAAAAAACTTGATTTTAATAAATTAACCGTTGATTTTAATAACAAAAACATTGATTTTTGTAAAAGAATGTTGAATTTCATAAATGTTACAAATGTAACAGATTAAACAATGATTTTATTAAAAAATTCGTTGATTACTACAAATTTAACTTTGAAAAAAAACTTGATTTTAATAAATTAACCGTTGATTTTAATAACAAAAACATTGATTTTTGTAAAAGAATGTTGAATTTCATAAATGTTACAAATGTAACAGATTAAACCATGATTTTATTAAAAAATTCGTTGATTACTACAAATTTAACTTTGAAAAAGAACTTGATTTTAATAACAAAAACATTAATTTTTGTAAAAGAATGTTGAATTTCATAAATGTTACAAATGTAACAGATTAAACAATGATTTTATTAAAAAATTCGTTGATTACTACAAATTTAACTTTGAAAAAAAACTTGATTTTAATAACAAAAACATTGATTTTTGTAAAAGAATGTTGAATTTCATAAATGTTACAAATGTAACAGATTAAACCATGATTTTATTAAAAAATTCGTTGATTACTACAAATTTAACTTTGAAAAAAAACTTGATTTTAATAACAAAAACATTGATTTTTGTAAAAGAATGTTGAATTTCATAAATGTTACAAATGTAACAGATTAAACAATGATTTTATTAAAAAATTCGTTGATTACTACAAATTTAACTTTGAAAAAAAACTTGATTTTAATAACAAAAACATTGATTTTTGTAAAAGAATGTTGAATTTCATAAATGTTACAAATGTAACAGATTAAACCATGATTTTATTAAAAAATTCGTTGATTACTACAAATTTAACTTTGAAAAAAAACTTGATTTTAATAAATTAACCGTTGATTTTAATAACAAAAACATTGATTTTTGTAAAAGAATGTTGAATTTCATAAATGTTACAAATGTAACAGATTAAACCATGATTTTATTAAAAAATTCGTTGATTACTACAAATTTAACTTTGAAAAAAAACTTGATTTTAATAACAAAAACAATGATTTTTGTAAAAGAATGTTGAATTTCATAAATGTTACAAATGTAACAGATTAAACCATGATTTTATTAAAAAATTCGTTGATTACTACAAATTTAACTTTGAAAAAAAACTTGATTTTAATAACGAAAACATTGATTTTTGTAAAAGAATGTTGAATTTCATAAATGTTACAAATGTAACAGATTAAACAATGATTTTATTAAAAAATTCGTTGATTACTACAAATTTAACTTTGAAAAAAAACTTGATTTTTATAACGAAAACATTGATTTTTGTAAAAGAATGTTGAATTTCATAAATGTTACAAATGTAACAGATCAAACCATGATTTTATTAAAATATTCGTTGATTACTACAAATTTAACTTTGAAAAAAAACTTGATTTTAATAACGAAAACATTGATTTTTGTAAAAGAATGTTGAATTTCATAAATGTTACAAATGTAACAGATTAAACAATGATTTTATTAAAAAATTCGTTGATTACTACAAATTTAACTTTGAAAAAAAACTTGATTTTTATAACGAAAACATTGATTTTTGTAAAAGAATGTTGAATTTCATAAATGTTACAAATGTAACAGATTAAACAATGATTTTATTAAAAAATTCGTTGATTACTACAAATTTAACTTTGAAAAAAAACTTGATTTTTATAACGAAAACATTGATTTTTGTAAAAGAATGTTGAATTTCATAAATGTTACAAATGTAACAGATTAAACAATGATTTTATTAAAAAATTCGTTGATTACTACAAATTTAACTTTGAAAAAAAACTTGATTTTAATAACGAAAACATTGATTTTTGTAAAAGAATGTTGATTTTCATAAATGTTACAAATGTAACAGATTAAACAATGATTTTATTAAAAAATTCGTTGATTACTACAAATTTAACTTTGAAAAAAAACTTGATTTTTATAACGAAAACATTGATTTTTGTAAAAGAATGTTGAATTTCATAAATGTTACAAATGTAACAGATTAAACAATGATTTTATTAAAAAATTCGTTGATTACTACAAATTTAACTTTGAAAAAAAACTTGATTTTAATAACGAAAACATTGATTTTTGTAAAAGAATGTTGATTTTCATAAATGTTACAAATGTAACAGATTAAACAATGATTTTATTAAAAAATTCGTTGATTACTACAAATTTAACTTTGAAAAAAAACTTGATTTTAATAAATTAACCGTTGATTTTAATAACAAAAACATTGATTTTTGTAAAAGAATGTTGAATTTCATAAATGTTACAAATGTAACAGATTAAACCATGATTTTATTAAAAAATTCGTTGATTACTACAAATTTAAGTTTGAAAAAAAACTTGATTTTAATAACAAAAACATTGATTTTTGTAAAAGAATGTTGAATTTCATAAATGTTACAAATGTAACAGATTAAACAATAATTTTATTAAAAAATTCGTTGATTACTACAAATTTAACTTTGAAAAAAAACTTGATTTTAATAAATTAACCGTTGATTTTAATAACAAAAACATTGATTTTTGTAAAAGAATGTTGAATTTCATAAATGTTACAAATGTAACAGATTAAACAATGATTTTATTAAAAAATTCGTTGATTACTACAAATTTAACTTTGAAAAAAAACTTGATTTTAATAACAAAAACATTGATTTTTGTAAAAGAATGTTGAATTTCATAAATGTTACAAATGTAACAGATTAAACCATGATTTTATTAAAAAATTCGTTGATTACTACAAATTTAACTTTGAAAAAAAACTTGATTTTAATAACGAAAACATTGATTTTTGTAAAAGAATGTTGAATTTCATAAATGTTACAAATGTAACAGATTAAACAATGATTTTATTAAAAAATTCGTTGATTACTACAAATTTAACTTTGAAAAAAAACTTGATTTTAATAACAAAAACATTGATTTTTGTAAAAGAATGTTGAATTTCATAAATGTTACAAATGTAACAGATTAAACAATGATTTTATTAAAAAATTCGTTGATTACTACAAATTTAACTTTGAAAAAAAACTTGATTTTAATAACAAAAACATTGATTTTTGTAAAAGAATGTTGAATTTGATAAATGTTACAAATGTAACAGATTAAACAATGATTTTATTAAAAAATTCGTTGATTACTACAAATTTAACTTTGAAAAAAAACTTGATTTTAATAACAAAAACATTGATTTTTGTAAAAGAATGTTGAATTTCATAAATGTTACAAATGTAACAGATTAAACCATGATTTTATTAAAAAATTCGTTGATTACTACAAATTTAACTTTGAAAAAAAACTTGATTTTAATAACAAAAACATTGATTTTTGTAAAAGAATGTTGAATTTCATAAATGTTACAAATGTAACAGATTAAACAATGATTTTATTAAAAAATTCGTTGATTACTACAAATTTAACTTTGAAAAAAAACTTGATTTTAATAACAAAAACATTGATTTTTGTAAAAGAATGTTGAATTTCATAAATGTTACAAATGTAACAGATTAAACAATGATTTTATTAAAAAATTCGTTGATTACTACAAATTTAACTTTGAAAAAAAACTTGATTTTAATAACAAAAACATTGATTTTTGTAAAAGAATGTTGAATTTCATAAATGTTACAAATGTAACAGATTAAACAATGATTTTATTAAAAAATTCGTTGATTACTACAAATTTAACTTTGAAAAAAAACTTGATTTTAATAACAAAAACATTGATTTTTGTAAAAGAATGTTAAATTTCATAAATGTTACAAATGTAACAGATTAAACTATGATTTTATTAAAAAATTCGTTGATTACTACAAATTTAACTTTGAAAAAAAACTTGATTTTAATAACAAAAACATTGATTTTTGTAAAAGAATGTTGAATTTCATAAATGTTACAAATGTAACAGATTAAACAATGATTTTATTAAAAAATTCGTTGATTACTACAAATTTAACTTTGAAAAAAAACTTGATTTTTATAACGAAAACATTGATTTTTGTAAAAGAATGTTGAATTTCATAAATGTTACAAATGTAACAGATTAAACCATGATTTTATTAAAAAATTCGTTGATTACTACAAATTTAACTTTGAAAAAAAACTTGATTTTAATAACAAAAACATTGATTTTTGTAAAAGAATGTTGAATTTCATAAATGTTACAAATGTAACAGATTAAACCATGATTTTATTAAAAAATTCATTGATTACTACAAATTTAACTTTGAAAAAAAACTTGATTTTTATAACGAAAACATTGATTTTTGTAAAAGAATGTTGAATTTCATAAATGTTACAAATGTAACAGATTAAACAATGATTTTATTAAAAAATTCGTTGATTACTACAAATTTAACTTTGAAAAAAAACTTGATTTTAATAAATTAACCGTTGATTTTAATAACAAAAACATTGATTTTTGTAAAAGAATGTTGAATTTCATAAATGTTACAAATGTAACAGATTAAACCATGATTTTATTAAAAAATTCGTTGATTACTACAAATTTAACTTTGAAAAAAAACTTGATTTTAATAACGAAAACATTGATTTTTGTAAAAGAATGTTGAATTTCATAAATGTTACAAATGTAACAGATTAAACCATGATTTTATTAAAAAATTCGTTGATTACTACAAATTTAACTTTGAAAAAAAACTTGATTTTAATAACAAAAACATTGATTTTTGTAAAAGAATGTTGAATTTCATAAATGTTACAAATGTAACAGATTAAACAATGATTTTATTAAAAAATTCGTTGATTACTACAAATTTAACTTTGAAAAAAAACTTGATTTTAATAACAAAAACATTGATTTTTGTAAAAGAATGTTGAATTTCATAAATGTTACAAATGTAACAGATTAAACCATGATTTTATTAAAAAATTCGTTGATTACTACAAATTTAACTTTGAAAAAAAACTTGATTTTAATAACAAAAACATTGATTTTTGTAAAAGAATGTTGAATTTCATAAATGTTACAAATGTAACAGATTAAACCATGATTTTATTAAAAAATTCGTTGATTACTACAAATTTAACTTTGAAAAAAAACTTGATTTTAATAACAAAAACATTGATTTTTGTAAAAGAATGTTGAATTTCATAAATGTTACAAATGTAACAGATTAAACCATGATTTTATTAAAAAATTCGTTGATTACTACAAATTTAACTTTGAAAAAAAACTTGATTTTAATAACAAAAACATTGATTTTTGTAAAAGAATGTTGAATTTCATAAATGTTACAAATGTAACAGATTAAACCATGATTTTATTAAAAAATTCGTTGATTACTACAAATTTAACTTTGAAAAAAAACTTGATTTTAATAAATTAACCGTTGATTTTAATAACAAAAACATTGATTTTTGTAAAAGAATGTTGAATTTCATAAATGTTACAAATGTAACAGATTAAACCATGATTTTATTAAAAAATTCGTTGATTACTACAAATTTAACTTTGAAAAAAAACTTGATTTTAATAACGAAAACATTGATTTTTGTAAAAGAATGTTGAATTTCATAAATGTTACAAATGTAACAGATTAAACCATGATTTTATTAAAAAATTCGTTGATTACTACAAATTTAACTTTGAAAAAAAACTTGATTTTAATAACAAAAACATTGATTTTTGTAAAAGAATGTTGAATTTCATAAATGTTACAAATGTAACAGATTAAACAATGATTTTATTAAAAAATTCGTTGATTACTACAAATTTAACTTTGAAAAAAAACTTGATTTTAATAACAAAAACATTGATTTTTGTAAAAGAATGTTGAATTTCATAAATGTTACAAATGTAACAGATTAAACCATGATTTTATTAAAAAATTCGTTGATTACTACAAATTTAACTTTGAAAAAAAACTTGATTTTAATAACAAAAACATTGATTTTTGTAAAAGAATGTTGAATTTCATAAATGTTACAAATGTAACAGATTAAACCATGATTTTATTAAAAAATTCGTTGATTACTACAAATTTAACTTTGAAAAAAAACTTGATTTTAATAACAAAAACATTGATTTTTGTAAAAGAATGTTGAATTTCATAAATGTTACAAATGTAACAGATTAAACCATGATTTTATTAAAAAATTCGTTGATTACTACAAATTTAACTTTGAAAAAAAACTTGATTTTAATAACAAAAACATTGATTTTTGTAAAAGAATGTTGAATTTCATAAATGTTACAAATGTAACAGATTAAACCATGATTTTATTAAAAAATTCGTTGATTACTACAAATTTAACTTTGAAAAAAAACTTGATTTTAATAAATTAACCGTTGATTTTAATAACAAAAACATTGATTTTTGTAAAAGAATGTTGAATTTCATAAATGTTACAAATGTAACAGATTAAACCATGATTTTATTAAAAAATTCGTTGATTACTACAAATTTAACTTTGAAAAAAAACTTGATTTTAATAACGAAAACATTGATTTTTGTAAAAGAATGTTGAATTTCATAAATGTTACAAATGTAACAGATTAAACCATGATTTTATTAAAAAATTCGTTGATTACTACAAATTTAACTTTGAAAAAAAACTTGATTTTAATAACAAAAACAATGATTTTTGTAAAAGAATGTTGAATTTCATAAATGTTACAAATGTAACAGATTAAACCATGATTTTATTAAAAAATTCGTTGATTACTACAAATTTAACTTTGAAAAAAAACTTGATTTTAATAACAAAAACATTGATTTTTGTAAAAGAATGTTGAATTTCATAAATGTTACAAATGTAACAGATTAAACCATGATTTTATTAAAAAATTCGTTGATTACTACAAATTTAACTTTGAAAAAAAACTTGATTTTAATAACAAAAACATTGATTTTTGTAAAAGAATGTTGAATTTCATAAATGTTACAAATGTAACAGATTAAACCATGATTTTATTAAAAAATTCGTTGATTACTACAAATTTAACTTTGAAAAAAAACTTGATTTTAATAACAAAAACATTGATTTTTGTAAAAGAATGTTGAATTTCATAAATGTTACAAATGTAACAGATTAAACAATGATTTTATTAAAAAATTCGTTGATTACTACAAATTTAACTTTGAAAAAAAACTTGATTTTAATAACAAAAACATTGATTTTTGTAAAAGAATGTTGAATTTCATAAATGTTACAAATGTAACAGATTAAACCATGATTTTATTAAAAAATTCGTTGATTACTACAAATTTAACTTTGAAAAAAAACTTGATTTTAATAACAAAAACATTGATTTTTGTAAAAGAATGTTGAATTTCATAAATGTTACAAATGTAACAGATTAAACAATGATTTTATTAAAAAATTCGTTGATTACTACAAATTTAACTTTGAAAAAAAACTTGATTTTAATAAATTAACCGTTGATTTTAATAACAAAAACATTGATTTTTGTAAAAGAATGTTGAATTTCATAAATGTTACAAATGTAACAGATTAAACCATGATTTTATTAAAAAATTCATTGATTACTACAAATTTAACTTTGAAAAAAAACTTGATTTTAATAACAAAAACATTGATTTTTGTAAAAGAATGTTGAATTTCATAAATGTTACAAATGTAACAGATTAAACAATGATTTTATTAAAAAATTCGTTGATTACTACAAATTTAACTTTGAAAAAAAACTTGATTTTAATAAATTAACCGTTGATTTTAATAACAAAAACATTGATTTTTGTAAAAGAATGTTGAATTTCATAAATGTTACAAATGTAACAGATTAAACCATGATTTTATTAAAAAATTCGTTGATTACTACAAATTTAACTTTGAAAAAGAACTTGATTTTAATAACAAAAACATTAATTTTTGTAAAAGAATGTTGAATTTCATAAATGTTACAAATGTAACAGATTAAACAATGATTTTATTAAAAAATTCGTTGATTACTACAAATTTAACTTTGAAAAAAAACTTGATTTTAATAACAAAAACATTGATTTTTGTAAAAGAATGTTGAATTTCATAAATGTTACAAATGTAACAGATTAAACCATGATTTTATTAAAAAATTCGTTGATTACTACAAATTTAACTTTGAAAAAAAACTTGATTTTAATAACAAAAACATTGATTTTTGTAAAAGAATGTTGAATTTCATAAATGTTACAAATGTAACAGATTAAACAATGATTTTATTAAAAAATTCGTTGATTACTACAAATTTAACTTTGAAAAAAAACTTGATTTTAATAACAAAAACATTGATTTTTGTAAAAGAATGTTGAATTTCATAAATGTTACAAATGTAACAGATTAAACCATGATTTTATTAAAAAATTCGTTGATTACTACAAATTTAACTTTGAAAAAAAACTTGATTTTAATAAATTAACCGTTGATTTTAATAACAAAAACATTGATTTTTGTAAAAGAATGTTGAATTTCATAAATGTTACAAATGTAACAGATTAAACCATGATTTTATTAAAAAATTCGTTGATTACTACAAATTTAACTTTGAAAAAAAACTTGATTTTAATAACAAAAACAATGATTTTTGTAAAAGAATGTTGAATTTCATAAATGTTACAAATGTAACAGATTAAACCATGATTTTATTAAAAAATTCGTTGATTACTACAAATTTAACTTTGAAAAAAAACTTGATTTTAATAACAAAAACATTGATTTTTGTAAAAGAATGTTGAATTTTATAAATGTTACAAATGTAACAGATTAAACAATGATTTTATTAAAAAATTCGTTGATTACTACAAATTTAACTTTGAAAAAAAACTTGATTTTTATAACGAAAACATTGATTTTTGTAAAAGAATGTTGAATTTCATAAATGTTACAAATGTAACAGATCAAACCATGATTTTATTAAAATATTCGTTGATTACTACAAATTTAACTTTGAAAAAAAACTTGATTTTAATAACGAAAACATTGATTTTTGTAAAAGAATGTTGAATTTCATAAATGTTACAAATGTAACAGATTAAACAATGATTTTATTAAAAAATTCGTTGATTACTACAAATTTAACTTTGAAAAAAAACTTGATTTTTATAACGAAAACATTGATTTTTGTAAAAGAATGTTGAATTTCATAAATGTTACAAATGTAACAGATTAAACAATGATTTTATTAAAAAATTCGTTGATTACTACAAATTTAACTTTGAAAAAAAACTTGATTTTAATAACGAAAACATTGATTTTTGTAAAAGAATGTTGAATTTCATAAATGTTACAAATGTAACAGATTAAACAATGATTTTATTAAAAAATTCGTTGATTACTACAAATTTAACTTTGAAAAAAAACTTGATTTTAATAACGAAAACATTGATTTTTGTAAAAGAATGTTGATTTTCATAAATGTTACAAATGTAACAGATTAAACAATGATTTTATTAAAAAATTCGTTGATTACTACAAATTTAACTTTGAAAAAAAACTTGATTTTAATAAATTAACCGTTGATTTTAATAACAAAAAAATTGATTTTTGTAAAAGAATGTTGAATTTCATAAATGTTACAAATGTAACAGATTAAACCATGATTTTATTAAAAAATTCGTTGATTACTACAAATTTAAGTTTGAAAAAAAACTTGATTTTAATAACAAAAACATTGATTTTTGTAAAAGAATGTTGAATTTCATAAATGTTACAAATGTAACAGATTAAACAATGATTTTATTAAAAAATTCGTTGATTACTACAAATTTAACTTTGAAAAAAAACTTGATTTTTATAACGAAAACATTGATTTTTGTAAAAGAATGTTGAATTTCATAAATGTTACAAATGTAACAGATTAAACCATGATTTTATTAAAAAATTCGTTGATTACTACAAATTTAACTTTGAAAAAAAACTTGATTTTAATAACAAAAACATTGATTTTTGTAAAAGAATGTTGAATTTCATAAATGTTACAAATGTAACAGATTAAACAATGATTTTATTAAAAAATTCGTTGATTACTACAAATTTAACTTTCAAAAAAAACTTGATTTTAATAACAAAAACATTGATTTTTGTAAAAGAATGTTGAATTTCATAAATGTTACAAATGTAAAAGATTAAACAATGATTTTATTAAAAAATTCGTTGATTACTACAAATTTAACTTTGAAAAAAAACTTGATTTTAATAACAAAAACATTGATTTTTGTAAAAGAATGTTGAATTTCATAAATGTTACAAATGTAACAGATTAAACCATGATTTTATTAAAAAATTCGTTGATTACTACAAATTTAACTTTGAAAAAAAACTTGATTTTAATAACGAAAACATTGATTTTTGTAAAAGAATGTTGAATTTCATAAATGTTACAAATGTAACAGATTAAACAATGATTTTATTAAAAAATTCGTTGATTACTACAAATTTAACTTTGAAAAAAAACTTGATTTTAATAACAAAAACATTGATTTTTGTAAAAGAATGTTGAATTTCATAAATGTTACAAATGTAACAGATTAAACAATGATTTTATTAAAAAATTCGTTGATTACTACAAATTTAACTTTGAAAAAAAACTTGATTTTAATAACAAAAACATTGATTTTTGTAAAAGAATGTTGAATTTGATAAATGTTACAAATGTAACAGATTAAACAATGATTTTATTAAAAAATTCGTTGATTACTACAAATTTAACTTTGAAAAAAAACTTGATTTTAATAACAAAAACATTGATTTTTGTAAAAGAATGTTGAATTTCATAAATGTTACAAATGTAACAGATTAAACCATGATTTTATTAAAAAATTCGTTGATTACTACAAATTTAACTTTGAAAAAAAACTTGATTTTAATAACAAAAACATTGATTTTTGTAAAAGAATGTTGAATTTCATAAATGTTACAAATGTAACAGATTAAACAATGATTTTATTAAAAAATTCGTTGATTACTACAAATTTAACTTTGAAAAAAAACTTGATTTTAATAACAAAAACATTGATTTTTGTAAAAGAATGTTGAATTTCATAAATGTTACAAATGTAACAGATTAAACAATGATTTTATTAAAAAATTCGTTGATTACTACAAATTTAACTTTGAAAAAAAACTTGATTTTAATAACAAAAACATTGATTTTTGTAAAAGAATGTTGAATTTCATAAATGTTACAAATGTAACAGATTAAACAATGATTTTATTAAAAAATTCGTTGATTACTACAAATTTAACTTTGAAAAAAAACTTGATTTTTATAACAAAAACATTGATTTTTGTAAAAGAATGTTGAATTTCATAAATGTTACAAATGTAACAGATTAAACCATGATTTTATTAAAAAATTCGTTGATTACTACAAATTTAACTTTGAAAAAAAACTTGATTTTAATAACGAAAACATTGATTTTTGTAAAAGAATGTTGAATTTCATAAATGTTACAAATGTAACAGATTAAACAATGATTTTATTAAAAAATTCGTTGATTACTACAAATTTAACTTTCAAAAAAAACTTGATTTTAATAACAAAAACATTGATTTTTGTAAAAGAATGTTGAATTTCATAAATGTTACAAATGTAACAGATTAAACAATGATTTTATTAAAAAATTCGTTGATTACTACAAATTTAACTTTGAAAAAAAACTTGATTTTAATAACAAAAACATTGATTTTTGTAAAAGAATGTTGAATTTCATAAATGTTACAAATGTAACAGATTAAACCACGATTTTATTAAAAAATTCGTTGATTACTACAAATTTAACTTTGAAAAAAAACTTGATTTTAATAACGAAAACATTGATTTTTGTAAAAGAATGTTGAATTTCATAAATGTTACAAATGTAACAGATTAAACAATGATTTTATTAAAAAATTCGTTGATTACTACAAATTTAACTTTGAAAAAAAACTTGATTTTAATAACAAAAACATTGATTTTTGTAAAAGAATGTTGAATTTCATAAATGTTACAAATGTAACAGATTAAACAATGATTTTATTAAAAAATTCGTTGATTACTACAAATTTAACTTTGAAAAAAAACTTGATTTTAATAACAAAAACATTGATTTTTGTAAAAGAATGTTGAATTTGATAAATGTTACAAATGTAACAGATTAAACAATGATTTTATTAAAAAATTCGTTGATTACTACAAATTTAACTTTGAAAAAAAACTTGATTTTAATAACAAAAACATTGATTTTTGTAAAAGAATGTTGAATTTCATAAATGTTACAAATGTAACAGATTAAACCATGATTTTATTAAAAAATTCGTTGATTACTACAAATTTAACTTTGAAAAAAAACTTGATTTTAATAACAAAAACATTGATTTTTGTAAAAGAATGTTGAATTTCATAAATGTTACAAATGTAACAGATTAAACAATGATTTTATTAAAAAATTCGTTGATTACTACAAATTTAACTTTGAAAAAAAACTTGATTTTAATAACAAAAACATTGATTTTTGTAAAAGAATGTTGAATTTCATAAATGTTACAAATGTAACAGATTAAACAATGATTTTATTAAAAAATTCGTTGATTACTACAAATTTAACTTTGAAAAAAAACTTGATTTTTATAACGAAAACATTGATTTTTGTAAAAGAATGTTGAATTTCATAAATGTTACAAATGTAACAGATTAAACCATGATTTTATTAAAAAATTCGTTGATTACTACAAATTTAACTTTGAAAAAAAACTTGATTTTAATAACAAAAACATTGATTTTTGTAAAAGAATGTTGAATTTCATAAATGTTACAAATGTAACAGATTAAACCATGATTTTATTAAAAAATTCATTGATTACTACAAATTTAACTTTGAAAAAAAACTTGATTTTTATAACGAAAACATTGATTTTTGTAAAAGAATGTTGAATTTCATAAATGTTACAAATGTAACAGATTAAACAATGATTTTATTAAAAAATTCGTTGATTACTACAAATTTAACTTTGAAAAAAAACTTGATTTTAATAAATTAACCGTTGATTTTAATAACAAAAACATTGATTTTTGTAAAAGAATGTTGAATTTCATAAATGTTACAAATGTAACAGATTAAACCATGATTTTATTAAAAAATTCATTGATTACTACAAATTTAACTTTGAAAAAAAACTTGATTTTTATAACGAAAACATTGATTTTTGTAAAAGAATGTTGAATTTCATAAATGTTACAAATGTAACAGATTAAACCATGATTTTATTAAAAAATTCGTTGATTACTACAAATTTAACTTTGAAAAAAAACTTGATTTTAATAACAAAAACATTGATTTTTGTAAAAGAATGTTGAATTTCATAAATGTTACAAATGTAACAGATTAAACAATGATTTTATTAAAAAATTCGTTGATTACTACAAATTTAACTTTGAAAAAAAACTTGATTTTAATAAATTAACCGTTGATTTTAATAACAAAAACATTGATTTTTGTAAAAGAATGTTAAATTTCATAAATGTTACAAATGTAACAGATTAAACCATGATTTTATTAAAAAATTCATTGATTACTACAAATTTAACTTTGAAAAAAAACTTGATTTTAATAACAAAAACATTGATTTTTGTAAAAGAATGTTGAATTTCATAAATGTTACAAATGTAACAGATTAAACAATGATTTTATTAAAAAATTCGTTGATTACTACAAATTTAACTTTGAAAAAAAACTTGATTTTAATAACAAAAACAATGATTTTTGTAAAAGAATGTTGAATTTCATAAATGTTACAAATGTAACAGATTAAACCATGATTTTATTAAAAAATTCGTTGATTACTACAAATTTAACTTTGAAAAAAAACTTGATTTTAATAACAAAAACATTGATTTTTGTAAAAGAATGTTGAATTTCATAAATGTTACAAATGTAACAGATTAAACAATGATTTTATTAAAAAATTCGTTGATTACTACAAATTTAACTTTGAAAAAAAACTTGATTTTTATAACGAAAACATTGATTTTTGTAAAAGAATGTTGAATTTCATAAATGTTACAAATGTAACAGATCAAACCATGATTTTATTAAAATATTCGTTGATTACTACAAATTTAACTTTGAAAAAAAACTTGATTTTAATAACGAAAACATTGATTTTTGTAAAAGAATGTTGAATTTCATAAATGTTACAAATGTAACAGATTAAACAAGGATTTTATTAAAAAATTCGTTGATTACTACAAATTTAACTTTGAAAAAAAACTTGATTTTAATAACAAAAACATTGATTTTTGTAAAAGAATGTTGAATTTCATAAATGTTACAAATGTAACAGATTAAACCATGATTTTATTAAAAAATTCGTTGATTACTACAAATTTAACTTTGAAAAAAAACTTGATTTTAATAACAAAAACATTGATTTTTGTAAAAGAATGTTGAATTTCATAAATGTTACAAATGTAACAGATTAAACAATGATTTTATTAAAAAATTCGTTGATTACTACAAATTTAACTTTGAAAAAAAACTTGATTTTAATAACAAAAACATTGATTTTTGTAAAAGAATGTTGAATTTCATAAATGTTACAAATGTAACAGATTAAACAATGATTTTATTAAAAAATTCGTTGATTACTACAAATTTAACTTTGAAAAAAAACTTGATTTTAATAACAAAAACATTGATTTTTGTAAAAGAATGTTGAATTTCATAAATGTTACAAATGTAACAGATTAAACAATGATTTTATTAAAAAATTCGTTGATTACTACAAATTTAACTTTGAAAAAAAACTTGATTTTAATAACAAAAACATTGATTTTTGTAAAAGAATGTTGAATTTCATAAATGTTACAAATGTAACAGATTAAACAATGATTTTATTAAAAAATTCGTTGATTACTACAAATTTAACTTTGAAAAAAAACTTGATTTTAATAACAAAAACATTGATTTTTGTAAAAGAATGTTGAATTTCATAAATGTTACAAATGTAACAGATTAAACCATGATTTTATTAAAAAATTCGTTGATTACTACAAATTTAACTTTGAAAAAAAACTTGATTTTAATAACAAAAACATTGATTTTTGTAAAAGAATGTTGAATTTCATAAATGTTACAAATGTAACAGATTAAACAATGATTTTATTAAAAAATTCGTTGATTACTACAAATTTAACTTTGAAAAAAAACTTGATTTTAATAACAAAAACATTGATTTTTGTAAAAGAATGTTGAATTTCATAAATGTTACAAATGTAACAGATTAAACAATGATTTTATTAAAAAATTCGTTGATTACTACAAATTTAACTTTGAAAAAAAACTTGATTTTAATAACAAAAACATTGATTTTTGTAAAAGAATGTTGAATTTCATAAATGTTACAAATGTAACAGATTAAACAATGATTTTATTAAAAAATTCGTTGATTACTACAAATTTAACTTTGAAAAAAAACTTGATTTTAATAACAAAAACATTGATTTTTGTAAAAGAATGTTGAATTTCATAAATGTTACAAATGTAACAGATTAAACCATGATTTTATTAAAAAATTCGTTGATTACTACAAATTTAACTTTGAAAAAAAACTTGATTTTAATAACAAAAACATTGATTTTTGTAAAAGAATGTTGAATTTCATAAATGTTACAAATGTAACAGATTAAACAATGATTTTATTAAAAAATTCGTTGATTACTACAAATTTAACTTTGAAAAAAAACTTGATTTTAATAACAAAAACATTGATTTTTTTAAAAGAATGTTGAATTTCATAAATGTTACAAATGTAACAGATTAAACCATGATTTTATTAAAAAATTCGTTGATTACTACAAATTTAACTTTGAAAAAAAACTTGATTTTAATAACAAAAACATTGATTTTTGTAAAAGAATGTTGAATTTCATAAATGTTACAAATGTAACAGATTAAACAATGATTTTATTAAAAAATTCGTTGATTACTACAAATTTAACTTTGAAAAAAAACTTGATTTTTATAACGAAAACATTGATTTTTGTAAAAGAATGTTGAATTTCATAAATGTTACAAATGTAACAGATTAAACAATGATTTTATTAAAAAATTCGTTGATTACTACAAATTTAACTTTGAAAAAAAACTTGATTTTAATAACAAAAACATTGATTTTTGTAAAAGAATGTTGAATTTCATAAATGTTACAAATGTAACAGATTAAACAATGATTTTATTAAAAAATTCGTTGATTACTACAAATTTAACTTTGAAAAAAAACTTGATTTTAATAAATTAACCGTTGATTTTAATAACAAAAACATTGATTTTTGTAAAAGAATGTTGAATTTCATAAATGTTACAAATGTAACAGATTAAACAATGATTTTATTAAAAAATTCGTTGATTACTACAAATTTAACTTTGAAAAAAAACTTGATTTTAATAACAAAAACATTGATTTTTGTAAAAGAATGTTGAATTTCATAAATGTTACAAATGTAACAGATTAAACAATGATTTTATTAAAAAATTCGTTGATTACTACAAATTTAACTTTGAAAAAAAACTTGATTTTAATAAATTAACCGTTGATTTTAATAACAAAAACATTGATTTTTGTAAAAGAATGTTGAATTTCATAAATGTTACAAATGTAACAGATTAAACCATGATTTTATTAAAAAATTCATTGATTACTACAAATTTAACTTTGAAAAAAAACTTGATTTTTATAACGAAAACATTGATTTTTGTAAAAGAATGTTGAATTTCATAAATGTTACAAATGTAACAGATTAAACCATGATTTTATTAAAAAATTCGTTGATTACTACAAATTTAACTTTGAAAAAAAACTTGATTTTAATAACAAAAACATTGATTTTTGTAAAAGAATGTTGAATTTCATAAATGTTACAAATGTAACAGATTAAACAATGATTTTATTAAAAAATTCGTTGATTACTACAAATTTAACTTTGAAAAAAAACTTGATTTTAATAACAAAAACATTGATTTTTGTAAAAGAATGTTGAATTTCATAAATGTTACAAATGTAACAGATTAAACCATGATTTTATTAAAAAATTCGTTGATTACTACAAATTTAACTTTGAAAAAAAACTTGATTTTAATAACGAAAACATTGATTTTTGTAAAAGAATGTTGAATTTCATAAATGTTACAAATGTAACAGATTAAACAATGATTTTATTAAAAAATTCGTTGATTACTACAAATTTAACTTTGAAAAAAAACTTGATTTTAATAACAAAAACATTGATTTTTGTAAAAGAATGTTGAATTTCATAAATGTTACAAATGTAACAGATTAAACAATGATTTTATTAAAAAATTCGTTGATTACTACAAATTTAACTTTGAAAAAAAACTTGATTTTAATAACAAAAACATTGATTTTTGTAAAAGAATGTTGAATTTCATAAATGTTACAAATGTAACAGATTAAACCATGATTTTATTAAAAAATTCGTTGATTACTACAAATTTAACTTTGAAAAAAAACTTGATTTTAATAACAAAAACATTGATTTTTGTAAAAGAATGTTGAATTTCATAAATGTTACAAATGTAACAGATTAAACAATGATTTTATTAAAAAATTCGTTGATTACTACAAATTTAACTTTGAAAAAAAACTTGATTTTAATAAATTAACCGTTGATTTTAATAACAAAAACATTGATTTTTGTAAAAGAATGTTAAATTTCATAAATGTTACAAATGTAACAGATTAAACCATGATTTTATTAAAAAATTCATTGATTACTACAAATTTAACTTTGAAAAAAAACTTGATTTTAATAACAAAAACATTGATTTTTGTAAAAGAATGTTGAATTTCATAAATGTTACAAATGTAACAGATTAAACAATGATTTTATTAAAAAATTCGTTGATTACTACAAATTTAACTTTGAAAAAAAACTTGATTTTAATAACAAAAACAATGATTTTTGTAAAAGAATGTTGAATTTCATAAATGTTACAAATGTAACAGATTAAACCATGATTTTATTAAAAAATTCATTGATTACTACAAATTTAACTTTGAAAAAAAACTTGATTTTAATAACAAAAACATTGATTTTTGTAAAAGAATGTTGAATTTCATAAATGTTACAAATGTAACAGATTAAACCATGATTTTATTAAAAAATTCGTTGATTACTACAAATTTAACTTTGAAAAAAAACTTGATTTTAATAACAAAAACATTGATTTTTGTAAAAGAATGTTGAATTTCATAAATGTTACAAATGTAACAGATTAAACAATGATTTTATTAAAAAATTCGTTGATTACTACAAATTTAACTTTGAAAAAAAACTTGATTTTTATAACGAAAACATTGATTTTTGTAAAAGAATGTTGAATTTCATAAATGTTACAAATGTAACAGATCAAACCATGATTTTATTAAAATATTCGTTGATTACTACAAATTTAACTTTGAAAAAAAACTTGATTTTAATAACAAAAACATTGATTTTTGTAAAAGAATGTTGAATTTCATAAATGTTACAAATGTAACAGATTAAACAATGATTTTATTAAAAAATTCGTTGATTACTACAAATTTAACTTTGAAAAAAAACTTGATTTTTATAACGAAAACATTGATTTTTGTAAAAGAATGTTGAATTTCATAAATGTTACAAATGTAACAGATTAAACCATGATTTTATTAAAAAATTCGTTGATTACTACAAATTTAACTTTGAAAAAAAACTTGATTTTAATAACAAAAACATTGATTTTTGTAAAAGAATGTTGAATTTCATAAATGTTACAAATGTAACAGATTAAACAATGATTTTATTAAAAAATTCGTTGATTACTACAAATTTAACTTTGAAAAAAAACTTGATTTTAATAAATTAACCGTTGATTTTAATAACAAAAACATTGATTTTTGTAAAAGAATGTTGAATTTCATAAATGTTACAAATGTAACAGATTAAACAATGATTTTATTAAAAAATTCGTTGATTACTACAAATTTAACTTTGAAAAAAAACTTGATTTTAATAAATTAACCGTTGATTTTAATAACAAAAACATTGATTTTTGTAAAAGAATGTTGAATTTCATAAATGTTACAAATGTAACAGATTAAACCATGATTTTATTAAAAAATTCATTGATTACTACAAATTTAACTTTGAAAAAAAACTTGATTTTTATAACGAAAACATTGATTTTTGTAAAAGAATGTTGAATTTCATAAATGTTACAAATGTAACAGATTAAACCATGATTTTATTAAAAAATTCGTTGATTACTACAAATTTAACTTTGAAAAAAAACTTGATTTTAATAACAAAAACATTGATTTTTGTAAAAGAATGTTGAATTTCATAAATGTTACAAATGTAACAGATTAAACAATGATTTTATTAAAAAATTCGTTGATTACTACAAATTTAACTTTGAAAAAAAACTTGATTTTAATAACAAAAACATTGATTTTTGTAAAAGAATGTTGAATTTCATAAATGTTACAAATGTAACAGATTAAACAATGATTTTATTAAAAAATTCGTTGATTACTACAAATTTAACTTTGAAAAAAAACTTGATTTTTATAACGAAAACATTGATTTTTGTAAAAGAATGTTGAATTTCATAAATGTTACAAATGTAACAGATTAAACCATGATTTTATTAAAAAATTCGTTGATTACTACAAATTTAACTTTGAAAAAAAACTTGATTTTAATAACAAAAACATTGATTTTTGTAAAAGAATGTTGAATTTCATAAATGTTACAAATGTAACAGATTAAACAATGATTTTATTAAAAAATTCGTTGATTACTACAAATTTAACTTTGAAAAAAAACTTGATTTTAATAAATTAACCGTTGATTTTAATAACAAAAACATTGATTTTTGTAAAAGAATGTTGAATTTCATAAATGTTACAAATGTAACAGATTAAACAATGATTTTATTAAAAAATTCGTTGATTACTACAAATTTAACTTTGAAAAAAAACTTGATTTTAATAAATTAACCGTTGATTTTAATAACAAAAACATTGATTTTTGTAAAAGAATGTTAAATTTCATAAATGTTACAAATGTAACAGATTAAACCATGATTTTATTAAAAAATTCATTGATTACTACAAATTTAACTTTGAAAAAAAACTTGATTTTTATAACGAAAACATTGATTTTTGTAAAAGAATGTTGAATTTCATAAATGTTACAAATGTAACAGATTAAACCATGATTTTATTAAAAAATTCGTTGATTACTACAAATTTAACTTTGAAAAAAAACTTGATTTTAATAACAAAAACATTGATTTTTGTAAAAGAATGTTGAATTTCATAAATGTTACAAATGTAACAGATTAAACAATGATTTTATTAAAAAATTCGTTGATTACTACAAATTTAACTTTGAAAAAAAACTTGATTTTAATAACAAAAACATTGATTTTTGTAAAAGAATGTTGAATTTCATAAATGTTACAAATGTAACAGATTAAACAATGATTTTATTAAAAAATTCGTTGATTACTACAAATTTAACTTTGAAAAAAAACTTGATTTTAATAACAAAAACATTGATTTTTGTAAAAGAATGTTGAATTTCATAAATGTTACAAATGTAACAGATTAAACAATGATTTTATTAAAAAATTCGTTGATTACTACAAATTTAACTTTGAAAAAAAACTTGATTTTAATAACAAAAACATTGATTTTTGTAAAAGAATGTTAAATTTCATAAATGTTACAAATGTAACAGATTAAACCATGATTTTATTAAAAAATTCATTGATTACTACAAATTTAACTTTGAAAAAAAACTTGATTTTTATAACGAAAACATTGATTTTTGTAAAAGAATGTTGAATTTCATAAATGTTACAAATGTAACAGATTAAACAATGATTTTATTAAAAAATTCGTTGATTACTACAAATTTAACTTTGAAAAAAAACTTGATTTTTATAACGAAAACATTGATTTTTGTAAAAGAATGTTGAATTTCATAAATGTTACAAATGTAACAGATTAAACCATGATTTTATTAAAAAATTCGTTGATTACTACAAATTTAACTTTGAAAAAAAACTTGATTTTAATAACAAAAACATTGATTTTTGTAAAAGAATGTTGAATTTCATAAATGTTACAAATGTAACAGATTAAACAATGATTTTATTAAAAAATTCGTTGATTACTACAAATTTAACTTTGAAAAAAAACTTGATTTTTATAACGAAAACATTGATTTTTGTAAAAGAATGTTGAATTTCATAAATGTTACAAATGTAACAGATTAAACAATGATTTTATTAAAAAATTCGTTGATTACTACAAATTTAACTTTGAAAAAAAACTTGATTTTTATAACGAAAACATTGATTTTTGTAAAAGAATGTTGAATTTCATAAATGTTACAAATGTAACAGATTAAACCATGATTTTATTAAAAAATTCGTTGATTACTACAAATTTAACTTTGAAAAAAAACTTGATTTTAATAACAAAAACATTGATTTTTGTAAAAGAATGTTGAATTTCATAAATGTTACAAATGTAACAGATTAAACAATGATTTTA
Organism: Stenolophus ochropezus; assembly: GCA_035578165.1. Lineage (NCBI taxonomy): Eukaryota > Metazoa > Arthropoda > Insecta > Coleoptera > Carabidae > Stenolophus > Stenolophus ochropezus. The sequence goes on along the minus strand of JAQOWZ010000065.1, from coordinate 690,943 downwards.
TTAAAAAATTCGTTGATTACTACAAATTTAACTTTGAAAAAAACTTGATTTTAATAAATTAACCGTTGATTTTAATAACAAAAACATTGATTTTTGTAAAAGAATGTTGAATTTCATAAATGTTACAAATGTAACAGATTAAACCATGATTTTATTAAAATATTCGTTGATTACTACAAATTTAACTTTGAAAAAAAACTTGATTTTTATAACGAAAACATTGATTTTTGTAAAAGAATGTTGAATTTCATAAATGTTACAAATGTAACAGATTAAACAATGATTTTATTAAAAAATTCGTTGATTACTACAAATTTAACTTTGAAAAAAAACTTGATTTTAATAACAAAAACATTGATTTTTGTAAAAGAATGTTGAATTTCATAAATGTTACAAATGTAACAGATTAAACCATGATTTTATTAAAATATTCGTTGATTACTACAAATTTAACTTTGAAAAAAAACTTGATTTTAATAACAAAAACATTGATTTTTGTAAAAGAATGTTGAATTTCATAAATGTTACAAATGTAACAGATTAAACCATGATTTTATTAAAATATTCGTTGATTACTACAAATTTAACTTTGAAAAAAAACTTGATTTTTATAACGAAAACATTGATTTTTGTAAAAGAATGTTGAATTTCATAAATGTTACAAATGTAACAGATTAAACAATGATTTTATTAAAAAATTCATTGATTACTACAAATTTAACTTTGAAAAAAAACTTGATTTTTATAACGAAAACATTGATTTTTGTAAAAGAATGTTGAATTTCATAAATGTTACAAATGTAACAGATTAAACAATGATTTTATTAAAAAATTCGTTGATTACTACAAATTTAACTTTGAAAAAAAACTTGATTTTTATAACGAAAACATTGATTTTTGTAAAAGAATGTTGAATTTCATAAATGTTACAAATGTAACAGATTAAACCATGATTTTATTAAAAAATTCGTTGATTACTACAAATTTAACTTTGAAAAAAAACTTGATTTTAATAACAAAAACATTGATTTTTGTAAAAGAATGTTGAATTTCATAAATGTTACAAATGTAACAGATTAAACAATGATTTTATTAAAAAATTCGTTGATTACTACAAATTTAACTTTGAAAAAAACTTGATTTTAATAAATTAACCGTTGATTTTAATAACAAAAACATTGATTTTTGTAAAAGAATGTTGAATTTCATAAATGTTACAAATGTAACAGATTAAACCATGATTTTATTAAAATATTCGTTGATTACTACAAATTTAACTTTGAAAAAAAACTTGATTTTAATAACGAAAACATTGATTTTTGTAAAAGAATGTTGAATTTCATAAATGTTACAAATGTAACAGATTAAACAATGATTTTATTAAAAAATTCGTTGATTACTACAAATTTAACTTTGAAAAAAAACTTGATTTTAATAACAAAAACATTGATTTTTGTAAAAGAATGTTGAATTTCATAAATGTTACAAATGTAACAGATTAAACCATGATTTTATTAAAAAATTCGTTGATTACTACAAATTTAACTTTGAAAAAAAACTTGATTTTAATAACAAAAACATTGATTTTTGTAAAAGAATGTTGAATTTCATAAATGTTACAAATGTAACAGATTAAACAATGATTTTATTAAAAAATTCGTTGATTACTACAAATTTAACTTTGAAAAAAAACTTGATTTTTATAACGAAAACATTGATTTTTGTAAAAGAATGTTGAATTTCATAAATGTTACAAATGTAACAGATTAAACCATGATTTTATTAAAATATTCGTTGATTACTACAAATTTAACTTTGAAAAAAAACTTGATTTTAATAACGAAAACATTGATTTTTGTAAAAGAATGTTGAATTTCATAAATGTTACAAATGTAACAGATTAAACAATGATTTTATTAAAAAAATTCGTTGATTACTACAAATTTAACTTTGAAAAAAAACTTGATTTTAATAACAAAAACATTGATTTTTGTAAAAGAATGTTGAATTTCATAAATGTTACAAATGTAACAGATTAAACCATGATTTTATTAAAAAATTCGTTGATTACTACAAATTTAACTTTGAAAAAAAACTTGATTTTAATAACAAAAACATTGATTTTTGTAAAAGAATGTTGAATTTCATAAATGTTACAAATGTAACAGATTAAACCATGATTTTATTAAAAAATTCATTGATTACTACAAATTTAACTTTGAAAAAAAACTTGATTTTTATAACGAAAACATTGATTTTTGTAAAAGAATGTTGAATTTCATAAATGTTACAAATGTAACAGATTAAACAATGATTTTATTAAAAAATTCGTTGATTACTACAAATTTAACTTTGAAAAAAAACTTGATTTTTATAACGAAAACATTGATTTTTGTAAAAGAATGTTGAATTTCATAAATGTTACAAATGTAACAGATTAAACCATGATTTTATTAAAAAATTCGTTGATTACTACAAATTTAACTTTGAAAAAAAACTTGATTTTAATAACAAAAACATTGATTTTTGTAAAAGAATGTTGAATTTCATAAATGTTACAAATGTAACAGATTAAACAATGATTTTATTAAAAAATTCGTTGATTACTACAAATTTAACTTTGAAAAAAAACTTGATTTTTATAACGAAAACATTGATTTTTGTAAAAGAATGTTGAATTTCATAAATGTTACAAATGTAACAGATTAAACAATGATTTTATTAAAAAATTCGTTGATTACTACAAATTTAACTTTGAAAAAAAACTTGATTTTTATAACGAAAACATTGATTTTTGTAAAAGAATGTTGAATTTCATAAATGTTACAAATGTAACAGATTAAACCATGATTTTATTAAAAAATTCGTTGATTACTACAAATTTAACTTTGAAAAAAAACTTGATTTTAATAACAAAAACATTGATTTTTGTAAAAGAATGTTGAATTTCATAAATGTTACAAATGTAACAGATTAAACAATGATTTTATTAAAAAATTCGTTGATTACTACAAATTTAACTTTGAAAAAAACTTGATTTTAATAAATTAACCGTTGATTTTAATAACAAAAACATTGATTTTTGTAAAAGAATGTTGAATTTCATAAATGTTACAAATGTAACAGATTAAACCATGATTTTATTAAAATATTCGTTGATTACTACAAATTTAACTTTGAAAAAAAACTTGATTTTTATAACGAAAACATTGATTTTTGTAAAAAATGTTGAATTTCATAAATGTTACAAATGTAACAGATTAAACAATGATTTTATTAAAAAATTCGTTGATTACTACAAATTTAACTTTGAAAAAAAACTTGATTTTAATAACAAAAACATTGATTTTTGTAAAAGAATGTTGAATTTCATAAATGTTACAAATGTAACAGATTAAACCATGATTTTATTAAAATATTCGTTGATTACTACAAATTTAACTTTGAAAAAAAACTTGATTTTAATAACAAAAACATTGATTTTTGTAAAAGAATGTTGAATTTCATAAATGTTACAAATGTAACAGATTAAACCATGATTTTATTAAAATATTCGTTGATTACTACAAATTTAACTTTGAAAAAAAACTTGATTTTAATAACAAAAACATTGATTTTTGTAAAAGAATGTTGAATTTCATAAATGTTACAAATGTAACAGATTAAACAATGATTTTATTAAAAAATTCATTGATTACTACAAATTTAACTTTGAAAAAAAACTTGATTTTTATAACGAAAACATTGATTTTTGTAAAAGAATGTTGAATTTCATAAATGTTACAAATGTAACAGATTAAACAATGATTTTATTAAAAAATTCGTTGATTACTACAAATTTAACTTTGAAAAAAAACTTGATTTTTATAACGAAAACATTGATTTTTGTAAAAGAATGTTGAATTTCATAAATGTTACAAATGTAACAGATTAAACCATGATTTTATTAAAAAATTCGTTGATTACTACAAATTTAACTTTGAAAAAAAACTTGATTTTAATAACAAAAACATTGATTTTTGTAAAAGAATGTTGAATTTCATAAATGTTACAAATGTAACAGATTAAACCATGATTTTATTAAAATATTCGTTGATTACTACAAATTTAACTTTGAAAAAAAACTTGATTTTAATAACAAAAACATTGATTTTTGTAAAAGAATGTTGAATTTCATAAATGTTACAAATGTAACAGATTAAACAATGATTTTATTAAAAAATTCGTTGATTACTACAAATTTAACTTTGAAAAAAAACTTGATTTTAATAACAAAAACATTGATTTTTGTAAAAGAATGTTGAATTTCATAAATGTTACAAATGTAACAGATTAAACAATGATTTTATTAAAAAATTCATTGATTACTACAAATTTAACTTTGAAAAAAAACTTGATTTTTATAACGAAAACATTGATTTTTGTAAAAGAATGTTGAATTTCATAAATGTTACAAATGTAACAGATTAAACAATGATTTTATTAAAAAATTCGTTGATTACTACAAATTTAACTTTGAAAAAAAACTTGATTTTTATAACGAAAACATTGATTTTTGTAAAAGAATGTTGAATTTCATAAATGTTACAAATGTAACAGATTAAACCATGATTTTATTAAAAAATTCGTTGATTACTACAAATTTAACTTTGAAAAAAAACTTGATTTTAATAACAAAAACATTGATTTTTGTAAAAGAATGTTGAATTTCATAAATGTTACAAATGTAACAGATTAAACAATGATTTTATTAAAAAATTCGTTGATTACTACAAATTTAACTTTGAAAAAAACTTGATTTTAATAAATTAACCGTTGATTTTAATAACAAAAACATTGATTTTTGTAAAAGAATGTTGAATTTCATAAATGTTACAAATGTAACAGATTAAACCATGATTTTATTAAAATATTCGTTGATTACTACAAATTTAACTTTGAAAAAAAACTTGATTTTAATAACGAAAACATTGATTTTTGTAAAAGAATGTTGAATTTCATAAATGTTACAAATGTAACAGATTAAACAATGATTTTATTAAAAAATTCGTTGATTACTACAAATTTAACTTTGAAAAAAAACTTGATTTTAATAACAAAAACATTGATTTTTGTAAAAGAATGTTGAATTTCATAAATGTTACAAATGTAACAGATTAAACCATGATTTTATTAAAAAATTCGTTGATTACTACAAATTTAACTTTGAAAAAAAACTTGATTTTAATAACAAAAACATTGATTTTTGTAAAAGAATGTTGAATTTCATAAATGTTACAAATGTAACAGATTAAACAATGATTTTATTAAAAAATTCGTTGATTACTACAAATTTAACTTTGAAAAAAAACTTGATTTTTATAACGAAAACATTGATTTTTGTAAAAGAATGTTGAATTTCATAAATGTTACAAATGTAACAGATTAAACCATGATTTTATTAAAATATTCGTTGATTACTACAAATTTAACTTTGAAAAAAAACTTGATTTTAATAACGAAAACATTGATTTTTGTAAAAGAATGTTGAATTTCATAAATGTTACAAATGTAACAGATTAAACAATGATTTTATTAAAAAAATTCGTTGATTACTACAAATTTAACTTTGAAAAAAAACTTGATTTTAATAACAAAAACATTGATTTTTGTAAAAGAATGTTGAATTTCATAAATGTTACAAATGTAACAGATTAAACCATGATTTTATTAAAAAATTCGTTGATTACTACAAATTTAACTTTGAAAAAAAACTTGATTTTAATAACAAAAACATTGATTTTTGTAAAAGAATGTTGAATTTCATAAATGTTACAAATGTAACAGATTAAACAATGATTTTATTAAAAAATTCGTTGATTACTACAAATTTAACTTTGAAAAAAAACTTGATTTTAATAACAAAAACATTGATTTTTGTAAAAGAATGTTGAATTTCATAAATGTTACAAATGTAACAGATTAAACAATGATTTTATTAAAAAATTCGTTGATTACTACAAATTTAACTTTGAAAAAAAACTTGATTTTAATAACAAAAACATTGATTTTTGTAAAAGAATGTTGAATTTCATAAATGTTACAAATGTAACAGATTAAACAATGATTTTATTAAAAAATTCGTTGATTACTACAAATTTAACTTTGAAAAAAAACTTGATTTTAATAACAAAAACATTGATTTTTGTAAAAGAATGTTGAATTTCATAAATGTTACAAATGTAACAGATTAAACAATGATTTTATTAAAAATTTCGTTGATTACTACAAATTTAACTTTGAAAAAAAACTTGATTTTAATAACAAAAACATTGATTTTTGTAAAAGAATGTTGAATTTCATAAATGTTACAAATGTAACAGATTAAACCATGATTTTATTAAAAAATTCGTTGATTACTACAAATTTAACTTTGAAAAAAAACTTGATTTTAATAACAAAAACATTGATTTTTGTAAAAGAATGTTGAATTTCATAAATGTTACAAATGTAACAGATTAAACAATGATTTTATTAAAAAATTCGTTGATTACTACAAATTTAACTTTGAAAAAAAACTTGATTTTTATAACGAAAACATTGATTTTTGTAAAAGAATGTTGAATTTCATAAATGTTACAAATGTAACAGATTAAACAATGATTTTATTAAAAAATTCGTTGATTACTACAAATTTAACTTTGAAAAAAAACTTGATTTTAATAACAAAAACATTGATTTTTGTAAAAGAATGTTGAATTTCATAAATGTTACAAATGTAACAGATTAAACCATGATTTTATTAAAATATTCGTTGATTACTACAAATTTAACTTTGAAAAAAAACTTGATTTTAATAACGAAAACATTGATTTTTGTAAAAGAATGTTGAATTTCATAAATGTTACAAATGTAACAGATTAAACAATGATTTTATTAAAAAATTCGTTGATTACTACAAATTTAACTTTGAAAAAAAACTTGATTTTAATAACAAAAACATTGATTTTTGTAAAAGAATGTTGAATTTCATAAATGTTACAAATGTAACAGATTAAACCATGATTTTATTAAAAAATTCGTTGATTACTACAAATTTAACTTTGAAAAAAAACTTGATTTTAATAACAAAAACATTGATTTTTGTAAAAGAATGTTGAATTTCATAAATGTTACAAATGTAACAGATTAAACAATGATTTTATTAAAAAATTCGTTGATTACTACAAATTTAACTTTGAAAAAAAACTTGATTTTTATAACGAAAACATTGATTTTTGTAAAAGAATGTTGAATTTCATAAATGTTACAAATGTAACAGATTAAACAATGATTTTATTAAAAAATTCGTTGATTACTACAAATTTAACTTTGAAAAAAAACTTGATTTTAATAACGAAAACATTGATTTTTGTAAAAGAATGTTGAATTTCATAAATGTTACAAATGTAACAGATTAAACCATGATTTTATTAAAAAATTCGTTGATTACTACAAATTTAACTTTGAAAAAAAACTTGATTTTAATAACAAAAACATTGATTTTTGTAAAAGAATGTTGAATTTCATAAATGTTACAAATGTAACAGATTAAACAATGATTTTATTAAAAAATTCGTTGATTACTACAAATTTAACTTTGAAAAAAAACTTGATTTTAATAACGAAAACATTGATTTTTGTAAAAGAATGTTGAATTTCATAAATGTTACAAATGTAACAGATTAAACAATGATTTTATTAAAAAATTCGTTGATTACTACAAATTTAACTTTGAAAAAAAACTTGATTTTAATAACAAAAACATTGATTTTTGTAAAAGAATGTTGAATTTCATAAATGTTACAAATGTAACAGATTAAACCATGATTTTATTAAAAAATTCGTTGATTACTACAAATTTAACTTTGAAAAAAAACTTGATTTTAATAACAAAAACATTGATTTTTGTAAAAGAATGTTGAATTTCATAAATGTTACAAATGTAACAGATTAAACCATGATTTTATTAAAAAATTCGTTGATTACTACAAATTTAACTTTGAAAAAAAACTTGATTTTAATAACAAAAACATTGATTTTTGTAAAAGAATGTTGAATTTCATAAATGTTACAAATGTAACAGATTAAACCATGATTTTATTAAAAAATTCGTTGATTACTACAAATTTAACTTTGAAAAAAAACTTGATTTTAATAAATTAACCGTTGATTTTAATAACAAAAACATTGATTTTTGTAAAAGAATGTTGAATTTCATAAATGTTACAAATGTAACAGATTAAACCATGATTTTATTAAAAAATTCGTTGATTACTACAAATTTAACTTTGAAAAAAAACTTGATTTTAATAACAAAAACATTGATTTTTGTAAAAGAATGTTGAATTTCATAAATGTTACAAATGTAACAGATTAAACAATGATTTTATTAAAAAATTCGTTGATTACTACAAATTTAACTTTGAAAATAAACTTGATTTTAATAAATTAACACTTGATTTTAATAACAAAAACATTGATTTTTGTAAAAGAATGTTGATTTTCATAAATGTTACAAATGTAACAGATTAAACAATGATTTTATTAAAAAATTCGTTGATTACTACAAATTTAACTTTGAAAATAAACTTGATTTTAATAAATTAACATTTGATTTTAATAACAAAAACATTGATTTTTGTAAAAGAATGTTGAATTTCATAAATGTTACAAATGTAACAGATTAAACAATGATTTTATTAAAAAATTCGTTGATTACTACAAATTTAACTTTGAAAAAAAACTTGATTTTAATAAATTAACCGTTGATTTTAATAACAAAAACATTGATTTTTGTAAAAGAATGTTGAATTTCATAAATGTTACAAATGTAACAGATTAAACAATGATTTTATTAAAAAATTCGTTGATTACTACAAATTTAACTTTGAAAATAAACTTGATTTTAACAAATTAACACTTGATTTTAATAACAAAAACATTGATTTTTGTAAAAGAATGTTGATTTTCATAAATGTTACAAATGTAACAGATTAAACAATGATTTTATTAAAAAATTCGTTGATTACTACAAATTTAACTTTGAAAATAAACTTGATTTTAATAAATTAACCGTTGATTTTAATAACAAAAACATTGATTTTTGTAAAAGAATGTTGATTTTCATAAATGTTACAAATGTAACAGATTAAACAATGATTTTATTAAAAAATTCGTTGATTACTACAAATTTAACTTTGAAAATAAACTTGATTTTAATAAATTAACACTTGATTTTAATAACAAAAACATTGATTTTTGTAAAAGAATGTTGATTTTCATAAATGTTACAAATGTAACAGATTAAACAATGATTTTATTAAAAAATTCGTTGATTACTACAAATTTAACTTTGAAAAAAAACTTGATTTTAATAAATTAACCGTTGATTTTAATAACAAAAACATTGATTTTTGTAAAAGAATGTTGAATTTCATAAATATTACAAATGTAACAGATTAAACAATGATTTTATTAAAAAATTCGTTGACTACTACAAATTTAACTTTGAAAAAAAACTTGATTTTAATAAATTAACCATTGATTTTAATAACAAAAACATTGATTTTTGTAAAAGAATGTTGAATTTCATAAATGTTACAAATGTAACAGATTAAACAATGATTTTATTAAAAAATTCGTTGATTACTACAAATTTAACTTTGAAAATAAACTTGATTTTAATAAATTAACACTTGATTTTAATAAGAAAAACATTGATTTTTGTAAAAGAATGTTGATTTTCATAAATGTTACAAATGTAACAGATTAAACAATGATTTTATTAAAAAATTCGTTGATTACTACAAATTTAACTTTGAAAAAAAACTTGATTTTAATAACAAAAACATTGATTTTTGTAAAAGAATGTTGATTTTCATAAATGTTACAAATGTAACAGATTAAACAATGATTTTATTAAAAAATTCGTTGATTACTACAAATTTAACTTTGAAAATAAACTTGATTTTAATAAATTAACACTTGATTTTAATAACAAAAACATTGATTTTTGTAAAAGAATGTTGATTTTCATAAATGTTACAAATGTAACAGATTAAACAATGATTTTATTAAAAAATTCGTTGATTACTACAAATTTAACTTTGAAAATAAACTTGATTTTAATAAATTAACACTTGATTTTAATAACAAAAACATTGATTTTTGTAAAAGAATGTTGATTTTCATAAATGTTACAAATGTAACAGATTAAACAATGATTTTATTAAAAAATTCGTTGATTACTACAAATTTAACTTTGAAAAAAAACTTGATTTTAATAACAAAAACATTGATTTTTGTAAAAGAATGTTGAATTTCATAAATGTTACAAATGTAACAGATTAAACAATGATTTTATTAAAAAATTCGTTGATTACTACAAATTTAACTTTGAAAAAAAACTTGATTTTAATAACAAAAACATTGATTTTTGTAAAAGAATGTTGAATTTCATAAATGTTACAAATGTAACAGATTAAACAATGATTTTATTAAAAAATTCGTTGATTACTACAAATTTAACTTTGAAAATAAACTTGATTTTAATAAATTAACACTTGATTTTAATAACAAAAACATTGATTTTTGTAAAAGAATGTTGAATTTCATAAATGTTACAAATGTAACAGATTAAACAATGATTTTATTAAAAAATTCGTTGATTACTACAAATTTAACTTTGAAAAAAAACTTGATTTTAATAACAAAAACATTGATTTTTGTAAAAGAATGTTGAATTTCATAAATGTTACAAATGTAACAGATTAAACAATGATTTTATTAAAATATTCGTTGATTACTACAAATTTAACTTTGAAAAAAAACTTGATTTTAATAACAAAAACATTGATTTTTGTAAAAGTATGTTGAATTTCATAAATGTTACAAATGTAACAGATTAAACAATGATTTTATTAAAAAATTCGTTGATTACTACAAATTTAACTTTGAAAATAAACTTGATTTTAATAAATTAACACTTGATTTTAATAACAAAAACATTGATTTTTGTAAAAGAATGTTGAATTTCATAAATGTTACAAATGTAACAAATTAAACAATGATTTTATTAAAAAATTCGTTGATTACTACAAATTTAACTTTGAAAAAAAACTTGATTTTAATAAATTAACCGTTGATTTTAATAACAAAAACATTGATTTTTGTAAAAGAATGTTGAATTTCATAAATGTTACAAATGTAACAGATTAAACAATGATTTTATTAAAAAATTCGTTGATTACTACAAATTTAACTTTGAAAATAAACTTGATTTTAATAAATTAACATTTGATTTTAATAACAAAAACATTGATTTTTGTAAAAGAATGTTGAATTTCATAAATGTTACAAATGTAACAAATTAAACAATGATTTTATTAAAAAATTCGTTGATTACTACAAATTTAACTTTGAAAATAAACTTGATTTTAATAAATTAACACTTGATTTTAATAACAAAAACATTGATTTTTGTAAAAGAATGTTGAATTTCATAAATGTTACAAATGTAACAAATTAAACAATGATTTTATTAAAAAATTCGTTGATTACTACAAATTTAACTTTGAAAATAAACTTGATTTTAATAAATTAACACTTGATTTTAATAACAAAAACATTGATTTTTGTAAAAGAATGTTGAATTTCATAAATGTTACAAATGTAACAGATTAAACAATGATTTTATTAAAAAATTCGTTGATTACTACAAATTTAACTTTGAAAATAAACTTGATTTTAATAAATTAACACTTGATTTTAATAACAAAAACATTGATTTTTGTAAAAGAATGTTGAATTTCATAAATGTTACAAATGTAACAGATTAAACAATGATTTTATTAAAAAATTCGTTGATTACTACAAATTTAACTTTGAAAATAAACTTGATTTTAATAACAAAAACATTGATTTTTGTAAAAGAATGTTGAATTTCATAAATGTTACAAATGTAACAGATTAAACAATGATTTTATTAAAATATTCGTTGATTACTACAAATTTAACTTTGAAAAAAAACTTGATTTTAATAACAAAAACATTGATTTTTGTAAAAGAATGTTGAATTTCATAAATGTTACAAATGTAACAGATTAAACAATGATTTTATTAAAAAATTCGTTGATTACTACAAATTTAACTTTGAAAATAAACTTGATTTTAATAAATTAACACTTGATTTTAATAACAAAAACATTGATTTTTGTAAAAGAATGTTGAATTTCATAAATGTTACAAATGTAACAAATTAAACAATGATTTTATTAAAAAATTCGTTGATTACTACAAATTTAACTTTGAAAATAAACTTGATTTTAATAAATTAACACTTGATTTTAATAACAAAAACATTGATTTTTGTAAAAGAATGTTGAATTTCATAAATGTTACAAATGTAACAAATTAAACAATGATTTTATTAAAAAATTCGTTGATTACTACAAATTTAACTTTGAAAATAAACTTGATTTTAATAAATTAACACTTGATTTTAATAACAAAAACATTGATTTTTGTAAAAGAATGTTGAATTTCATAAATGTTACAAATGTAACAGATTAAACAATGATTTTATTAAAAAATTCGTTGATTACTACAAATTTAACTTTGAAAATAAACTTGATTTTAATAAATTAACATTTGATTTTAATAACAAAAACATTGATTTTTGTAAAAGAATGTTGAATTTCATAAATGTTACAAATGTAACAAATTAAACAATGATTTTATTAAAAAATTCGTTGATTACTACAAATTTAACTTTGAAAAAAAACTTGATTTTAATAACAAAAACATTGATTTTTGTAAAAGAATGTTGAATTTCATAAATGTTACAAATGTAACAGATTAAACAATGATTTTATTAAAAAATTCGTTGATTACTACAAATTTAACTTTGAAAATAAACTTGATTTTAATAAATTAACACTTGATTTTAATAACAAAAACATTGATTTTTGTAAAAGAATGTTGAATTTCATAAATGTTACAAATGTAACAAATTAAACAATGATTTTATTAAAAAATTCGTTGATTACTACAAATTTAACTTTGAAAAAAAACTTGATTTTAATAAATTAACCGTTGATTTTAATAACAAAAACATTGATTTTTGTAAAAGAATGTTGAATTTCATAAATGTTACAAATGTAACAGATTAAACAATGATTTTATTAAAAAATTCGTTGATTACTACAAATTTAACTTTGAAAATAAACTTGATTTTAATAAATTAACATTTGATTTTAATAACAAAAACATTGATTTTTGTAAAAGAATGTTGAATTTCATAAATGTTACAAATGTAACAAATTAAACAATGATTTTATTAAAAAATTCGTTGATTACTACAAATTTAACTTTGAAAATAAACTTGATTTTAATAAATTAACACTTGATTTTAATAACAAAAACATTGATTTTTGTAAAAGAATGTTGAATTTCATAAATGTTACAAATGTAACAAATTAAACAATGATTTTATTAAAAAATTCGTTGATTACTACAAATTTAACTTTGAAAATAAACTTGATTTTAATAAATTAACACTTGATTTTAATAACAAAAACATTGATTTTTGTAAAAGAATGTTGAATTTCATAAATGTTACAAATGTAACAGATTAAACAATGATTTTATTAAAAAATTCGTTGATTACTACAAATTTAACTTTGAAAAAAAACTTGATTTTAATAACAAAAACATTGATTTTTGTAAAAGAATGTTGAATTTCATAAATGTTACAAATGTAACAGATTAAACAATGATTTTATTAAAAAATTCGTTGATTACTACAAATTTAACTTTGAAAATAAACTTGATTTTAATAAATTAACATTTGATTTTAATAACAAAAACATTGATTTTTGTAAAAGAATGTTGAATTTCATAAATGTTACAAATGTAACAGATTAAACAATGATTTTATTAAAAAATTCGTTGATTACTACAAATTTAACTTTGAAAAAAAACTTGATTTTAATAACAAAAACATTGATTTTTGTAAAAGAATGTTGAATTTCATAAATGTTACAAATGTAACAGATTAAACAATGATTTTATTAAAAAATTCGTTGATTACTACAAATTTAACTTTGAAAATAAACTTGATTTTAATAAATTAACATTTGATTTTAATAACAAAAACATTGATTTTTGTAAAAGAATGTTGAATTTCATAAATGTTACAAATGTAACAAATTAAACAATGATTTTATTAAAAAATTCGTTGATTACTACAAATTTAACTTTGAAAAAAAACTTGATTTTAATAACAAAAACATTGATTTTTGTAAAAGAATGTTGAATTTCATAAATGTTACAAATGTAACAGATTAAACAATGATTTTATTAAAAAATTCGTTGATTACTACAAATTTAACTTTGAAAATAAACTTGATTTTAATAAATTAACACTTGATTTTAATAACAAAAACATTGATTTTTGTAAAAGAATGTTGAATTTCATAAATGTTACAAATGTAACAAATTAAACAATGATTTTATTAAAAAATTCGTTGATTACTACAAATTTAACTTTGAAAAAAAACTTGATTTTAATAAATTAACCGTTGATTTTAATAACAAAAACATTGATTTTTGTAAAAGAATGTTGAATTTCATAAATGTTACAAATGTAACAGATTAAACAATGATTTTATTAAAAAATTCGTTGATTACTACAAATTTAACTTTGAAAATAAACTTGATTTTAATAAATTAACATTTGATTTTAATAACAAAAACATTGATTTTTGTAAAAGAATGTTGAATTTCATAAATGTTACAAATGTAACAAATTAAACAATGATTTTATTAAAAAATTCGTTGATTACTACAAATTTAACTTTGAAAATAAACTTGATTTTAATAAATTAACACTTGATTTTAATAACAAAAACATTGATTTTTGTAAAAGAATGTTGAATTTCATAAATGTTACAAATGTAACAAATTAAACAATGATTTTATTAAAAAATTCGTTGATTACTACAAATTTAACTTTGAAAATAAACTTGATTTTAATAAATTAACACTTGATTTTAATAACAAAAACATTGATTTTTGTAAAAGAATGTTGAATTTCATAAATGTTACAAATGTAACAGATTAAACAATGATTTTATTAAAAAATTCGTTGATTACTACAAATTTAACTTTGAAAAAAAACTTGATTTTAATAACAAAAACATTGATTTTTGTAAAAGAATGTTGAATTTCATAAATGTTACAAATGTAACAGATTAAACAATGATTTTATTAAAAAATTCGTTGATTACTACAAATTTAACTTTGAAAATAAACTTGATTTTAATAAATTAACATTTGATTTTAATAACAAAAACATTGATTTTTGTAAAAGAATGTTGAATTTCATAAATGTTACAAATGTAACAAATTAAACAATGATTTTATTAAAAAATTCGTTGATTACTACAAATTTAACTTTGAAAATAAACTTGATTTTAATAAATTAACACTTGATTTTAATAACAAAAACATTGATTTTTGTAAAAGAATGTTGAATTTCATAAATGTTACAAATGTAACAAATTAAACAATGATTTTATTAAAAAATTCGTTGATTACTACAAATTTAACTTTGAAAATAAACTTGATTTTAATAAATTAACACTTGATTTTAATAACAAAAACATTGATTTTTGTAAAAGAATGTTGAATTTCATAAATGTTACAAATGTAACAGATTAAACAATGATTTTATTAAAAAATTCGTTGATTACTACAAATTTAACTTTGAAAAAAAACTTGATTTTAATAACAAAAACATTGATTTTTGTAAAAGAATGTTGAATTTCATAAATGTTACAAATGTAACAGATTAAACAATGATTTTATTAAAAAATTCGTTGATTACTACAAATTTAACTTTGAAAATAAACTTGATTTTAATAAATTAACATTTGATTTTAATAACAAAAACATTGATTTTTGTAAAAGAATGTTGAATTTCATAAATGTTACAAATGTAACAGATTAAACAATGATTTTATTAAAAAATTCGTTGATTACTACAAATTTAACTTTGAAAAAAAACTTGATTTTAATAACAAAAACATTGATTTTTGTAAAAGAATGTTGAATTTCATAAATGTTACAAATGTAACAGATTAAACAATGATTTTATTAAAAAATTCGTTGATTACTACAAATTTAACTTTGAAAATAAACTTGATTTTAATAAATTAACATTTGATTTTAATAACAAAAACATTGATTTTTGTAAAAGAATGTTGAATTTCATAAATGTTACAAATGTAACAGATTAAACCATGATTTTATTAAAAAATTCGTTGATTACTACAAATTTATCTTTGAAAATAAACTTGATTTTAATAAATTAACACTTGATTTTAATAACAAAAACATTGATTTTTGTAAAAGAATGTTGAATTTCATAAATATTACAAATGTAACAGATTAAACAATGATTTTATTAAAAAATTCGTTGACTACTACAAATTTAACTTTGAAAAAAAACTTGATTTTAATAAATTAACCGTTGATTTTAATAACAAAAACATTGATTTTTGTAAAAGAATGTTGAATTTCATAAATGTTACAAATGTAACAGATTAAACAATGATTTTATTAAAAAATTCGTTGATTACTACAAATTTAACTTTGAAAATAAACTTGATTTTAATAAATTAACACTTGATTTTAATAACAAAAACATTGATTTTTGTAAAAGAATGTTGAATTTCATAAATGTTACAAATGTAACAGATTAAACAATGATTTTATTAAAAAATTCGTTGATTACTACAAATTTAACTTTGAAAAAAAACTTGATTTTAATAACAAAAACATTGATTTTTGTAAAAGAATGTTGAATTTCATAAATGTTACAAATGTAACAGATTAAACAATGATTTTATTAAAAAATTCGTTGATTACTACAAATTTAACTTTGAAAATAAACTTGATTTTAATAAATTAACATTTGATTTTAATAACAAAAACATTGATTTTTGTAAAAGAATGTTGAATTTCATAAATGTTACAAATGTAACAGATTAAACAATGATTTTATTAAAAAATTCGTTGATTACTACAAATTTAACTTTGAAAAAAAACTTGATTTTAATAACAAAAACATTGATTTTTGTAAAAGAATGTTGAATTTCATAAATGTTACAAATGTAACAGATTAAACAATGATTTTATTAAAAAATTCGTTGATTACTACAAATTTAACTTTGAAAATAAACTTGATTTTAATAAATTAACATTTGATTTTAATAACAAAAACATTGATTTTTGTAAAAGAATGTTGAATTTCATAAATGTTACAAATGTAACAGATTAAACCATGATTTTATTAAAAAATTCGTTGATTACTACAAATTTATCTTTGAAAATAAACTTGATTTTAATAAATTAACACTTGATTTTAATAACAAAAACATTGATTTTTGTAAAAGAATGTTGAATTTCATAAATGTTACAAATGTAACAGATTAAACAATGATTTTATTAAAAAATTCGTTGATTACTACAAATTTAACTTTGAAAATAAACTTGATTTTAATAAATTAACATTTGATTTTAATAACAAAAACATTGATTTTTGTAAAAGAATGTTGAATTTCATAAATGTTACAAATGTAACAAATTAAACAATGATTTTATTAAAAAATTCGTTGATTACTACAAATTTAACTTTGAAAATAAACTTGATTTTAATAAATTAACACTTGATTTTAATAACAAAAACATTGATTTTTGTAAAAGAATGTTGAATTTCATAAATGTTACAAATGTAACAAATTAAACAATGATTTTATTAAAAAATTCGTTGATTACTACAAATTTAACTTTGAAAATAAACTTGATTTTAATAAATTAACACTTGATTTTAATAACAAAAACATTGATTTTTGTAAAAGAATGTTGAATTTCATAAATGTTACAAATGTAACAGATTAAACAATGATTTTATTAAAAAATTCGTTGATTACTACAAATTTAACTTTGAAAAAAAACTTGATTTTAATAACAAAAACATTGATTTTTGTAAAAGAATGTTGAATTTCATAAATGTTACAAATGTAACAGATTAAACAATGATTTTATTAAAAAATTCGTTGATTACTACAAATTTAACTTTGAAAATAAACTTGATTTTAATAAATTAACATTTGATTTTAATAACAAAAACATTGATTTTTGTAAAAGAATGTTGAATTTCATAAATGTTACAAATGTAACAGATTAAACAATGATTTTATTAAAAAATTCGTTGATTACTACAAATTTAACTTTGAAAAAAAACTTGATTTTAATAACAAAAACATTGATTTTTGTAAAAGAATGTTGAATTTCATAAATGTTACAAATGTAACAGATTAAACAATGATTTTATTAAAAAATTCGTTGATTACTACAAATTTAACTTTGAAAATAAACTTGATTTTAATAAATTAACATTTGATTTTAATAACAAAAACATTGATTTTTGTAAAAGAATGTTGAATTTCATAAATGTTACAAATGTAACAGATTAAACCATGATTTTATTAAAAAATTCGTTGATTACTACAAATTTATCTTTGAAAATAAACTTGATTTTAATAAATTAACACTTGATTTTAATAACAAAAACATTGATTTTTGTAAAAGAATGTTGAATTTCATAAATATTACAAATGTAACAGATTAAACAATGATTTTATTAAAAAATTCGTTGACTACTACAAATTTAACTTTGAAAAAAAACTTGATTTTAATAAATTAACCGTTGATTTTAATAACAAAAACATTGATTTTTGTAAAAGAATGTTGAATTTCATAAATGTTACAAATGTAACAGATTAAACAATGATTTTATTAAAAAATTCGTTGATTACTACAAATTTAACTTTGAAAATAAACTTGATTTTAATAAATTAACACTTGATTTTAATAACAAAAACATTGATTTTTGTAAAAGAATGTTGATTTTCATAAATGTTACAAATGTAACAGATTAAACAATGATTTTATTAAAAAATTCGTTGATTACTACAAATTTAACTTTGAAAAAAAACTTGATTTTAATAACAAAAACATTGATTTTTGTAAAAGAATGTTGAATTTCATAAATGTTACAAATGTAACAGATTAAACAATGATTTTATTAAAAAATTCGTTGATTACTACAAATTTAACTTTGAAAATAAACTTGATTTTAATAAATTAACATTTGATTTTAATAACAAAAACATTGATTTTTGTAAAAGAATGTTGAATTTCATAAATGTTACAAATGTAACAGATTAAACAATGATTTTATTAAAAAATTCGTTGATTACTACAAATTTAACTTTGAAAAAAAACTTGATTTTAATAACAAAAACATTGATTTTTGTAAAAGAATGTTGAATTTCATAAATGTTACAAATGTAACAGATTAAACAATGATTTTATTAAAAAATTCGTTGATTACTACAAATTTAACTTTGAAAAAAAACTTGATTTTAATAACAAAAACATTGATTTTTGTAAAAGAATGTTGAATTTCAAAAATGTTACAAATGTAACAGATTAAACAATGATTTTATTAAAAAATTCGTTGATTACTACAAATTTAACTTTGAAAATAAACTTGATTTTAATAAATTAACACTTGATTTTAATAACAAAAACATTGATTTTTGTAAAAGAATGTTGAATTTCATAAATGTTACAAATGTAACAGATTAAACAATGATTTTATTAAAAAATTCGTTGATTACTACAAATTTAACTTTGAAAATAAACTTGATTTTAATAAATTAACATTTGATTTTAATAACAAAAACATTGATTTTTGTAAAAGAATGTTGAATTTCATAAATGTTACAAATGTAACAAATTAAACAATGATTTTATTAAAAAATTCGTTGATTACTACAAATTTAACTTTGAAAAAAAACTTGATTTTAATAACAAAAACATTGATTTTTGTAAAAGAATGTTGAATTTCATAAATGTTACAAATGTAACAGATTAAACAATGATTTTATTAAAAAATTCGTTGATTACTACAAATTTAACTTTGAAAAAAAACTTGATTTTAATAACAAAAACATTGATTTTTGTAAAAGAATGTTGAATTTCATAAATGTTACAAATGTAACAGATTAAACAATGATTTTATTAAAAAATTCGTTGATTACTACAAATTTAACTTTGAAAAAAAACTTGATTTTAATAACAAAAACATTGTTTTTTGTAAAAGAATGTTAAATTTCATAAATGTTACAAATGTAACAGATTAAACCATGATTTTATTAAAAAATTCGTTGATTACTACAAATTTAACTTTGAAAAAAAACTTGATTTTAATAAATTAACCGTTGATTTTAATAACAAAAACATTGATTTTTGTAAAAGAATGTTAAATTTCATAAATATTACAAATGTAACAGATTAAACAATGATTTTATTAAAAAATTCGTTGACTACTACAAATTTAACTTTGAAAAAAAACTTGATTTTAATAAATTAACCGTTGATTTTAATAACAAAAACATTGATTTTTGTAAAAGAATGTTGAATTTCATAAATGTTACAAATGTAACAGATTAAACAATGATTTTATTAAAAAATTCGTTGATTACTACAAATTTAACTTTGAAAATAAACTTGATTTTAATAAATTAACACTTGATTTTAATAACAAAAACATTGATTTTTGTAAAAGAATGTTGAATTTCATAAATGTTACAAATGTAACAGATTAAACAATGATTTTATTAAAAAATTCGTTGATTACTACAAATTTAACTTTGAAAATAAACTTGATTTTAATAAATTAACATTTGATTTTAATAACAAAAACATTGATTTTTGTAAAAGAATGTTGAATTTCATAAATGTTACAAATGTAACAGATTAAACAATGATTTTATTAAAAAATTCGTTGATTACTACAAATTTAACTTTGAAAAAAAACTTGATTTTAATAACAAAAACATTGATTTTTGTAAAAGAATGTTGAATTTCATAAATGTTACAAATGTAACAGATTAAACAATGATTTTATTAAAAAATTCGTTGATTACTACAAATTTAACTTTGAAAAAAAACTTGATTTTAATAACAAAAACATTGATTTTTGTAAAAGAATGTTGAATTTCATAAATGTTACAAATGTAACAGATTAAACAATGATTTTATTAAAAAATTCGTTGATTACTACAAATTTAACTTTGAAAATAAACTTGATTTTAATAAATTAACATTTGATTTTAATAACAAAAACATTGATTTTTGTAAAAGAATGTTGAATTTCATAAATGTTACAAATGTAACAGATTAAACAATGATTTTATTAAAAAATTCGTTGATTACTACAAATTTAACTTTGAAAAAAAACTTGATTTTAATAACAAAAACATTGATTTTTGTAAAAGAATGTTGAATTTCATAAATGTTACAAATGTAACAGATTAAACAATGATTTTATTAAAAAATTCGTTGATTACTACAAATTTAACTTTGAAAAAAAACTTGATTTTAATAACGAAAACATTGATTTTTGTAAAAGAATGTTGAATTTCATAAATGTTACAAATGTAACAGATTAAACAATGATTTTATTAAAAAATTCGTTGATTACTACAAATTTAACTTTGAAAATAAACTTGATTTTAATAAATTAACCGTTGATTTTAATAACAAAAACATTGATTTTTGTAAAAGAATGTTGAATTTCATAAATGTTACAAATGTAACAGATTAAACAATGATTTTATTAAAAAATTCGTTGATTACTACAAATTTAACTTTGAAAAAAAACTTGATTTTAATAACAAAAACATTGATTTTTGTAAAAGAATGTTGAATTTCATAAATGTTACAAATGTAACAGATTAAACAATGATTTTATTAAAAAATTCGTTGATTACTACAAATTTAACTTTGAAAAAAAACTTGATTTTAATAACAAAAACATTGATTTTTGTAAAAGAATGTTGAATTTCATAAATGTTACAAATGTAACAGATTAAACAATGATTTTATTAAAAAATTCGTTGATTACTACAAATTTAACTTTGAAAATAAACTTGATTTTAATAAATTAACCGTTGATTTTAATAACAAAAACATTGATTTTTGTAAAAGAATGTTGAATTTCATAAATGTTACAAATGTAACAGATTAAACAATGATTTTATTAAAAAATTCGTTGATTACTACAAATTTAACTTTGAAAAAAAACTTGATTTTAATAACAAAAACATTGATTTTTGTAAAAGAATGTTGAATTTCATAAATGTTACAAATGTAACAGATTAAACAATGATTTTATTAAAAAATTCGTTGATTACTACAAATTTAACTTTGAAAATAAACTTGATTTTAATAAATTAACCGTTGATTTTAATAACAAAAACATTGATTTTTGTAAAAGAATGTTGAATTTCATAAATGTTACAAATGTAACAGATTAAACAATGATTTTATTAAAAAATTCGTTGATTACTACAAATTTAACTTTGAAAATAAACTTGATTTTAATAAATTAACATTTGATTTTAATAACAAAAACATTGATTTTTGTAAAAGAATGTTGAATTTCATAAATGTTACAAATGTAACAGATTAAACAATGATTTTATTAAAAAATTCGTTGATTACTACAAATTTAACTTTGAAAAAAAACTTGATTTTAATAACGAAAACATTGATTTTTGTAAAAGAATGTTGAATTTCATAAATGTTACAAATGTAACAGATTAAACAATGATTTTATTAAAAAATTCGTTGATTACTACAAATTTAACTTTGAAAAAAAACTTGATTTTAATAACAAAAACATTGATTTTTGTAAAAGAATGTTGAATTTCATAAATGTTACAAATGTAACAGATTAAACAATGATTTTATTAAAAAATTCGTTGATTACTACAAATTTAACTTTGAAAAAAAACTTGATTTTAATAACGAAAACATTGATTTTTGTAAAAGAATGTTGAATTTCATAAATGTTACAAATGTAACAGATTAAACAATGATTTTATTAAAAAATTCGTTGATTACTACAAATTTAACTTTGAAAATAAACTTGATTTTAATAAATTAACCGTTGATTTTAATAACAAAAACATTGATTTTTGTAAAAGAATGTTGAATTTCATAAATGTTACAAATGTAACAGATTAAACAATGATTTTATTAAAAAATTCGTTGATTACTACAAATTTAACTTTGAAAAAAAACTTGATTTTAATAACAAAAACATTGATTTTTGTAAAAGAATGTTGAATTTCATAAATGTTACAAATGTAACAGATTAAACAATGATTTTATTAAAAAATTCGTTGATTACTACAAATTTAACTTTGAAAATAAACTTGATTTTAATAAATTAACCGTTGATTTTAATAACAAAAACATTGATTTTTG
This sequence comes from Stenolophus ochropezus, assembly GCA_035578165.1. Lineage (NCBI taxonomy): Eukaryota > Metazoa > Arthropoda > Insecta > Coleoptera > Carabidae > Stenolophus > Stenolophus ochropezus. Next base: position 667,516 of record JAQOWZ010000065.1, on the reverse strand, counting down.
TAAAAGAATGTTGAATTTCATAAATGTTACAAATGTAACAGATTAAACAATGATTTTATTAAAAAATTCGTTGATTACTACAAATTTAACTTTGAAAAAAAACTTGATTTTAAAAAGGAAACATTGATTTTTGTAAAAGAATGTTGAATTTCATAAATGTTACAAATGTAACAGATTAAACAATGATTTTATTAAAAAATTCGTTGATTACTACAAATTTAACTTTGAAAATAAACTTGATTTTAATAAATTAACCGTTGATTTTAATAACAAAAACATTGATTTTTGTAAAAGAATGTTGAATTTCATAAATGTTACAAATGTAACAGATTAAACAATGATTTTATTAAAAAATTCGTTGATTACTACAAATTTAACTTTGAAAAAAAACTTGATTTTAATAACAAAAACATTGATTTTTGTAAAAGAATGTTGAATTTCATAAATGTTACAAATGTAACAGATTAAACAATGATTTTATTAAAAAATTCGTTGATTACTACAAATTTAACTTTGAAAATAAACTTGATTTTAATAAATTAACCGTTGATTTTAATAACAAAAACATTGATTTTTGTAAAAGAATGTTGAATTTCATAAATGTTACAAATGTAACAGATTAAACAATGATTTTATTAAAAAATTCGTTGATTACTACAAATTTAACTTTGAAAATAAACTTGATTTTAATAAATTAACACTTGATTTTAATAACAAAAACATTGATTTTTGTAAAAGAATGTTGAATTTCATAAATGTTACAAATGTAACAGATTAAACAATGATTTTATTAAAAAATTCGTTGATTACTTCAAATTTAACTTTGAAAATAAACTTGATTTTAATAAATTAACCGTTGATTTTAATAACAAAAACATTGATTTTTGTAAAAGAATGTTGAATTTCATAAATGTTACAAATGTAACAGATTAAACAATGATTTTATTAAAAAATTCGTTGATTACTTCAAATTTAACTTTGAAAATAAACTTGATTTTAATAAATTAACACTTGATTTTAATAACAAAAACATTGATTTTTGTAAAAGAATGTTGAATTTCATAAATGTTACAAATGTAACAAATTAAACAATGATTTTATTAAAAAATTCGTTGATTACTACAAATTTAACTTTGAAAAAAAACTTGATTTTAATAAATTAACCGTTGATTTTAATAACAAAAACATTGATTTTTGTAAAAGAATGTTGAATTTCATAAATGTTACAAATGTAACAGATTAAACAATGATTTTATTAAAAAATTCGTTGATTACTACAAATTTAACTTTGAAAATAAACTTGATTTTAATAAATTAACATTTGATTTTAATAACAAAAACATTGATTTTTGTAAAAGAATGTTGAATTTCATAAATGTTACAAATGTAACAGATTAAACAATGATTTTATTAAAAAATTCGTTGATTACTACAAATTTAACTTTGAAAAAAAACTTGATTTTAATAACAAAAACATTAATTTTTGTAAAAGAATGTTGAATTTCATAAATGTTACAAATGTAACAGATTAAACAATGATTTTATTAAAAAATTCGTTGATTACTACAAATTTAACTTTGAAAATAAACTTGATTTTAATAAATTAACCGTTGATTTTAATAACAAAAACATTGATTTTTGTAAAAGAATGTTGAATTTCATAAATGTTACAAATGTAACAGATTAAACAATGATTTTATTAAAAAATTCGTTGATTACTACAAATTTAACTTTGAAAAAAAACTTGATTTTAATAACAAAAACATTGATTTTTGTAAAAGAATGTTGAATTTCATAAATGTTACAAATGTAACAGATTAAACAATGATTTTATTAAAAAATTCGTTGATTACTTCAAATTTAACTTTGAAAATAAACTTGATTTTAATAAATTAACACTTGATTTTAATAACAAAAACATTGATTTTTGTAAAAGAATGTTGAATTTCATAAATGTTACAAATGTAACAAATTAAACAATGATTTTATTAAAAAATTCGTTGATTACTACAAATTTAACTTTGAAAAAAAACTTGATTTTAATGAATTAACCGTTGATTTTAATAACAAAAACATTGATTTTTGTAAAAGAATGTTGAATTTCATAAATGTTACAAATGTAACAGATTAAACAATGATTTTATTAAAAAATTCGTTGATTACTACAAATTTAACTTTGAAAATAAACTTGATTTTAATAAATTAACATTTGATTTTAATAACAAAAACATTGATTTTTGTAAAAGAATGTTGAATTTCATAAATGTTACAAATGTAACAGATTAAACAATGATTTTATTAAAAAATTCGTTGATTACTACAAATTTAACTTTGAAAAAAAACTTGATTTTAATAACAAAAACATTGATTTTTGTAAAAGAATGTTGAATTTCATAAATGTTACAAATGTAACAGATTAAACAATGATTTTATTAAAAAATTCGTTGATTACTACAAATTTAACTTTGAAAATAAACTTGATTTTAATAAATTAACCGTTGATTTTAATAACAAAAACATTGATTTTTGTAAAAGAATGTTGAATTTCATAAATGTTACAAATGTAACAGATTAAACAATGATTTTATTAAAAAATTCGTTGATTACTACAAATTTAACTTTGAAAATAAACTTGATTTTAATAAATTAACATTTGATTTTAATAACAAAAACATTGATTTTTGTAAAAGAATGTTGAATTTCATAAATGTTACAAATGTAACAGATTAAACAATGATTTTATTAAAAAATTCGTTGATTACTACAAATTTAACTTTGAAAAAAAACTTGATTTTAATAACGAAAACATTGATTTTTGTAAAAGAATGTTGAATTTCATAAATGTTACAAATGTAACAGATTAAACCATGATTTTATTAAAAAATTCGTTGATTACTACAAATTTAACTTTGAAAATAAACTTGATTTTAATAAATTAACAGTTGATTTTAATAACAAAAACATTGATTTTTGTAAAAGAATGTTGAATTTCATAAATGTTACAAATGTAACAGATTAAACCATGATTTTATTAAAAAATTCGTTGATTACTACAAATTTAACTTTGAAAAAAAACTTGATTTTAATAACGAAAACATTGATTTTTGTAAAAGAATGTTGAATTTCATAAATGTTACAAATGTAACAGATTAAACAATGATTTTATTAAAAAATTCGTTGATTACTACAAATTTAACTTTGAAAAAAAACTTGATTTTAATAACAAAAACATTGATTTTTGTAAAAGAATGTTGAATTTCATAAATGTTACAAATGTAACAGATTAAACCATGATTTTATTAAAAAATTCGTTGATTACTACAAATTTAACTTTGAAAAAAAACTTGATTTTAATAACAAAAACATTGATTTTTGTAAAAGAATGTTGAATTTCATAAATGTTACAAATGTAACAGATTAAACCATGATTTTATTAAAAAATTCGTTGATTACTACAAATTTAACTTTGAAAAAAAACTTGATTTTAATAACGAAAACATTGATTTTTGTAAAAGAATGTTGAATTTCATAAATGTTACAAATGTAACAGATTAAACAATGATTTTATTAAAAAATTCGTTGATTACTACAAATTTAACTTTGAAAAAAAACTTGATTTTAATAACAAAAACATTGATTTTTGTAAAAGAATGTTGAATTTCATAAATGTTACAAATGTAACAGATTAAACCATGATTTTATTAAAAAATTCGTTGATTACTACAAATTTAACTTTGAAAAAAAACTTGATTTTAATAACAAAAACATTGATTTTTGTAAAAGAATGTTGAATTTCATAAATGTTACAAATGTAACAGATTAAACCATGATTTTATTAAAAAATTCGTTGATTACTACAAATTTAACTTTGAAAAAAAACTTGATTTTAATAACGAAAACATTGATTTTTGTAAAAGAATGTTGAATTTCATAAATGTTACAAATGTAACAGATTAAACAATGATTTTATTAAAAAATTCGTTGATTACTACAAATTTAACTTTGAAAAAAAACTTGATTTTAATAACAAAAACATTGATTTTTGTAAAAGAATGTTGAATTTCATAAATGTTACAAATGTAACAGATTAAACAATGATTTTATTAAAAAATTCGTTGATTACTACAAATTTAACTTTGAAAAAAAACTTGATTTTAATAACAAAAACATTGATTTTTGTAAAAGAATGTTGAATTTCATAAATGTTACAAATGTAACAGATTAAACAATGATTTTATTAAAAAATTCGTTGATTACTACAAATTTAACTTCGAAAAAAAACTTGATTTTAATAACGAAAACATTGATTTTTGTAAAAGAATGTTGAATTTCATAAATGTTACAAATGTAACAGATTAAACCATGATTTTATTAAAAAATTCGTTGATTACTACAAATTTAACTTTGAAAAAAAACTTGATTTTAATAACAAAAACATTGATTTTTGTAAAAGAATGTTGAATTTCATAAATGTTACAAATGTAACAGATTAAACCATGATTTTATTAAAAAATTCGTTGATTACTACAAATTTAACTTTGAAAAAAAACTTGATTTTAATAACAAAAACATTGATTTTTGTAAAAGAATGTTGAATTTCATAAATGTTACAAATGTAACAGATTAAACCATGATTTTATTAAAAAATTCGTTGATTACTACAAATTTAACTTTGAAAAAAAACTTGATTTTAATAACGAAAACATTGATTTTTGTAAAAGAATGTTGAATTTCATAAATGTTACAAATGTAACAGATTAAACAATGATTTTATTAAAAAATTCGTTGATTACTACAAATTTAACTTTGAAAAAAAACTTGATTTTAATAACAAAAACATTGATTTTTGTAAAAGAATGTTGAATTTCATAAATGTTACAAATGTAACAGATTAAACCATGATTTTATTAAAAAATTCGTTGATTACTACAAATTTAACTTTGAAAAAAAACTTGATTTTAATAACAAAAACATTGATTTTTGTAAAAGAATGTTGAATTTCATAAATGTTACAAATGTAACAGATTAAACCATGATTTTATTAAAAAATTCGTTGATTACTACAAATTTAACTTTGAAAAAAAACTTGATTTTAATAACGAAAACATTGATTTTTGTAAAAGAATGTTGAATTTCATAAATGTTACAAATGTAACAGATTAAACAATGATTTTATTAAAAAATTCGTTGATTACTACAAATTAAACTTTGAAAAAAAACTTGATTTTAATAACAAAAACATTGATTTTTGTAAAAGAATGTTGAATTTCATAAATGTTACAAATGTAACAGATTAAACCATGATTTTATTAAAAAATTCGTTGATTACTACAAATTTAACTTTGAAAAAAAACTTGATTTTAATAACAAAAACATTGATTTTTGTAAAAGAATGTTGAATTTCATAAATGTTACAAATGTAACAGATTAAACCATGATTTTATTAAAAAATTCGTTGATTACTACAAATTTAACTTTGAAAAAAAACTTGATTTTAATAACAAAAACATTGATTTTTGTAAAAGAATGTTGAATTTCATAAATGTTACAAATGTAACAGATTAAACAATGATTTTATTAAAAAATTCGTTGATTACTACAAATTTAACTTTGAAAAAAAACTTGATTTTAATAACAAAAACATTGATTTTTGTAAAAGAATGTTGAATTTCATAAATGTTACAAATGTAACAGATTAAACCATGATTTTATTAAAAAATTCGTTGATTACTACAAATTTAACTTTGAAAAAAAACTTGATTTTAATAACGAAAACATTGATTTTTGTAAAAGAATGTTGAATTTCATAAATGTTACAAATGTAACAGATTAAACAATGATTTTATTAAAAAATTCGTTGATTACTACAAATTTAACTTTGAAAAAAAACTTGATTTTAATAACAAAAACATTGATTTTTGTAAAAGAATGTTGAATTTCATAAATGTTACAAATGTAACAGATTAAACAATGATTTTATTAAAAAATTCGTTGATTACTACAAATTTAACTTTGAAAAAAAACTTGATTTTAATAACAAAAACATTGATTTTTGTAAAAGAATGTTGAATTTCATAAATGTTACAAATGTAACAGATTAAACAATGATTTTATTAAAAAATTCGTTGATTACTACAAATTTAACTTCAAAAAAAAACTTGATTTTAATAACGAAAACATTGATTTTTGTAAAAGAATGTTGAATTTCATAAATGTTACAAATGTAACAGATTAAACCATGATTTTATTAAAAAATTCGTTGATTACTACAAATTTAACTTTGAAAAAAAACTTGATTTTAATAACAAAAACATTGATTTTTGTAAAAGAATGTTGAATTTCATAAATGTTACAAATGTAACAGATTAAACCATGATTTTATTAAAAAATTCGTTGATTACTACAAATTTAACTTTGAAAAAAAACTTGATTTTAATAACAAAAACATTGATTTTTGTAAAAGAATGTTGAATTTCATAAATGTTACAAATGTAACAGATTAAACCATGATTTTATTAAAAAATTCGTTGATTACTACAAATTTAACTTTGAAAAAAAACTTGATTTTAATAACGAAAACATTGATTTTTGTAAAAGAATGTTGAATTTCATAAATGTTACAAATGTAACAGATTAAACAATGATTTTATTAAAAAATTCGTTGATTACTACAAATTTAACTTTGAAAAAAAACTTGATTTTAATAACAAAAACATTGATTTTTGTAAAAGAATGTTGAATTTCATAAATGTTACAAATGTAACAGATTAAACCATGATTTTATTAAAAAATTCGTTGATTACTACAAATTTAACTTTGAAAAAAAACTTGATTTTAATAACAAAAACATTGATTTTTGTAAAAGAATGTTGAATTTCATAAATGTTACAAATGTAACAGATTAAACCATGATTTTATTAAAAAATTCGTTGATTACTACAAATTTAACTTTGAAAAAAAACTTGATTTTAATAACGAAAACATTGATTTTTGTAAAAGAATGTTGAATTTCATAAATGTTACAAATGTAACAGATTAAACAATGATTTTATTAAAAAATTCGTTGATTACTACAAATTTAACTTTGAAAAAAAACTTGATTTTAATAACGAAAACATTGATTTTTGTAAAAGAATGTTGAATTTCATAAATGTTACAAATGTAACAGATTAAACAATGATTTTATTAAAAAATTCGTTGATTACTACAAATTTAACTTTGAAAAAAAACTTGATTTTAATAACAAAAACATTGATTTTTTTAAAAGAATGTTGAATTTCATAAATGTTACAAATGTAACAGATTAAACAATGATTTTATTAAAAAATTCGTTGATTACTACAAATTTAACTTTGAAAATAAACTTGATTTTAATAAATTAACATTTGATTTTAATAACAAAAACATTGATTTTTGTAAAAGAATGTTGAATTTCATAAATGTTACAAATGTAACAGATTAAACAATGATTTTATTAAAAAATTCGTTGATTACTACAAATTTAACTTTGAAAAAAAACTTGATTTTAAAAACGAAAACATTGATTTTTGTAAAAGAATGTTGAATTTCATAAATGTTACAAATGTAACAGATTAAACCATGATTTTATTAAAAAATTCGTTGATTACTACAAATTTAACTTTGAAAATAAACTTGATTTTAATAAATTAACAGTTGATTTTAATAACAAAAACATTGATTTTTGTAAAAGAATGTTGAATTTCATAAATGTTACAAATGTAACAGATTAAACCATGATTTTATTAAAAAATTCGTTGATTACTACAAATTTAACTTTGAAAAAAAACTTGATTTTAATAACGAAAACATTGATTTTTGTAAAAGAATGTTGAATTTCATAAATGTTACAAATGTAACAAATTAAACAATGATTTTATTAAAAAATTCGTTGATTACTACAAATTTAACTTTGAAAAAAAACTTGATTTTAATAACAAAAACATTGATTTTTGTAAAAGAATGTTGAATTTCATAAATGTTACAAATGTAACAGATTAAACCATGATTTTATTAAAAAATTCGTTGATTACTACAAATTTAACTTTGAAAAAAAACTTGATTTTAATAACAAAAACATTGATTTTTGTAAAAGAATGTTGAATTTCATAAATGTTACAAATGTAACAGATTAAACCATGATTTTATTAAAAAATTCGTTGATTACTACAAATTTAACTTTGAAAAAAAACTTGATTTTAATAACGAAAACATTGATTTTTGTAAAAGAATGTTGAATTTCATAAATGTTACAAATGTAACAGATTAAACAATGATTTTATTAAAAAATTCGTTGATTACTACAAATTTAACTTTGAAAAAAAACTTGATTTTAATAACAAAAACATTGATTTTTGTAAAAGAATGTTGAATTTCATAAATGTTACAAATGTAACAGATTAAACCATGATTTTATTAAAAAATTCGTTGATTACTACAAATTTAACTTTGAAAAAAAACTTGATTTTAATAACGAAAACATTGATTTTTGTAAAAGAATGTTGAATTTCATAAATGTTACAAATGTAACAGATTAAACAATGATTTTATTAAAAAATTCGTTGATTACTACAAATTTAACTTTGAAAAAAAACTTGATTTTAATAACAAAAACATTGATTTTTGTAAAAGAATGTTGAATTTCATAAATGTTACAAATGTAACAGATTAAACAATGATTTTATTAAAAAATTCGTTGATTACTACAAATTTAACTTCGAAAAAAAACTTGATTTTAATAACGAAAACATTGATTTTTGTAAAAGAATGTTGAATTTCATAAATGTTACAAATGTAACAGATTAAACAATGATTTTATTAAAAAATTCGTTGATTACTACAAATTTAACTTTGAAAAAAAACTTGATTTTAATAACAAAAACATTGATTTTTGTAAAAGAATGTTGAATTTCATAAATGTTACAAATGTAACAGATTAAACCATGATTTTATTAAAAAATTCGTTGATTACTACAAATTTAACTTTGAAAAAAAACTTGATTTTAATAACAAAAACATTGATTTTTGTAAAAGAATGTTGAATTTCATAAATGTTACAAATGTAACAGATTAAACCATGATTTTATTAAAAAATTCGTTGATTACTACAAATTTAACTTTGAAAAAAAACTTGATTTTAATAACGAAAACATTGATTTTTGTAAAAGAATGTTGAATTTCATAAATGTTACAAATGTAACAGATTAAACAATGATTTTATTAAAAAATTCGTTGATTACTACAAATTTAACTTTGAAAAAAAACTTGATTTTAATAACAAAAACATTGATTTTTGTAAAAGAATGTTGAATTTCATAAATGTTACAAATGTAACAGATTAAACCATGATTTTATTAAAAAATTCGTTGATTACTACAAATTTAACTTTGAAAAAAAACTTGATTTTAATAACAAAAACATTGATTTTTGTAAAAGAATGTTGAATTTCATAAATGTTACAAATGTAACAGATTAAACCATGATTTTATTAAAAAATTCGTTGATTACTACAAATTTAACTTTGAAAAAAAACTTGATTTTAATAACAAAAACATTGATTTTTGTAAAAGAATGTTGAATTTCATAAATGTTACAAATGTAACAGATTAAACAATGATTTTATTAAAAAATTCGTTGATTACTACAAATTTAACTTTGAAAAAAAACTTGATTTTAATAACGAAAACATTGATTTTTGTAAAAGAATGTTGAATTTCATAAATGTTACAAATGTAACAGATTAAACAATGATTTTATTAAAAAATTCGTTGATTACTACAAATTTAACTTTGAAAAAAAACTTGATTTTAATAACAAAAACATTGATTTTTGTAAAAGAATGTTGAATTTCATAAATGTTACAAATGTAACAGATTAAACCATGATTTTATTAAAAAATTCGTTGATTACTACAAATTTAACTTTGAAAAAAAACTTGATTTTAATAACAAAAACATTGATTTTTGTAAAAGAATGTTGAATTTCATAAATGTTACAAATGTAACAGATTAAACCATGATTTTATTAAAAAATTCGTTGATTACTACAAATTTAACTTTGAAAAAAAACTTGATTTTAATAACGAAAACATTGATTTTTGTAAAAGAATGTTGAATTTCATAAATGTTACAAATGTAACAGATTAAACAATGATTTTATTAAAAAATTCGTTGATTACTACAAATTTAACTTTGAAAAAAAACTTGATTTTAATAACAAAAACATTGATTTTTGTAAAAGAATGTTGAATTTCATAAATGTTACAAATGTAACAGATTAAACCATGATTTTATTAAAAAATTCGTTGATTACTACAAATTTAACTTTGAAAAAAAACTTGATTTTAATAACGAAAACATTGATTTTTGTAAAAGAATGTTGAATTTCATAAATGTTACAAATGTAACAGATTAAACAATGATTTTATTAAAAAATTCGTTGATTACTACAAATTTAACTTTGAAAATAAACTTGATTTTAATAAATTAACCGTTGATTTTAATAACAAAAACATTGATTTTTGTAAAAGAATGTTGAATTTCATAAATGTTACAAATGTAACAGATTAAACAATGATTTTATTAAAAAATTCGTTGATTACTACAAATTTAACTTTGAAAAAAAACTTGATTTTAATAACAAAAACATTGATTTTTGTAAAAGAATGTTGAATTTCATAAATGTTACAAATGTAACAGATTAAACAATGATTTTATTAAAAAATTCGTTGATTACTACAAATTTAACTTTGAAAAAAAACTTGATTTTAATAACAAAAACATTGATTTTTGTAAAAGAATGTTGAATTTCATAAATGTTACAAATGTAACGGATTAAACAATGATTTTATTAAAAAATTCGTTGATTACTACAAATTTAACTTTGAAAATAAACTTGATTTTAATAAATTAACCGTTGATTTTAATAACAAAAACATTGATTTTTGTAAAAGAATGTTGAATTTCATAAATGTTACAAATGTAACAGATTAAACAATGATTTTATTAAAAAATTCGTTGATTACTACAAATTTAACTTTGAAAATAAACTTGATTTTAATAAATTAACCGTTGATTTTAATAACAAAAACATTGATTTTTGTAAAAGAATGTTGAATTTCATAAATGTTACAAATGTAACAGATTAAACAATGATTTTATTAAAAAATTCGTTGATTACTACAAATTTAACTTTGAAAAAAAACTTGATTTTAATAACAAAAACATTGATTTTTGTAAAAGAATGTTGAATTTCATAAATGTTACAAATGTAACAGATTAAACAATGATTTTATTAAAAAATTCGTTGATTACTACAAATTTAACTTTGAAAAAAAACTTGATTTTAATAACGAAAACATTGATTTTTGTAAAAGAATGTTGAATTTCATAAATGTTACAAATGTAACAGATTAAACAATGATTTTATTAAAAAATTCGTTGATTACTACAAATTTAACTTTGAAAATAAACTTGATTTTAATAAATTAACCGTTGATTTTAATAACAAAAACATTGATTTTTGTAAAAGAATGTTGAATTTCATAAATGTTACAAATGTAACAGATTAAACAATGATTTTATTAAAAAATTCGTTGATTACTACAAATTTAACTTTGAAAAAAAACTTGATTTTAATAACAAAAACATTGATTTTTGTAAAAGAATGTTGAATTTCATAAATGTTACAAATGTAACAGATTAAACAATGATTTTATTAAAAAATTCGTTGATTACTTCAAATTTAACTTTGAAAATAAACTTGATTTTAATAAATTAACCGTTGATTTTAATAACAAAAACATTGATTTTTGTAAAAGAATGTTGAATTTCATAAATGTTACAAATGTAACAAATTAAACAATGATTTTATTAAAAAATTCGTTGATTACTACAAATTTAACTTTGAAAAAAAACTTGATTTTAATAACAAAAACATTGATTTTTGTAAAAGAATGTTGAATTTCATAAATGTTACAAATGTAACAGATTAAACAATGATTTTATTAAAAAATTCGTTGATTACTACAAATTTAACTTTGAAAATAAACTTGATTTTAATAACGAAAACATTGATTTTTGTAAAAGAATGTTGAATTTCATAAATGTTACAAATGTAACAGATTAAACAATGATTTTATTAAAAAATTCGTTGATTACTACAAATTTAACTTTGAAAATAAACTTGATTTTAATAACAAAAACATTGATTTTTGTAAAAGAATGTTGAATTTCATAAATGTTACAAATGTAACAGATTAAACAATGATTTTATTAAAAAATTCGTTGATTACTACAAATTTAACTTTGAAAATAAACTTGATTTTAATAAATTAACCGTTGATTTTAATAACAAAAACATTGATTTTTGTAAAAGAATGTTGAATTTCATAAATGTTACAAATGTAACAAATTAAACAATGATTTTATTAAAAAATTCGTTGATTACTACAAATTTAACTTTGAAAAAAAACTTGATTTTAATAACAAAAACATTGATTTTTGTAAAAGAATGTTGAATTTCATAAATGTTACAAATGTAACAGATTAAACAATGATTTTATTAAAAAATTCGTTGATTACTACAAATTTAACTTTGAAAATAAACTTGATTTTAATAAATTAACCGTTGATTTTAATAACAAAAACATTGATTTTTGTAAAAGAATGTTGAATTTCATAAATGTTACAAATGTAACAGATTAAACAATGATTTTATTAAAAAATTCGTTGATTACTACAAATTTAACTTTGAAAAAAAACTTGATTTTAATAACAAAAACATTGATTTTTGTAAAAGAATGTTGAATTTCATAAATGTTACAAATGTAACAGATTAAACAATGATTTTATTAAAAAATTCGTTGATTACTTCAAATTTAACTTTGAAAATAAACTTGATTTTAATAAATTAACCGTTGATTTTAATAACAAAAACATTGATTTTTGTAAAAGAATGTTGAATTTCATAAATGTTACAAATGTAACAAATTAAACAATGATTTTATTAAAAAATTCGTTGATTACTACAAATTTAACTTTGAAAAAAAACTTGATTTTAATAACGAAAACATTGATTTTTGTAAAAGAATGTTGAATTTCATAAATGTTACAAATGTAACAGATTAAACAATGATTTTATTAAAAAATTCGTTGATTACTACAAATTTAACTTTGAAAATAAACTTGATTTTAATAAATTAACCGTTGATTTTAATAACAAAAACATTGATTTTTGTAAAAGAATGTTGAATTTCATAAATGTTACAAATGTAACAAATTAAACAATGATTTTATTAAAAAATTCGTTGATTACTACAAATTTAACTTTGAAAAAAAACTTGATTTTAATAACATAAACATTGATTTTTGTAAAAGAATGTTGAATTTCATAAATGTTACAAATGTAACAGATTAAACAATGATTTTATTAAAAAATTCGTTGATTACTACAAATTTAACTTTGAAAATAAACTTGATTTTAATAAATTAACCGTTGATTTTAATAACAAAAACATTGATTTTTGTAAAAGAATGTTGAATTTCATAAATGTTACAAATGTAACAAATTAAACAATGATTTTATTAAAAAATTCGTTGATTACTACAAATTTAACTTTGAAAAAAAACTTGATTTTAATAACGAAAACATTGATTTTTGTAAAAGAATGTTGAATTTCATAAATGTTACAAATGTAACAGATTAAACAATGATTTTATTAAAAAATTCGTTGATTACTTCAAATTTAACTTTGAAAATAAACTTGATTTTAATAAATTAACCGTTGATTTTAATAACAAAAACATTGATTTTTGTAAAAGAATGTTGAATTTCATAAATGTTACAAATGTAACAAATTAAACAATGATTTTATTAAAAAATTCGTTGATTACTACAAATTTAACTTTGAAAAAAAACTTGATTTTAATAACAAAAACATTGATTTTTGTAAAAGAATGTTGAATTTCATAAATGTTACAAATGTAACAGATTAAACAATGATTTTATTAAAAAATTCGTTGATTACTACAAATTTAACTTTGAAAATAAACTTGATTTTAATAAATTAACCGTTGATTTTAATAACAAAAACATTGATTTTTGTAAAAGAATGTTGAATTTCATAAATGTTACAAATGTAACAAATTAAACAATGATTTTATTAAAAAATTCGTTGATTACTACAAATTTAACTTTGAAAAAAAACTTGATTTTAATAACAAAAACATTGATTTTTGTAAAAGAATGTTGAATTTCATAAATGTTACAAATGTAACAGATTAAACAATGATTTTATTAAAAAATTCGTTGATTACTACAAATTTAACTTTGAAAAAAAACTTGATTTTAATAACGAAAACATTGATTTTTGTAAAAGAATGTTGAATTTCATAAATGTTACAAATGTAACAGATTAAACAATGATTTTATTAAAAAATTCGTTGATTACTACAAATTTAACTTTGAAAATAAACTTGATTTTAATAAATTAACCGTTGATTTTAATAACAAAAACATTGATTTTTGTAAAAGAATGTTGAATTTCATAAATGTTACAAATGTAACAGATTAAACAATGATTTTATTAAAAAATTCGTTGATTACTACAAATTTAACTTTGAAAAAAAACTTGATTTTAATAACAAAAACATTGATTTTTGTAAAAGAATGTTGAATTTCATAAATGTTACAAATGTAACAGATTAAACAATGATTTTATTAAAAAATTCGTTGATTACTACAAATTTAACTTTGAAAAAAAACTTGATTTTAATAAATTAACATTTGATTTTAATAACAAAAACATTGATTTTTGTAAAAGAATGTTGAATTTCATAAATGTTACAAATGTAACAGATTAAACAATGATTTTATTAAAAAATTCGTTGATTACTACAAAATTAACTTTGAAAAAAAACTTGATTTTAATAACAAAAACATTGATTTTTGTAAAAGAATGTTGAATTTCATAAATGTTACAAATGTAACAGATTAAACAATGATTTTATTAAAAAATTCGTTGATTACTACAAATTTAACTTTGAAAATAAACTTGATTTTAATAAATTAACATTTGATTTTAATAACAAAAACATTGATTTTTGTAAAAGAATGTTGAATTTCATAAATGTTACAAATGTAACAGATTAAACAATGATTTTATTAAAAAATTCGTTGATTACTACAAATTTAACTTTGAAAATAAACTTGATTTTAATAAATTAACATTTGATTTTAATAACAAAAACATTGATTTTTGTAAAAGAATGTTGAATTTCATAAATGTTACAAATGTAACAGATTAAACAATGATTTTATTAAAAAATTCGTTGATTACTACAAATTTAACTTTGAAAAAAAACTTGATTTTAATAACAAAAACATTGATTTTTGTAAAAGAATGTTGAATTTCATAAATGTTACAAATGTAACAGATTAAACAATGATTTTATTAAAAAATTCGTTGATTACTACAAATTTAACTTTGAAAAAAAACTTGATTTTAATAACAAAAACATTGATTTTTGTAAAAGAATGTTGAATTTCATAAATGTTACAAATGTAACAGATTAAACAATGATTTTATTAAAAAATTCGTTGATTACTACAAATTTAACTTTGAAAAAAAACTTGATTTTAATAACAAAAACATTGATTTTTGTAAAAGAATGTTGAATTTCATAAATGTTACAAATGTAACAGATTAAACAATGATTTTATTAAAAAATTCGTTGATTACTACAAATTTAACTTTGAAAAAAAACTTGATTTTAATAACGAAAACATTGATTTTTGTAAAAGAATGTTGAATTTCATAAATGTTACAAATGTAACAGATTAAACAATGATTTTATTAAAAAATTCGTTGATTACTACAAATTTAACTTTGAAAATAAACTTGATTTTAATAACAAAAACATTGATTTTTGTAAAAGAATGTTGAATTTCATAAATGTTACAAATGTAACAGATTAAACAATGATTTTATTAAAAAATTCGTTGATTACTACAAATTTAACTTTGAAAAAAAACTTGATTTTAATAACAAAAACATTGATTTTTGTAAAAGAATGTTGAATTTCATAAATGTTACAAATGTAACAGATTAAACAATGATTTTATTAAAAAATTCGTTGATTACTACAAATTTAACTTTGAAAAAAAACTTGATTTTAATAACAAAAACATTGATTTTTGTAAAAGAATGTTGAATTTCATAAATGTTACAAATGTAACAGATTAAACAATGATTTTATTAAAAAATTCGTTGATTACTACAAATTTAACTTTGAAAAAAAACTTGATTTTAATAACGAAAACATTGATTTTTGTAAAAGAATGTTGAATTTCATAAATGTTACAAATGTAACAGATTAAACAATGATTTTATTAAAAAATTCGTTGATTACTACAAATTTAACTTTGAAAATAAACTTGATTTTAATAAATTAACATTTGATTTTAATAACAAAAACATTGATTTTTGTAAAAGAATGTTGAATTTCATAAATGTTACAAATGTAACAGATTAAACAATGATTTTATTAAAAAATTCGTTGATTACTACAAATTTAACTTTGAAAATAAACTTGATTTTAATAAATTAACATTTGATTTTAATAACAAAAACATTGATTTTTGTAAAAGAATGTTGAATTTCATAAATGTTACAAATGTAACAGATTAAACAATGATTTTATTAAAAAATTCGTTGATTACTACAAATTTAACTTTGAAAAAAAACTTGATTTTAATAACAAAAACATTGATTTTTGTAAAAGAATGTTGAATTTCATAAATGTTACAAATGTAACAGATTAAACAATGATTTTATTAAAAAATTCGTTGATTACTACAAATTTAACTTTGAAAAAAAACTTGATTTTAATAACAAAAACATTGATTTTTGTAAAAGAATGTTGAATTTCATAAATGTTACAAATGTAACAGATTAAACAATGATTTTATTAAAAAATTCGTTGATTACTACAAATTTAACTTTGAAAAAAAACTTGATTTTAATAACGAAAACATTGATTTTTGTAAAAGAATGTTGAATTTCATAAATGTTACAAATGTAACAGATTAAACAATGATTTTATTAAAAAATTCGTTGATTACTACAAATTTAACTTTGAAAATAAACTTGATTTTAATAACAAAAACATTGATTTTTGTAAAAGAATGTTGAATTTCATAAATGTTACAAATGTAACAGATTAAACAATGATTTTATTAAAAAATTCGTTGATTACTACAAATTTAACTTTGAAAATAAACTTGATTTTAATAAATTAACATTTGATTTTAATAACAAAAACATTGATTTTTGTAAAAGAATGTTGAATTTCATAAATGTTACAAATGTAACAGATTAAACAATGATTTTATTAAAAAATTCGTTGATTACTACAAATTTAACTTTGAAAATAAACTTGATTTTAATAAATTAACATTTGATTTTAATAACAAAAACATTGATTTTTGTAAAAGAATGTTGAATTTCATAAATGTTACAAATGTAACAGATTAAACAATGATTTTATTAAAAAATTCGTTGATTACTACAAATTTAACTTTGAAAAAAAACTTGATTTTAATAACAAAAACATTGATTTTTGTAAAAGAATGTTGAATTTCATAAATGTTACAAATGTAACAGATTAAACAATGATTTTATTAAAAAATTCGTTGATTACTACAAATTTAACTTTGAAAAAAAACTTGATTTTAATAACAAAAACATTGATTTTTGTAAAAGAATGTTGAATTTCATAAATGTTACAAATGTAACAGATTAAACAATGATTTTATTAAAAAATTCGTTGATTACTACAAATTTAACTTTGAAAAAAAACTTGATTTTAATAACAAAAACATTGATTTTTGTAAAAGAATGTTGAATTTCATAAATGTTACAAATGTAACAGATTAAACAATGATTTTATTAAAAAATTCGTTGATTACTACAAATTTAACTTTGAAAAAAAACTTGATTTTAATAAATTAACATTTGATTTTAATAACAAAAACATTGATTTTTGTAAAAGAATGTTGAATTTCATAAATGTTACAAATGTAACAGATTAAACAATGATTTTATTAAAAAATTCGTTGATTACTACAAATTTAACTTTGAAAAAAAACTTGATTTTAATAACAAAAACATTGATTTTTGTAAAAGAATGTTGAATTTCATAAATGTTACAAATGTAACAGATTAAACAATGATTTTATTAAAAAATTCGTTGATTACTACAAATTTAACTTTGAAAAAAAACTTGATTTTAATAACAAAAACATTGATTTTTGTAAAAGAATGTTGAATTTCATAAATGTTACAAATGTAACAGATTAAACAATGATTTTATTAAAAAATTCGTTGATTACTACAAATTTAACTTTGAAAATAAACTTGATTTTAATAAATTAACATTTGATTTTAATAACAAAAACATTGATTTTTGTAAAAGAATGTTGAATTTCATAAATGTTACAAATGTAACAGATTAAACAATGATTTTATTAAAAAATTCGTTGATTACTACAAATTTAACTTTGAAAAAAAACTTGATTTTAATAACAAAAACATTGATTTTTGTAAAAGAATGTTGAATTTCATAAATGTTACAAATGTAACAGATTAAACAATGATTTTATTAAAAAATTCGTTGATTACTACAAATTTAACTTTGAAAAAAAACTTGATTTTAATAACGAAAACATTGATTTTTGTAAAAGAATGTTGAATTTCATAAATGTTACAAATGTAACAGATTAAACAATGATTTTATTAAAAAATTCGTTGATTACTACAAATTTAACTTTGAAAATAAACTTGATTTTAATAAATTAACCGTTGATTTTAATAACAAAAACATTGATTTTTGTAAAAGAATGTTGAATTTCATAAATGTTACAAATGTAACAGATTAAACAATGATTTTATTAAAAAATTCGTTGATTACTACAAATTTAACTTTGAAAAAAAACTTGATTTTAATAACAAAAACATTGATTTTTGTAAAAGAATGTTGAATTTCATAAATGTTACAAATGTAACAGATTAAACAATGATTTTATTAAAAAATTCGTTGATTACTACAAATTTAACTTTGAAAAAAAACTTGATTTTAATAACAAAAACATTGATTTTTGTAAAAGAATGTTGAATTTCATAAATGTTACAAATGTAACAGATTAAACAATGATTTTATTAAAAAATTCGTTGATTACTACAAATTTAACTTTGAAAAAAAACTTGATTTTAATAACGAAAACATTGATTTTTGTAAAAGAATGTTGAATTTCATAAATGTTACAAATGTAACAGATTAAACAATGATTTTATTAAAAAATTCGTTGATTACTACAAATTTAACTTTGAAAAAAAACTTGATTTTAATAACGAAAACATTGATTTTTGTAAAAGAATGTTGAATTTCATAAATGTTACAAATGTAACAGATTAAACAATGATTTTATTAAAAAATTCGTTGATTACTACAAATTTAACTTTGAAAATAAACTTGATTTTAATAAATTAACCGTTGATTTTAATAACAAAAACATTGATTTTTGTAAAAGAATGTTGAATTTCATAAATGTTACAAATGTAACAGATTAAACAATGATTTTATTAAAAAATTCGTTGATTACTACAAATTTAACTTTGAAAATAAACTTGATTTTAATAAATTAACATTTGATTTTAATAACAAAAACATTGATTTTTGTAAAAGAATGTTGAATTTCATAAATGTTACAAATGTAACAGATTAAACAATGATTTTATTAAAAAATTCGTTGATTACTACAAATTTAACTTTGAAAAAAAACTTGATTTTAATAACGAAAACATTGATTTTTGTAAAAGAATGTTGAATTTCATAAATGTTACAAATGTAACAGATTAAACAATGATTTTATTAAAAAATTCGTTGATTACTACAAATTTAACTTTGAAAAAAAACTTGATTTTAATAACAAAAACATTGATTTTTGTAAAAGAATGTTGAATTTCATAAATGTTACAAATGTAACAGATTAAACAATGATTTTATTAAAAAATTCGTTGATTACTACAAATTTAACTTTGAAAATAAACTTGATTTTAATAAATTAACCGTTGATTTTAATAACAAAAACATTGATTTTTGTAAAAGAATGTTGAATTTCATAAATGTTACAAATGTAACAGATTAAACAATGATTTTATTAAAAAATTCGTTGATTACTACAAATTTAACTTTGAAAAAAAACTTGATTTTAATAACAAAAACATTGATTTTTGTAAAAGAATGTTGAATTTCATAAATGTTACAAATGTAACAGATTAAACAATGATTTTATTAAAAAATTCGTTGATTACTTCAAATTTAACTTTGAAAATAAACTTGATTTTAATAAATTAACACTTGATTTTAATAACAAAAACATTGATTTTTGTAAAAGAATGTTGAATTTCATAAATGTTACAAATGTAACAAATTAAACAATGATTTTATTAAAAAATTCGTTGATTACTACAAATTTAACTTTGAAAAAAAACTTGATTTTAATAAATTAACCGTTGATTTTAATAACAAAAACATTGATTTTTGTAAAAGAATGTTGAATTTCATAAATGTTACAAATGTAACAGATTAAACAATGATTTTATTAAAAAATTCGTTGATTACTACAAATTTAACTTTGAAAATAAACTTGATTTTAATAAATTAACATTTGATTTTAATAACAAAAACATTGATTTTTGTAAAAGAATGTTGAATTTCATAAATGTTACAAATGTAACAGATTAAACAATGATTTTATTAAAAAATTCGTTGATTACTACAAATTTAACTTTGAAAAAAAACTTGATTTTAATAACAAAAACATTGATTTTTGTAAAAGAATGTTGAATTTCATAAATGTTACAAATGTAACAGATTAAACAATGATTTTATTTAAAAATTCGTTGATTACTACAAATTTAACTTTGAAAATAAACTTGATTTTAATAAATTAACCGTTGATTTTAATAACAAAAACATTGATTTTTGTAAAAGAATGTTGAATTTCATAAATGTTACAAATGTAACAGATTAAACAATGATTTTATTAAAAAATTCGTTGATTACTACAAATTTAACTTTGAAAATAAACTTGATTTTAATAAATTAACATTTGATTTTAATAACAAAAACATTGATTTTTGTAAAAGAATGTTGAATTTCATAAATGTTACAAATGTAACAGATTAAACAATGATTTTATTAAAAAATTCGTTGATTACTACAAATTTAACTTTGAAAAAAAACTTGATTTTAATAACGAAAACATTGATTTTTGTAAAAGAATGTTGAATTTCATAAATGTTACAAATGTAACAGATTAAACCATGATTTTATTAAAAAATTCGTTGATTACTACAAATTTAACTTTGAAAATAAACTTGATTTTAATAAATTAACAGTTGATTTTAATAACAAAAACATTGATTTTTGTAAAAGAATGTTGAATTTCATAAATGTTACAAATGTAACAGATTAAACCATGATTTTATTAAAAAATTCGTTGATTACTACAAATTTAACTTTGAAAAAAAACTTGATTTTAATAACGAAAACATTGATTTTTGTAAAAGAATGTTGAATTTCATAAATGTTACAAATGTAACAGATTAAACAATGATTTTATTAAAAAATTCGTTGATTACTACAAATTTAACTTTGAAAAAAAACTTGATTTTAATAACAAAAACATTGATTTTTGTAAAAGAATGTTGAATTTCATAAATGTTACAAATGTAACAGATTAAACCATGATTTTATTAAAAAATTCGTTGATTACTACAAATTTAACTTTGAAAAAAAACTTGATTTTAATAACAAAAACATTGATTTTTGTAAAAGAATGTTGAATTTCATAAATGTTACAAATGTAACAGATTAAACCATGATTTTATTAAAAAATTCGTTGATTACTACAAATTTAACTTTGAAAAAAAACTTGATTTTAATAACAAAAACATTGATTTTTGTAAAAGAATGTTGAATTTCATAAATGTTACAAATGTAACAGATTAAACAATGATTTTATTAAAAAATTCGTTGATTACTACAAATTTAACTTTGAAAAAAAACTTGATTTTAATAACGAAAACATTGATTTTTGTAAAAGAATGTTGAATTTCATAAATGTTACAAATGTAACAGATTAAACAATGATTTTATTAAAAAATTCGTTGATTACTACAAATTTAACTTTGAAAAAAAACTTGATTTTAATAACAAAAACATTGATTTTTGTAAAAGAATGTTGAATTTCATAAATGTTACAAATGTAACAGATTAAACCATGATTTTATTAAAAAATTCGTTGATTACTACAAATTTAACTTTGAAAAAAAACTTGATTTTAATAACAAAAACATTGATTTTTGTAAAAGAATGTTGAATTTCATAAATGTTACAAATGTAACAGATTAAACCATGATTTTATTAAAAAATTCGTTGATTACTACAAATTTAACTTTGAAAAAAAACTTGATTTTAATAACGAAAACATTGATTTTTGTAAAAGAATGTTGAATTTCATAAATGTTACAAATGTAACAGATTAAACAATGATTTTATTAAAAAATTCGTTGATTACTACAAATTTAACTTTGAAAAAAAACTTGATTTTAATAACAAAAACATTGATTTTTGTAAAAGAATGTTGAATTTCATAAATGTTACAAATGTAACAGATTAAACCATGATTTTATTAAAAAATTCGTTGATTACTACAAATTTAACTTTGAAAAAAAACTTGATTTTAATAACGAAAACATTGATTTTTGTAAAAGAATGTTGAATTTCATAAATGTTACAAATGTAACAGATTAAACAATGATTTTATTAAAAAATTCGTTGATTACTACAAATTTAACTTTGAAAATAAACTTGATTTTAATAAATTAACCGTTGATTTTAATAACAAAAACATTGATTTTTGTAAAAGAATGTTGAATTTCATAAATGTTACAAATGTAACAGATTAAACAATGATTTTATTAAAAAATTCGTTGATTACTACAAATTTAACTTTGAAAAAAAACTTGATTTTAATAACAAAAACATTGATTTTTGTAAAAGAATGTTGAATTTCATAAATGTTACAAATGTAACAGATTAAACAATGATTTTATTAAAAAATTCGTTGATTACTACAAATTTAACTTTGAAAAAAAACTTGATTTTAATAACAAAAACATTGATTTTTGTAAAAGAATGTTGAATTTCATAAATGTTACAAATGTAACGGATTAAACAATGATTTTATTAAAAAATTCGTTGATTACTACAAATTTAACTTTGAAAATAAACTTGATTTTAATAAATTAACCGTTGATTTTAATAACAAAAACATTGATTTTTGTAAAAGAATGTTGAATTTCATAAATGTTACAAATGTAACAGATTAAACAATGATTTTATTAAAAAATTCGTTGATTACTACAAATTTAACTTTGAAAATAAACTTGATTTTAATAAATTAACCGTTGATTTTAATAACAAAAACATTGATTTTTGTAAAAGAATGTTGAATTTCATAAATGTTACAAATGTAACAGATTAAACAATGATTTTATTAAAAAATTCGTTGATTACTACAAATTTAACTTTGAAAAAAAACTTGATTTTAATAACAAAAACATTGATTTTTGTAAAAGAATGTTGAATTTCATAAATGTTACAAATGTAACAGATTAAACAATGATTTTATTAAAAAATTCGTTGATTACTACAAATTTAACTTTGAAAAAAAACTTGATTTTAATAACGAAAACATTGATTTTTGTAAAAGAATGTTGAATTTCATAAATGTTACAAATGTAACAGATTAAACAATGATTTTATTAAAAAATTCGTTGATTACTACAAATTTAACTTTGAAAATAAACTTGATTTTAATAAATTAACCGTTGATTTTAATAACAAAAACATTGATTTTTGTAAAAGAATGTTGAATTTCATAAATGTTACAAATGTAACAGATTAAACAATGATTTTATTAAAAAATTCGTTGATTACTACAAATTTAACTTTGAAAAAAAACTTGATTTTAATAACAAAAACATTGATTTTTGTAAAAGAATGTTGAATTTCATAAATGTTACAAATGTAACAGATTAAACAATGATTTTATTAAAAAATTCGTTGATTACTTCAAATTTAACTTTGAAAATAAACTTGATTTTAATAAATTAACCGTTGATTTTAATAACAAAAACATTGATTTTTGTAAAAGAATGTTGAATTTCATAAATGTTACAAATGTAACAAATTAAACAATGATTTTATTAAAAAATTCGTTGATTACTACAAATTTAACTTTGAAAAAAAACTTGATTTTAATAACAAAAACATTGATTTTTGTAAAAGAATGTTGAATTTCATAAATGTTACAAATGTAACAGATTAAACAATGATTTTATTAAAAAATTCGTTGATTACTACAAATTTAACTTTGAAAATAAACTTGATTTTAATAACGAAAACATTGATTTTTGTAAAAGAATGTTGAATTTCATAAATGTTACAAATGTAACAGATTAAACAATGATTTTATTAAAAAATTCGTTGATTACTACAAATTTAACTTTGAAAATAAACTTGATTTTAATAACAAAAACATTGATTTTTGTAAAAGAATGTTGAATTTCATAAATGTTACAAATGTAACAGATTAAACAATGATTTTATTAAAAAATTCGTTGATTACTACAAATTTAACTTTGAAAATAAACTTGATTTTAATAAATTAACCGTTGATTTTAATAACAAAAACATTGATTTTTGTAAAAGAATGTTGAATTTCATAAATGTTACAAATGTAACAAATTAAACAATGATTTTATTAAAAAATTCGTTGATTACTACAAATTTAACTTTGAAAAAAAACTTGATTTTAATAACAAAAACATTGATTTTTGTAAAAGAATGTTGAATTTCATAAATGTTACAAATGTAACAGATTAAACAATGATTTTATTAAAAAATTCGTTGATTACTACAAATTTAACTTTGAAAATAAACTTGATTTTAATAAATTAACCGTTGATTTTAATAACAAAAACATTGATTTTTGTAAAAGAATGTTGAATTTCATAAATGTTACAAATGTAACAGATTAAACAATGATTTTATTAAAAAATTCGTTGATTACTACAAATTTAACTTTGAAAAAAAACTTGATTTTAATAACAAAAACATTGATTTTTGTAAAAGAATGTTGAATTTCATAAATGTTACAAATGTAACAGATTAAACAATGATTTTATTAAAAAATTCGTTGATTACTTCAAATTTAACTTTGAAAATAAACTTGATTTTAATAAATTAACCGTTGATTTTAATAACAAAAACATTGATTTTTGTAAAAGAATGTTGAATTTCATAAATGTTACAAATGTAACAAATTAAACAATGATTTTATTAAAAAATTCGTTGATTACTACAAATTTAACTTTGAAAAAAAACTTGATTTTAATAACGAAAACATTGATTTTTGTAAAAGAATGTTGAATTTCATAAATGTTACAAATGTAACAGATTAAACAATGATTTTATTAAAAAATTCGTTGATTACTACAAATTTAACTTTGAAAATAAACTTGATTTTAATAAATTAACCGTTGATTTTAATAACAAAAACATTGATTTTTGTAAAAGAATGTTGAATTTCATAAATGTTACAAATGTAACAAATTAAACAATGATTTTATTAAAAAATTCGTTGATTACTACAAATTTAACTTTGAAAAAAAACTTGATTTTAATAACATAAACATTGATTTTTGTAAAAGAATGTTGAATTTCATAAATGTTACAAATGTAACAGATTAAACAATGATTTTATTAAAAAATTCGTTGATTACTACAAATTTAACTTTGAAAATAAACTTGATTTTAATAAATTAACCGTTGATTTTAATAACAAAAACATTGATTTTTGTAAAAGAATGTTGAATTTCATAAATGTTACAAATGTAACAAATTAAACAATGATTTTATTAAAAAATTCGTTGATTACTACAAATTTAACTTTGAAAAAAAACTTGATTTTAATAACGAAAACATTGATTTTTGTAAAAGAATGTTGAATTTCATAAATGTTACAAATGTAACAGATTAAACAATGATTTTATTAAAAAATTCGTTGATTACTTCAAATTTAACTTTGAAAATAAACTTGATTTTAATAAATTAACCGTTGATTTTAATAACAAAAACATTGATTTTTGTAAAAGAATGTTGAATTTCATAAATGTTACAAATGTAACAAATTAAACAATGATTTTATTAAAAAATTCGTTGATTACTACAAATTTAACTTTGAAAAAAAACTTGATTTTAATAACAAAAACATTGATTTTTGTAAAAGAATGTTGAATTTCATAAATGTTACAAATGTAACAGATTAAACAATGATTTTATTAAAAAATTCGTTGATTACTACAAATTTAACTTTGAAAATAAACTTGATTTTAATAAATTAACCGTTGATTTTAATAACAAAAACATTGATTTTTGTAAAAGAATGTTGAATTTCATAAATGTTACAAATGTAACAAATTAAACAATGATTTTATTAAAAAATTCGTTGATTACTACAAATTTAACTTTGAAAAAAAACTTGATTTTAATAACAAAAACATTGATTTTTGTAAAAGAATGTTGAATTTCATAAATGTTACAAATGTAACAGATTAAACAATGATTTTATTAAAAAATTCGTTGATTACTACAAATTTAACTTTGAAAAAAAACTTGATTTTAATAACGAAAACATTGATTTTTGTAAAAGAATGTTGAATTTCATAAATGTTACAAATGTAACAGATTAAACAATGATTTTATTAAAAAATTCGTTGATTACTACAAATTTAACTTTGAAAATAAACTTGATTTTAATAAATTAACCGTTGATTTTAATAACAAAAACATTGATTTTTGTAAAAGAATGTTGAATTTCATAAATGTTACAAATGTAACAGATTAAACAATGATTTTATTAAAAAATTCGTTGATTACTACAAATTTAACTTTGAAAAAAAACTTGATTTTAATAACAAAAACATTGATTTTTGTAAAAGAATGTTGAATTTCATAAATGTTACAAATGTAACAGATTAAACAATGATTTTATTAAAAAATTCGTTGATTACTACAAATTTAACTTTGAAAAAAAACTTGATTTTAATAAATTAACATTTGATTTTAATAACAAAAACATTGATTTTTGTAAAAGAATGTTGAATTTCATAAATGTTACAAATGTAACAGATTAAACAATGATTTTATTAAAAAATTCGTTGATTACTACAAAATTAACTTTGAAAAAAAACTTGATTTTAATAACAAAAACATTGATTTTTGTAAAAGAATGTTGAATTTCATAAATGTTACAAATGTAACAGATTAAACAATGATTTTATTAAAAAATTCGTTGATTACTACAAATTTAACTTTGAAAATAAACTTGATTTTAATAAATTAACATTTGATTTTAATAACAAAAACATTGATTTTTGTAAAAGAATGTTGAATTTCATAAATGTTACAAATGTAACAGATTAAACAATGATTTTATTAAAAAATTCGTTGATTACTACAAATTTAACTTTGAAAATAAACTTGATTTTAATAAATTAACATTTGATTTTAATAACAAAAACATTGATTTTTGTAAAAGAATGTTGAATTTCATAAATGTTACAAATGTAACAGATTAAACAATGATTTTATTAAAAAATTCGTTGATTACTACAAATTTAACTTTGAAAAAAAACTTGATTTTAATAACAAAAACATTGATTTTTGTAAAAGAATGTTGAATTTCATAAATGTTACAAATGTAACAGATTAAACAATGATTTTATTAAAAAATTCGTTGATTACTACAAATTTAACTTTGAAAAAAAACTTGATTTAAATAACAAAAACATTGATTTTTGTAAAAGAATGTTGAATTTCATAAATGTTACAAATGTAACAGATTAAACAATGATTTTATTAAAAAATTCGTTGATTACTACAAATTTAACTTTGAAAAAAAACTTGATTTTAATAACAAAAACATTGATTTTTGTAAAAGAATGTTGAATTTCATAAATGTTACAAATGTAACAGATTAAACAATGATTTTATTAAAAAATTCGTTGATTACTACAAATTTAACTTTGAAAAAAAACTTGATTTTAATAACGAAAACATTGATTTTTGTAAAAGAATGTTGAATTTCATAAATGTTACAAATGTAACAGATTAAACAATGATTTTATTAAAAAATTCGTTGATTACTACAAATTTAACTTTGAAAATAAACTTGATTTTAATAACAAAAACATTGATTTTTGTAAAAGAATGTTGAATTTCATAAATGTTACAAATGTAACAGATTAAACAATGATTTTATTAAAAAATTCGTTGATTACTACAAATTTAACTTTGAAAAAAAACTTGATTTTAATAACAAAAACATTGATTTTTGTAAAAGAATGTTGAATTTCATAAATGTTACAAATGTAACAGATTAAACAATGATTTTATTAAAAAATTCGTTGATTACTACAAATTTAACTTTGAAAAAAAACTTGATTTTAATAACAAAAACATTGATTTTTGTAAAAGAATGTTGAATTTCATAAATGTTACAAATGTAACAGATTAAACAATGATTTTATTAAAAAATTCGTTGATTACTACAAATTTAACTTTGAAAAAAAACTTGATTTTAATAACGAAAACATTGATTTTTGTAAAAGAATGTTGAATTTCATAAATGTTACAAATGTAACAGATTAAACAATGATTTTATTAAAAAATTCGTTGATTACTACAAATTTAACTTTGAAAATAAACTTGATTTTAATAACAAAAACATTGATTTTTGTAAAAGAATGTTGAATTTCATAAATGTTACAAATGTAACAGATTAAACAATGATTTTATTAAAAAATTCGTTGATTACTACAAATTTAACTTTGAAAATAAACTTGATTTTAATAAATTAACATTTGATTTTAATAACAAAAACATTGATTTTTGTAAAAGAATGTTGAATTTCATAAATGTTACAAATGTAACAGATTAAACAATGATTTTATTAAAAAATTCGTTGATTACTACAAATTTAACTTTGAAAATAAACTTGATTTTAATAAATTAACATTTGATTTTAATAACAAAAACATTGATTTTTGTAAAAGAATGTTGAATTTCATAAATGTTACAAATGTAACAGATTAAACAATGATTTTATTAAAAAATTCGTTGATTACTACAAATTTAACT
This sequence comes from Stenolophus ochropezus, assembly GCA_035578165.1. Taxonomy (NCBI): domain Eukaryota; kingdom Metazoa; phylum Arthropoda; class Insecta; order Coleoptera; family Carabidae; genus Stenolophus; species Stenolophus ochropezus. The sequence continues at coordinate 638,168 of JAQOWZ010000065.1, read as the reverse complement.
TTGAAAAAAAACTTGATTTTAATAACAAAAACATTGATTTTTGTAAAAGAATGTTGAATTTCATAAATGTTACAAATGTAACAGATTAAACAATGATTTTATTAAAAAATTCGTTGATTACTACAAATTTAACTTTGAAAAAAAACTTGATTTTAATAACAAAAACATTGATTTTTGTAAAAGAATGTTGAATTTCATAAATGTTACAAATGTAACAGATTAAACAATGATTTTATTAAAAAATTCGTTGATTACTACAAATTTAACTTTGAAAAAAAACTTGATTTTAATAACGAAAACATTGATTTTTGTAAAAGAATGTTGAATTTCATAAATGTTACAAATGTAACAGATTAAACAATGATTTTATTAAAAAATTCGTTGATTACTACAAATTTAACTTTGAAAATAAACTTGATTTTAATAACAAAAACATTGATTTTTGTAAAAGAATGTTGAATTTCATAAATGTTACAAATGTAACAGATTAAACAATGATTTTATTAAAAAATTCGTTGATTACTACAAATTTAACTTTGAAAATAAACTTGATTTTAATAAATTAACATTTGATTTTAATAACAAAAACATTGATTTTTGTAAAAGAATGTTGAATTTCATAAATGTTACAAATGTAACAGATTAAACAATGATTTTATTAAAAAATTCGTTGATTACTACAAATTTAACTTTGAAAATAAACTTGATTTTAATAAATTAACATTTGATTTTAATAACAAAAACATTGATTTTTGTAAAAGAATGTTGAATTTCATAAATGTTACAAATGTAACAGATTAAACAATGATTTTATTAAAAAATTCGTTGATTACTACAAATTTAACTTTGAAAAAAAACTTGATTTTAATAACAAAAACATTGATTTTTGTAAAAGAATGTTGAATTTCATAAATGTTACAAATGTAACAGATTAAACAATGATTTTATTAAAAAATTCGTTGATTACTACAAATTTAACTTTGAAAAAAAACTTGATTTTAATAAATTAACATTTGATTTTAATAACAAAAACATTGATTTTTGTAAAAGAATGTTGAATTTCATAAATGTTACAAATGTAACAGATTAAACAATGAATTTATTAAAAAATTCGTTGATTACTACAAATTTAACTTTGAAAAAAAACTTGATTTTAATAACAAAAACATTGATTTTTGTAAAAGAATGTTGAATTTCATAAATGTTACAAATGTAACAGATTAAACAATGATTTTATTAAAAAATTCGTTGATTACTACAAATTTAACTTTGAAAAAAAACTTGATTTTAATAACAAAAACATTGATTTTTGTAAAAGAATGTTGAATTTCATAAATGTTACAAATGTAACAGATTAAACAATGATTTTATTAAAAAATTCGTTGATTACTACAAATTTAACTTTGAAAATAAACTTGATTTTAATAAATTAACATTTGATTTTAATAACAAAAACATTGATTTTTGTAAAAGAATGTTGAATTTCATAAATGTTACAAATGTAACAGATTAAACAATGATTTTATTAAAAAATTCGTTGATTACTACAAATTTAACTTTGAAAAAAAACTTGATTTTAATAACAAAAACATTGATTTTTGTAAAAGAATGTTGAATTTCATAAATGTTACAAATGTAACAGATTAAACAATGATTTTATTAAAAAATTCGTTGATTACTACAAATTTAACTTTGAAAAAAAACTTGATTTTAATAACGAAAACATTGATTTTTGTAAAAGAATGTTGAATTTCATAAATGTTACAAATGTAACAGATTAAACAATGATTTTATTAAAAAATTCGTTGATTACTACAAATTTAACTTTGAAAATAAACTTGATTTTAATAAATTAACCGTTGATTTTAATAACAAAAACATTGATTTTTGTAAAAGAATGTTGAATTTCATAAATGTTACAAATGTAACAGATTAAACAATGATTTTATTAAAAAATTCGTTGATTACTACAAATTTAACTTTGAAAAAAAACTTGATTTTAATAACAAAAACATTGATTTTTGTAAAAGAATGTTGAATTTCATAAATGTTACAAATGTAACAGATTAAACAATGATTTTATTAAAAAATTCGTTGATTACTACAAATTTAACTTTGAAAAAAAACTTGATTTTAATAACAAAAACATTGATTTTTGTAAAAGAATGTTGAATTTCATAAATGTTACAAATGTAACAGATTAAACAATGATTTTATTAAAAAATTCGTTGATTACTACAAATTTAACTTTGAAAAAAAACTTGATTTTAATAACGAAAACATTGATTTTTGTAAAAGAATGTTGAATTTCATAAATGTTACAAATGTAACAGATTAAACAATGATTTTATTAAAAAATTCGTTGATTACTACAAATTTAACTTTGAAAAAAAACTTGATTTTAATAACGAAAACATTGATTTTTGTAAAAGAATGTTGAATTTCATAAATGTTACAAATGTAACAGATTAAACAATGATTTTATTAAAAAATTCGTTGATTACTACAAATTTAACTTTGAAAATAAACTTGATTTTAATAAATTAACCGTTGATTTTAATAACAAAAACATTGATTTTTGTAAAAGAATGTTGAATTTCATAAATGTTACAAATGTAACAGATTAAACAATGATTTTATTAAAAAATTCGTTGATTACTACAAATTTAACTTTGAAAATAAACTTGATTTTAATAAATTAACATTTGATTTTAATAACAAAAACATTGATTTTTGTAAAAGAATGTTGAATTTCATAAATGTTACAAATGTAACAGATTAAACAATGATTTTATTAAAAAATTCGTTGATTACTACAAATTTAACTTTGAAAAAAAACTTGATTTTAATAACGAAAACATTGATTTTTGTAAAAGAATGTTGAATTTCATAAATGTTACAAATGTAACAGATTAAACAATGATTTTATTAAAAAATTCGTTGATTACTACAAATTTAACTTTGAAAAAAAACTTGATTTTAATAACAAAAACATTGATTTTTGTAAAAGAATGTTGAATTTCATAAATGTTACAAATGTAACAGATTAAACAATGATTTTATTAAAAAATTCGTTGATTACTACAAATTTAACTTTGAAAATAAACTTGATTTTAATAAATTAACCGTTGATTTTAATAACAAAAACATTGATTTTTGTAAAAGAATGTTGAATTTCATAAATGTTACAAATGTAACAGATTAAACAATGATTTTATTAAAAAATTCGTTGATTACTACAAATTTAACTTTGAAAAAAAACTTGATTTTAATAACAAAAACATTGATTTTTGTAAAAGAATGTTGAATTTCATAAATGTTACAAATGTAACAGATTAAACAATGATTTTATTAAAAAATTCGTTGATTACTTCAAATTTAACTTTGAAAATAAACTTGATTTTAATAAATTAACACTTGATTTTAATAACAAAAACATTGATTTTTGTAAAAGAATGTTGAATTTCATAAATGTTACAAATGTAACAAATTAAACAATGATTTTATTAAAAAATTCGTTGATTACTACAAATTTAACTTTGAAAAAAAACTTGATTTTAATAAATTAACCGTTGATTTTAATAACAAAAACATTGATTTTTGTAAAAGAATGTTGAATTTCATAAATGTTACAAATGTAACAGATTAAACAATGATTTTATTAAAAAATTCGTTGATTACTACAAATTTAACTTTGAAAATAAACTTGATTTTAATAAATTAACATTTGATTTTAATAACAAAAACATTGATTTTTGTAAAAGAATGTTGAATTTCATAAATGTTACAAATGTAACAGATTAAACAATGATTTTATTAAAAAATTCGTTGATTACTACAAATTTAACTTTGAAAAAAAACTTGATTTTAATAACAAAAACATTGATTTTTGTAAAAGAATGTTGAATTTCATAAATGTTACAAATGTAACAGATTAAACAATGATTTTATTTAAAAATTCGTTGATTACTACAAATTTAACTTTGAAAATAAACTTGATTTTAATAAATTAACCGTTGATTTTAATAACAAAAACATTGATTTTTGTAAAAGAATGTTGAATTTCATAAATGTTACAAATGTAACAGATTAAACAATGATTTTATTAAAAAATTCGTTGATTACTACAAATTTAACTTTGAAAATAAACTTGATTTTAATAAATTAACATTTGATTTTAATAACAAAAACATTGATTTTTGTAAAAGAATGTTGAATTTCATAAATGTTACAAATGTAACAGATTAAACAATGATTTTATTAAAAAATTCGTTGATTACTACAAATTTAACTTTGAAAAAAAACTTGATTTTAATAACGAAAACATTGATTTTTGTAAAAGAATGTTGAATTTCATAAATGTTACAAATGTAACAGATTAAACCATGATTTTATTAAAAAATTCGTTGATTACTACAAATTTAACTTTGAAAATAAACTTGATTTTAATAAATTAACAGTTGATTTTAATAACAAAAACATTGATTTTTGTAAAAGAATGTTGAATTTCATAAATGTTACAAATGTAACAGATTAAACCATGATTTTATTAAAAAATTCGTTGATTACTACAAATTTAACTTTGAAAAAAAACTTGATTTTAATAACGAAAACATTGATTTTTGTAAAAGAATGTTGAATTTCATAAATGTTACAAATGTAACAGATTAAACAATGATTTTATTAAAAAATTCGTTGATTACTACAAATTTAACTTTGAAAAAAAACTTGATTTTAATAACAAAAACATTGATTTTTGTAAAAGAATGTTGAATTTCATAAATGTTACAAATGTAACAGATTAAACCATGATTTTATTAAAAAATTCGTTGATTACTACAAATTTAACTTTGAAAAAAAACTTGATTTTAATAACAAAAACATTGATTTTTGTAAAAGAATGTTGAATTTCATAAATGTTACAAATGTAACAGATTAAACCATGATTTTATTAAAAAATTCGTTGATTACTACAAATTTAACTTTGAAAAAAAACTTGATTTTAATAACGAAAACATTGATTTTTGTAAAAGAATGTTGAATTTCATAAATGTTACAAATGTAACAGATTAAACAATGATTTTATTAAAAAATTCGTTGATTACTACAAATTTAACTTTGAAAAAAAACTTGATTTTAATAACAAAAACATTGATTTTTGTAAAAGAATGTTGAATTTCATAAATGTTACAAATGTAACAGATTAAACCATGATTTTATTAAAAAATTCGTTGATTACTACAAATTTAACTTTGAAAAAAAACTTGATTTTAATAACAAAAACATTGATTTTTGTAAAAGAATGTTGAATTTCATAAATGTTACAAATGTAACAGATTAAACCATGATTTTATTAAAAAATTCGTTGATTACTACAAATTTAACTTTGAAAAAAAACTTGATTTTAATAACGAAAACATTGATTTTTGTAAAAGAATGTTGAATTTCATAAATGTTACAAATGTAACAGATTAAACAATGATTTTATTAAAAAATTCGTTGATTACTACAAATTTAACTTTGAAAAAAAACTTGATTTTAATAACAAAAACATTGATTTTTGTAAAAGAATGTTGAATTTCATAAATGTTACAAATGTAACAGATTAAACCATGATTTTATTAAAAAATTCGTTGATTACTACAAATTTAACTTTGAAAAAAAACTTGATTTTAATAACGAAAACATTGATTTTTGTAAAAGAATGTTGAATTTCATAAATGTTACAAATGTAACAGATTAAACAATGATTTTATTAAAAAATTCGTTGATTACTACAAATTTAACTTTGAAAAAAAACTTGATTTTAATAACAAAAACATTGATTTTTGTAAAAGAATGTTGAATTTCATAAATGTTACAAATGTAACAGATTAAACAATGATTTTATTAAAAAATTCGTTGATTACTACAAATTTAACTTTGAAAAAAAACTTGATTTTAATAACAAAAACATTGATTTTTGTAAAAGAATGTTGAATTTCATAAATGTTACAAATGTAACAGATTAAACAATGATTTTATTAAAAAATTCGTTGATTACTACAAATTTAACTTCGAAAAAAAACTTGATTTTAATAACGAAAACATTGATTTTTGTAAAAGAATGTTGAATTTCATAAATGTTACAAATGTAACAGATTAAACCATGATTTTATTAAAAAATTCGTTGATTACTACAAATTTAACTTTGAAAAAAAACTTGATTTTAATAACAAAAACATTGATTTTTGTAAAAGAATGTTGAATTTCATAAATGTTACAAATGTAACAGATTAAACCATGATTTTATTAAAAAATTCGTTGATTACTACAAATTTAACTTTGAAAAAAAACTTGATTTTAATAACAAAAACATTGATTTTTGTAAAAGAATGTTGAATTTCATAAATGTTACAAATGTAACAGATTAAACCATGATTTTATTAAAAAATTCGTTGATTACTACAAATTTAACTTTGAAAAAAAACTTGATTTTAATAAAGAAAACATTGATTTTTGTAAAAGAATGTTGAATTTCATAAATGTTACAAATGTAACAGATTAAACAATGATTTTATTAAAAAATTCGTTGATTACTACAAATTTAACTTTGAAAAAAAACTTGATTTTAATAACAAAAACATTGATTTTTGTAAAAGAATGTTGAATTTCATAAATGTTACAAATGTAACAGATTAAACCATGATTTTATTAAAAAATTCGTTGATTACTACAAATTTAACTTTGAAAAAAAACTTGATTTTAATAACAAAAACATTGATTTTTGTAAAAGAATGTTGAATTTCATAAATGTTACAAATGTAACAGATTAAACAATGATTTTATTAAAAAATTCGTTGATTACTACAAATTTAACTTTGAAAAAAAACTTGATTTTAATAACAAAAACATTGATTTTTGTAAAAGAATGTTGAATTTCATAAATGTTACAAATGTAACAGATTAAACAATGATTTTATTAAAAAATTCGTTGATTACTACAAATTTAACTTCGAAAAAAAACTTGATTTTAATAACGAAAACATTGATTTTTGTAAAAGAATGTTGAATTTCATAAATGTTACAAATGTAACAGATTAAACCATGATTTTATTAAAAAATTCGTTGATTACTACAAATTTAACTTTGAAAAAAAACTTGATTTTAATAACAAAAACATTGATTTTTGTAAAAGAATGTTGAATTTCATAAATGTTACAAATGTAACAGATTAAACCATGATTTTATTAAAAAATTCGTTGATTACTACAAATTTAACTTTGAAAAAAAACTTGATTTTAATAACAAAAACATTGATTTTTGTAAAAGAATGTTGAATTTCATAAATGTTACAAATGTAACAGATTAAACCATGATTTTATTAAAAAATTCGTTGATTACTACAAATTTAACTTTGAAAAAAAACTTGATTTTAATAACAAAAACATTGATTTTTGTAAAAGAATGTTGAATTTCATAAATGTTACAAATGTAACAGATTAAACAATGATTTTATTAAAAAATTCGTTGATTACTACAAATTTAACTTTGAAAAAAAACTTGATTTTAATAACGAAAACATTGATTTTTGTAAAAGAATGTTGAATTTCATAAATGTTACAAATGTAACAGATTAAACAATGATTTTATTAAAAAATTCGTTGATTACTACAAATTTAACTTTGAAAAAAAACTTGATTTTAATAACAAAAACATTGATTTTTGTAAAAGAATGTTGAATTTCATAAATGTTACAAATGTAACAGATTAAACCATGATTTTATTAAAAAATTCGTTGATTACTACAAATTTAACTTTGAAAAAAAACTTGATTTTAATAACAAAAACATTGATTTTTGTAAAAGAATGTTGAATTTCATAAATGTTACAAATGTAACAGATTAAACCATGATTTTATTAAAAAATTCGTTGATTACTACAAATTTAACTTTGAAAAAAAACTTGATTTTAATAACGAAAACATTGATTTTTGTAAAAGAATGTTGAATTTCATAAATGTTACAAATGTAACAGATTAAACAATGATTTTATTAAAAAATTCGTTGATTACTACAAATTTAACTTTGAAAAAAAACTTGATTTTAATAACAAAAACATTGATTTTTGTAAAAGAATGTTGAATTTCATAAATGTTACAAATGTAACAGATTAAACCATGATTTTATTAAAAAATTCGTTGATTACTACAAATTTAACTTTGAAAAAAAACTTGATTTTAATAACAAAAACATTGATTTTTGTAAAAGAATGTTGAATTTCATAAATGTTACAAATGTAACAGATTAAACCATGATTTTATTAAAAAATTCGTTGATTACTACAAATTTAACTTTGAAAAAAAACTTGATTTTAATAACGAAAACATTGATTTTTGTAAAAGAATGTTGAATTTCATAAATGTTACAAATGTAACAGATTAAACAATGATTTTATTAAAAAATTCGTTGATTACTACAAATTTAACTTTGAAAAAAAACTTGATTTTAATAACAAAAACATTGATTTTTGTAAAAGAATGTTGAATTTCATAAATGTTACAAATGTAACAGATTAAACCATGATTTTATTAAAAAATTCGTTGATTACTACAAATTTAACTTTGAAAAAAAACTTGATTTTAATAACGAAAACATTGATTTTTGTAAAAGAATGTTGAATTTCATAAATGTTACAAATGTAACAGATTAAACAATGATTTTATTAAAAAATTCGTTGATTACTACAAATTTAACTTTGGAAAAAAACTTGATTTTAATAACAAAAACATTGATTTTTGTAAAAGAATGTTGAATTTCATAAATGTTACAAATGTAACAGATTAAACAATGATTTTATTAAAAAATTCGTTGATTACTACAAATTTAACTTTGAAAAAAAACTTGATTTTAATAACAAAAACATTGATTTTTGTAAAAGAATGTTGAATTTCATAAATGTTACAAATGTAACAGATTAAACAATGATTTTATTAAAAAATTCGTTGATTACTACAAATTTAACTTCGAAAAAAAACTTGATTTTAATAACGAAAACATTGATTTTTGTAAAAGAATGTTGAATTTCATAAATGTTACAAATGTAACAGATTAAACCATGATTTTATTAAAAAATTCGTTGATTACTACAAATTTAACTTTGAAAAAAAACTTGATTTTAATAACAAAAACATTGATTTTTGTAAAAGAATGTTGAATTTCATAAATGTTACAAATGTAACAGATTAAACCATGATTTTATTAAAAAATTCGTTGATTACTACAAATTTAACTTTGAAAAAAAACTTGATTTTAATAACAAAAACATTGATTTTTGTAAAAGAATGTTGAATTTCATAAATGTTACAAATGTAACAGATTAAACCATGATTTTATTAAAAAATTCGTTGATTACTACAAATTTAACTTTGAAAAAAAACTTGATTTTAATAACGAAAACATTGATTTTTGTAAAAGAATGTTGAATTTCATAAATGTTACAAATGTAACAGATTAAACAATGATTTTATTAAAAAATTCGTTGATTACTACAAATTTAACTTTGAAAAAAAACTTGATTTTAATAACAAAAACATTGATTTTTGTAAAAGAATGTTGAATTTCATAAATGTTACAAATGTAACAGATTAAACCATGATTTTATTAAAAAATTCGTTGATTACTACAAATTTAACTTTGAAAAAAAACTTGATTTTAATAACAAAAACATTGATTTTTGTAAAAGAATGTTGAATTTCATAAATGTTACAAATGTAACAGATTAAACCATGATTTTATTAAAAAATTCGTTGATTACTACAAATTTAACTTTGAAAAAAAACTTGATTTTAATAACAAAAACATTGATTTTTGTAAAAGAATGTTGAATTTCATAAATGTTACAAATGTAACAGATTAAACAATGATTTTATTAAAAAATTCGTTGATTACTACAAATTTAACTTTGAAAAAAAACTTGATTTTAATAACGAAAACATTGATTTTTGTAAAAGAATGTTGAATTTCATAAATGTTACAAATGTAACAGATTAAACAATGATTTTATTAAAAAATTCGTTGATTACTACAAATTTAACTTTGAAAAAAAACTTGATTTTAATAACAAAAACATTGATTTTTGTAAAAGAATGTTGAATTTCATAAATGTTACAAATGTAACAGATTAAACAATGATTTTATTAAAAAATTCGTTGATTACTACAAATTTAACTTTGAAAAAAAACTTGATTTTAATAACAAAAACATTGATTTTTGTAAAAGAATGTTGAATTTCATAAATGTTACAAATGTAACAGATTAAACCATGATTTTATTAAAAAATTCGTTGATTACTACAAATTTAACTTTGAAAAAAAACTTGATTTTAATAACGAAAACATTGATTTTTGTAAAAGAATGTTGAATTTCATAAATGTTACAAATGTAACAGATTAAACAATGATTTTATTAAAAAATTCGTTGATTACTACAAATTTAACTTTGAAAAAAAACTTGATTTTAATAACAAAAACATTGATTTTTGTAAAAGAATGTTGAATTTCATAAATGTTACAAATGTAACAGATTAAACAATGATTTTATTAAAAAATTCGTTGATTACTACAAATTTAACTTTGAAAAAAAACTTGATTTTAATAACAAAAACATTGATTTTTGTAAAAGAATGTTGAATTTCATAAATGTTACAAATGTAACAGATTAAACAATGATTTTATTAAAAAATTCGTTGATTACTACAAATTTAACTTCGAAAAAAAACTTGATTTTAATAACGAAAACATTGATTTTTGTAAAAGAATGTTGAATTTCATAAATGTTACAAATGTAACAGATTAAACCATGATTTTATTAAAAAATTCGTTGATTACTACAAATTTAACTTTGAAAAAAAACTTGATTTTAATAACAAAAACATTGATTTTTGTAAAAGAATGTTGAATTTCATAAATGTTACAAATGTAACAGATTAAACCATGATTTTATTAAAAAATTCGTTGATTACTACAAATTTAACTTTGAAAAAAAACTTGATTTTAATAACAAAAACATTGATTTTTGTAAAAGAATGTTGAATTTCATAAATGTTACAAATGTAACAGATTAAACCATGATTTTATTAAAAAATTCGTTGATTACTACAAATTTAACTTTGAAAAAAAACTTGATTTTAATAACGAAAACATTGATTTTTGTAAAAGAATGTTGAATTTCATAAATGTTACAAATGTAACAGATTAAACAATGATTTTATTAAAAAATTCGTTGATTACTACAAATTTAACTTTGAAAAAAAACTTGATTTTAATAACAAAAACATTGATTTTTGTAAAAGAATGTTGAATTTCATAAATGTTACAAATGTAACAGATTAAACCATGATTTTATTAAAAAATTCGTTGATTACTACAAATTTAACTTTGAAAAAAAACTTGATTTTAATAACAAAAACATTGATTTTTGTAAAAGAATGTTGAATTTCATAAATGTTACAAATGTAACAGATTAAACCATGATTTTATTAAAAAATTCGTTGATTACTACAAATTTAACTTTGAAAAAAAACTTGATTTTAATAACAAAAACATTGATTTTTGTAAAAGAATGTTGAATTTCATAAATGTTACAAATGTAACAGATTAAACAATGATTTTATTAAAAAATTCGTTGATTACTACAAATTTAACTTTGAAAAAAAACTTGATTTTAATAACGAAAACATTGATTTTTGTAAAAGAATGTTGAATTTCATAAATGTTACAAATGTAACAGATTAAACAATGATTTTATTAAAAAATTCGTTGATTACTACAAATTTAACTTTGAAAAAAAACTTGATTTTAATAACAAAAACATTGATTTTTGTAAAAGAATGTTGAATTTCATAAATGTTACAAATGTAACAGATTAAACCATGATTTTATTAAAAAATTCGTTGATTACTACAAATTTAACTTTGAAAAAAAACTTGATTTTAATAACAAAAACATTGATTTTTGTAAAAGAATGTTGAATTTCATAAATGTTACAAATGTAACAGATTAAACCATGATTTTATTAAAAAATTCGTTGATTACTACAAATTTAACTTTGAAAAAAAACTTGATTTTAATAACGAAAACATTGATTTTTGTAAAAGAATGTTGAATTTCATAAATGTTACAAATGTAACAGATTAAACAATGATTTTATTAAAAAATTCGTTGATTACTACAAATTTAACTTTGAAAAAAAACTTGATTTTAATAACAAAAACATTGATTTTTGTAAAAGAATGTTGAATTTCATAAATGTTACAAATGTAACAGATTAAACCATGATTTTATTAAAAAATTCGTTGATTACTACAAATTTAACTTTGAAAAAAAACTTGATTTTAATAACGAAAACATTGATTTTTGTAAAAGAATGTTGAATTTCATAAATGTTACAAATGTAACAGATTAAACAATGATTTTATTAAAAAATTCGTTGATTACTACAAATTTAACTTTGAAAAAAAACTTGATTTTAATAACAAAAACATTGATTTTTGTAAAAGAATGTTGAATTTCATAAATGTTACAAATGTAACAGATTAAACCATGATTTTATTAAAAAATTCGTTGATTACTACAAATTTAACTTTGAAAAAAAACTTGATTTTAATAACGAAAACATTGATTTTTGTAAAAGAATGTTGAATTTCATAAATGTTACAAATGTAACAGATTAAACAATGATTTTATTAAAAAATTCGTTGATTACTACAAATTTAACTTTGAAAAAAAACTTGATTTTAATAACAAAAACATTGATTTTTGTAAAAGAATGTTGAATTTCATAAATGTTACAAATGTAACAGATTAAACCATGATTTTATTAAAAAATTCGTTGATTACTACAAATTTAACTTTGAAAAAAAACTTGATTTTAATAACGAAAACATTGATTTTTGTAAAAGAATGTTGAATTTCATAAATGTTACAAATGTAACAGATTAAACAATGATTTTATTAAAAAATTCGTTGATTACTACAAATTTAACTTTGAAAAAAAACTTGATTTTTATAACGAAAACATTGATTTTTTTAAAAGAATGTTGAATTTCATAAATGTTACAAATGTAACAGATTAAACAATGATTTTATTAAAAAATTCGTTTATTACTACAAATTTAACTTTGAAAAAAAACTTGATTTTAATAACAAAAACATTGATTTTTGTAAAAGAATGTTGAATTTCATAAATGTTACAAATGTAACAGATTAAACCATGATTTTATTAAAAAATTCGTTGATTACTACAAATTTAACTTTGAAAAAAAACTTGATTTTAATAACGAAAACATTGATTTTTGTAAAAGAATGTTGAATTTCATAAATGTTACAAATGTAACAGATTAAACAATGATTTTATTAAAAAATTCGTTGATTACTACAAATTTAACTTTGAAAAAAAACTTGATTTTAATAACAAAAACATTGATTTTTGTAAAAGAATGTTGAATTTCATAAATGTTACAAATGTAACAGATTAAACCATGATTTTATTAAAAAATTCGTTGATTACTACAAATTTAACTTTGAAAAAAAACATTGATTTTTGTAAAAGAATGTTGAATTTCATAAATGTTACAAATGTAACAGATTAAACAATGATTTTATTAAAAAATTCGTTGATTACTACAAATTTAACTTTGAAAAAAAACTTGATTTTAATAACAAAAACATTGATTTTTGTAAAAGAATGTTGAATTTCATAAATGTTACAAATGTAACAGATTAAACAATGATTTTATTAAAAAATTCGTTGATTACTACAAATTTAACTTTGAAAAAAAACTTGATTTTAATAACAAAAACATTGATTTTTGTAAAAGAATGTTGAATTTCATAAATGTTACAAATGTAACAGATTAAACCATGATTTTATTAAAAAATTCGTTGATTACTACAAATTTAACTTTGAAAAAAAACTTGATTTTAATAACAAAAACATTGATTTTTGTAAAAGAATGTTGAATTTCATAAATGTTACAAATGTAACAGATTAAACCATGATTTTATTAAAAAATTCGTAGATTACTACAAATTTAACTTTGAAAAAAAACTTGATTTTAATAACAAAAACATAGATTTTTGTAAAAGAATGTTGAATTTCATAAATGTTACAAATGTAACAGATTAAACCATGATTTTATTAAAAAATTCGTTGATTACTACAAATTTAACTTTGAAAAAAAACTTGATTTTAATAACGAAAACATTGATTTTTGTAAAAGAATGTTGAATTTCATAAATGTTACAAATGTAACAGATTAAACAATGATTTTATTAAAAAATTCGTTGATTACTACAAATTTAACTTTGAAAAAAAACTTGATTTTAATAACAAAAACATTGATTTTTGTAAAAGAATGTTGAATTTCATAAATGTTACAAATGTAACAGATTAAACAATGATTTTATTAAAAAATTCGTTGATTACTACAAATTTAACTTTGAAAAAAAACTTGATTTTTATAACGAAAACATTGATTTTTGTAAAAGAATGTTGAATTTCATAAATGTTACAAATGTAACAGATTAAACAATGATTTTATTAAAAAATTCGTTTATTACTACAAATTTAACTTTGAAAAAAAACTTGATTTTAATAACAAAAACATTGATTTTTTTAAAAGAATGTTGAATTTCATAAATGTTACAAATGTAACAGATTAAACAATGATTTTATTAAAAAATTCGTTGATTACTACAAATTTAACTTTGAAAAAAAACTTGATTTTAATAACAAAAACATTGATTTTTGTAAAAGAATGTTGAATTTCATAAATGTTACAAATGTAACAGATTAAACAATGATTTTATTAAAAAATTCGTTGATTACTACAATTTTAACTTTGAAAAAAAACTTGATTTTTATAACGAAAACATTGATTTTTTTAAAAGAATGTTGAATTTCATAAATGTTACAAATGTAACAGATTAAACAATGATTTTATTAAAAAATTCGTTTATTACTACAAATTTAACTTTGAAAAAAAACTTGATTTTAATAACAAAAACATTGATTTTTTTAAAAGAATGTTGAATTTCATAAATGTTACAAATGTAACAGATTAAACAATGATTTTATTAAAAAATTCGTTGATTACTACAAATTTAACTTTGAAAAAAAACTTGATTTTAATAACAAAAACATTGATTTTTGTAAAAGAATGTTGAATTTCATAAATGTTACAAATGTAACAGATTAAACAATGATTTTATTAAAAAATTCGTTGATTACTACAAATTTACCTTTGAAAAAAAACTTGATTTTTATAACGAAAACATTGATTTTTGTAAAAGAATGTTGAATTTCATAAATGTTACAAATGTAACAGATTAAACAATGATTTTATTAAAAAATTCGTTGATTACTACAAATTTAACTTTGAAAAAAAACTTGATTTTTATAACGAAAACATTGATTTTTGTAAAAGAATGTTGAATTTCATAAATGTTACAAATGTAACAGATTAAACAATGATTTTATTAAAAAATTCGTTGATTACTACAAATTTACCTTTGAAAAAAAACTTGATTTTTATAACGAAAACATTGATTTTTTTAAAAGAATGTTGAATTTCATAAATGTTACAAATGTAACAGATTAAACAATGATTTTATTAAAAAATTCGTTGATTACTACGAATTTACCTTTGAAAAAAAACTTGATTTTAATAACAAAAACATTGATTTTTGTAAAAGAATGTTGAATTTCATAAATGTTACAAATGTAACAGATTAAACAATGATTTTATTAAGAAATTCGTTTATTACTACAAATTTAACTTTGAAAAAAAACTTGATTTTAATAACAAAAACATTGATTTTTTTAAAAGAATGTTGAATTTCATAAATGTTACAAATGTAACAGATTAAACAATGATTTTATTAAAAAATTCGTTTATTACTACAAATTTAACTTTGAAAAAAAACTTGATTTTAATAACAAAAACATTGATTTTTGTAAAAGAATGTTGAATTTCATAAATGTTACAAATGTAACAGATTAAACAATGATTTTATTAAAAAATTCGTTGATTACTACAAATTTAACTTTGAAAAAAAACTTGATTTTTATAACGAAAACATTGATTTTTGTAAAAGAATGTTGAATTTCATAAATGTTACAAATGTAACAGATTAAACAATGATTTTATTAAAAAATTCGTTTATTACTACAAATTTAACTTTGAAAAAAAACTTGATTTTAATAACAAAAACATTGATTTTTTTTAAAAGAATGTTGAATTTCATAAATGTTACAAATGTAACAGATTAAACAATGATTTTATTAAAAAATTCGTTTATTACTACAAATTTAACTTTGAAAAAAAACTTGATTTTAATAACAAAAACATTGATTTTTGTAAAAGAATGTTGAATTTCATAAATGTTACAAATGTAACAGATTAAACAATGATTTTATTAAGAAATTCGTTTATTACTACAAATTTAACTTTGAAAAAAAACTTGATTTTAATAACAAAAACATTGATTTTTTTAAAAGAATGTTGAATTTCATAAATGTTACAAATGTAACAGATTAAACAATGATTTTATTAAAAAATTCGTTTATTACTACAAATTTAACTTTGAAAAAAAACTTGATTTTAATAACAAAAACATTGATTTTTGTAAAAGAATGTTGAATTTCATAAATGTTACAAATGTAACAGATTAAACAATGATTTTATTAAAAAATTCGTTTATTACTACAAATTTAACTTTGAAAAAAAACTTGATTTTTATAACGAAAACATTGATTTTTGTAAAAGAATGTTGAATTTCATAAATGTTACAAATGTAACAGATTAAACAATGATTTTATTAAAAAATTCGTTGATTACTACAAATTTAACTTTGAAAAAAAACTTGATTTTTATAACGAAAACATTGATTTTTTTAAAAGAATGTTGAATTTCATAAATGTTACAAATGTAACAGATTAAACAATGATTTTATTAAAAAATTCGTTTATTACTACAAATTTAACTTTGAAAAAAAACTTGATTTTAATAACAAAAACATTGATTTTTTCAAAAGAATGTTGAATTTCATAAATGTTACAAATGTAACAGATTAAACAATGATTTTATTAAAAAATTCGTTGATTACTACAAATTTAACTTTGAAAATAAACTTGATTTTAATAACAAAAACATTGATTTTTGTAAAAGAATGTTGAATTTCATAAATGTTACAAATGTAACAGATTAAACAATGATTTTATTAAAAAATTCGTTTATTACTACAAATTTAACTTTGAAAAAAAACTTGATTTTTATAACGAAAACATTGATTTTTGTAAAAGAATGTTGAATTTCATAAATGTTACAAATGTAACAGATTAAACAATGATTTTATTAAAAAATTCGTTGATTACTACAAATTTAACTTTGAAAAAAAACTTGATTTTTATAACGAAAACATTGATTTTTTTAAAAGAATGTTGAATTTCATAAATGTTACAAATGTAACAGATTAAACAATGATTTTATTAAAAAATTCGTTGATTACTACAAATTTAACTTTGAAAAAAAACTTGATTTTAATAACAAAAACATTGATTTTTTCAAAAGAATGTTGAATTTCATAAATGTTACAAATGTAACAGATTAAACAATGATTTTATTAAAAAATTCGTTGATTACTACAAATTTAACTTTGAAAAAAAACTTGATTTTAATAACAAAAACATTGATTTTTTTAAAAGAATGTTGAATTTCATAAATGTTACAAATGTAACAGATTAAACAATGATTTTATTAAAAAATTCGTTTATTACTACAAATTTAACTTTGAAAAAAAACTTGATTTTAATAACAAAAACATTGATTTTTGTAAAAGAATGTTGAATTTCATAAATGTTACAAATGTAACAGATTAAACAATGATTTTATTAAGAAATTCGTTTATTACTACAAATTTAACTTTGAAAAAAAACTTGATTTTAATAACAAAAACATTGATTTTTTTAAAAGAATGTTGAATTTCATAAATGTTACAAATGTAACAGATTAAACAATGATTTTATTAAAAAATTCGTTTATTACTACAAATTTAACTTTGAAAAAAAACTTGATTTTAATAACAAAAACATTGATTTTTGTAAAAGAATGTTGAATTTCATAAATGTTACAAATGTAACAGATTAAACAATGATTTTATTAAGAAATTCGTTTATTACTACAAATTTAACTTTGAAAAAAAACTTGATTTTAATAACAAAAACATTGATTTTTGTAAAAGAATGTTGAATTTCATAAATGTTACAAATGTAACAGATTAAACAATGATTTTATTAAAAAATTCGTTTATTACTACAAATTTAACTTTGAAAAAAAACTTGATTTTTATAACGAAAACATTGATTTTTGTAAAAGAATGTTGAATTTCATAAATGTTACAAATGTAACAGATTAAACAATGATTTTATTAAAAAATTCGTTGATTACTACAAATTTAACTTTGAAAAAAAACTTGATTTTTATAACGAAAACATTGATTTTTTTAAAAGAATGTTGAATTTCATAAATGTTACAAATGTAACAGATTAAACAATGATTTTATTAAAAAATTCGTTTATTACTACAAATTTAACTTTGAAAAAAAACTTGATTTTAATAACAAAAACATTGATTTTTTCAAAAGAATGTTGAATTTCATAAATGTTACAAATGTAACAGATTAAACAATGATTTTATTAAAAAATTCGTTGATTACTACAAATTTAACTTTGAAAAAAAACTTGATTTTAATAACAAAATCATTGATTTTTGTAAAAGATTGTTGAATTTCATAAATGTTACAAATGTAACAGATTAAACAATGATTTTATTAAAAAATTCGTTGATTACTACAAATTTAGCTTTGAAAAAAAACTTGATTTTAATAACAAAAACATTGATTTTTGTAAAAGAATGTTGAATTTCATAAATGTTACAAATGTAACAGATTAAACAATGATTTTATTAAGAAATTCGTTTATTACTACAAATTTAACTTTGAAAAAAAACTTGATTTTAATAACAAAAACATTGATTTTTGTAAAAGAATGTTGAATTTCATAAATGTTACAAATGTAACAGATTAAACAATGATTTTATTAAAAAATTCGTTTATTACTACAAATTTAACTTTGAAAAAAAACTTGATTTTAATAACAAAAACATTGATTTTTGTAAAAGAATGTTGAATTTCATAAATGTTACAAATGTAACAGATTAAACAATGATTTTATTAAAAAATTCGTTTATTACTACAAATTTAACTTTGAAAAAAAACTTGATTTTTATAACGAAAACATTGATTTTTGTAAAAGAATGTTGAATTTCATAAATGTTACAAATGTAACAGATTAAACAATGATTTTATTAAAAAATTCGTTGATTACTACAAATTTAACTTTGAAAAAAAACTTGATTTTAATAAATTAACCGTTGATTTTAATAACAAAAACATTAATTTTTGTAAAAGAATGTTGAATTTCATAAATGTTACAAATGTAACAGATTAAACAATGATTTTATTAAAAAATTCGTTGATTACTACAAATTTAACTTTGAAAAAAAACTTGATTTTAATAACAAAAACGTTGATTTTTGTAAAAGAATTTTGAATTTCATAAATGTTACAAATGTAACAGATTAAACAATGATTTTATTAAAAAATTCGTTGATTACTACAAATTTAACTTTGAAAAAAAACTTGATTTTAATAAATTAACCGTTGATTTTAATAACAAAAACATTGATTTTTGTAAAAGAATGTTGAATTTCATAAATGTTACAAATGTAACGGATTAAACAATGATTTTATTAAAAAATTCGTTGATTACTACAAATTTAACTTTGAAAAAAAACTTGATTTTAATAACAAAAACATTGATTTTTGTAAAAGAATGTTGAATTTCATAAATGTTACAAATGTAACAGATTAAACAATGATTTTATTAAAAAATTCGTTGATTACTACAAATTTAACTTTGAAAAAAAACTTGATTTTAATAACAAAAACATTGATTTTTGTAAAAGAATGTTGAATTTCATAAATGTTACAAATGTAACAGATTAAACAATGATTTTATTAAAAAATTCGTTGATTACTACAAATTTAACTTTGAAAAAAAACTTGATTTTAATAAATTAACCGTTGATTTTAATAACAAAAACATTAATTTTTGTAAAAGAATGTTGAATTTCATAAATGTTACAAATGTAACAGATTAAACAATGATTTTATTAAAAAATTCGTTGATTACTACAAATTTAACTTTGAAAAAAAACTTGATTTTAATAACAAAAACGTTGATTTTTGTAAAAGAATTTTGAATTTCATAAATGTTACAAATGTAACAGATTAAACAATGATTTTATTAAAAAATTCGTTGATTACTACAAATTTAACTTTGAAAAAAAACTTGATTTTAATAAATTAACCGTTGATTTTAATAACAAAAACATTGATTTTTGTAAAAGAATGTTGAATTTCATAAATGTTACAAATGTAACGGATTAAACAATGATTTTATTAAAAAATTCGTTGATTACTACAAATTTAACTTTGAAAAAAAACTTGATTTTAATAACAAAAACATTGATTTTTGTAAAAGAATGTTGAATTTCATAAATGTTACAAATGTAACAGATTAAACAATGATTTTATTAAAAAATTCGTTGATTACTACAAATTTAACTTTGAAAAAAAACTTGATTTTAATAACAAAAACATTGATTTTTGTAAAAGAATGTTGAATTTCATAAATGTTACAAATGTAACAGATTAAACAATGATTTTATTAAAAAATTCGTTGATTACTACAAATTTAACTTTGAAAAAAAACTTGATTTTAATAACAAAAACATTGATTTTTGTAAAAGAATGTTGAATTTCATAAATGTTACAAATGTAACAGATTAAACAATGATTTTATTAAAAAATTCGTTGATTACTACAAATTTAACTTTGAAAAAAAACTTGATTTTAATAACAAAAACATTGATTTTTGTAAAAGAATGTTGAATTTCATAAATGTTACAAATGTAACGGATTAAACAATGATTTTATTAAAAAATTCGTTGCTTACTACAAATTTAACTTTGAAAAAAAACTTGATTTTAATAACAAAAACATTGATTTTTGTAAAAGAATGTTGAATTTCATAAATGTTACAAATGTAACGGATTAAACAATGATTTTATTAAAAAATTCGTTGATTACTACAAATTTAACTTTGAAAAAAAACTTGATTTTAATAACAAAAACATTGATTTTTGTAAAAGAATGTTGAATTTCATAAATGTTACAAATGTAACAGATTAAACAATGATTTTATTAAAAAATTCGTTGATTACTACAAATTTAACTTTGAAAAAAAACTTGATTTTAATAAATTAACCGTTGATTTTAATAACAAAAACATTGATTTTTGTAAAAGAATGTTGAATTTCATAAATGTTACAAATGTAACGGATTAAACAATGATTTTATTAAAAAATTCGTTGATTACTACAAATTTAACTTTGAAAAAAAACTTGATTTTAATAACAAAAACATTGATTTTTGTAAAAGAATGTTGAATTTCATAAATGTTACAAATGTAACAGATTAAACAATGATTTTATTAAAAATTCGTTGATTACTACAAATTTAACTTTGAAAAAAAACTTGATTTTAATAACAAAAACATTGATTTTTGTAAAAGAATGTTGAATTTCATAAATGTTACAAATGTAACAGATTAAACAATGATTTTATTAAAAAATTCGTTGATTACTACAAATTTAACTTTGAAAAAAAACTTGATTTTAATAACAAAAACATTGATTTTTGTAAAAGAATGTTGAATTTCATAAATGTTACAAATGTAACAGATTAAACAAGGATTTTATTAAAAAATTCGTTGATTACTACAAATTTAACTTTGAAAAAAAACTTGATTTTAATAACAAAAACATTGATTTTTGTAAAAGAATGTTGAATTTCATAAATGTTACAAATGTAACGGATTAAACAATGATTTTATTAAAAAATTCGTTGATTACTACAAATTTAACTTTGAAAAAAAACTTGATTTTAATAACAAAAACATTGATTTTTGTAAAAGAATGTTGAATTTCATAAATGTTACAAATGTAACGGATTAAACAATGATTTTATTAAAAAATTCGTTGATTACTACAAATTTAACTTTGAAAAAAAACTTGATTTTAATAACAAAAACATTGATTTTTGTAAAAGAATGTTGAATTTCATAAATGTTACAAATGTAACAGATTAAACAATGATTTTATTAAAAAATTCGTTGATTACTACAAATTTAACTTTGAAAAAAAACTTGATTTTAATAAATTAACCGTTGATTTTAATAACAAAAACATTGATTTTTGTAAAAGAATGTTGAATTTCATAAATGTTACAAATGTAACGGATTAAACAATGATTTTATTAAAAAATTCGTTGATTACTACAAATTTAACTTTGAAAAAAAACTTGATTTTAATAACAAAAACATTGATTTTTGTAAAAGAATGTTCAATTTCATAAATGTTACAAATGTAACAGATTAAACAATGATTTTATTAAAAAATTCGTTGATTACTACAAATTTAACTTTGAAAAAAAACTTGATTTTAATAACAAAAACATTGATTTTTGTAAAAGAATGTTGAATTTCATAAATGTTACAAATGTAACGGATTAAACAATGATTTTATTAAAAAATTCGTTGATTACTACAAATTTAACTTTGAAAAAAAACTTGATTTTAATAACAAAAACATTGATTTTTGTAAAAGAATGTTGAATTTCATAAATGTTACAAATGTAACAGATTAAACAATGATTTTATTAAAAAATTCGTTGATTACTACAAATTTAACTTTGAAAAAAAACTTGATTTTAATAACAAAAACATTGATTTTTGTAAAAGAATGTTGAATTTCATAAATGTTACAAATGTAACGGATTAAACAATGATTTTATTAAAAAATTCGTTGATTACTACAAATTTAACTTTGAAAAAAAACTTGATTTTAATAACAAAAACATTGATTTTTGTAAAAGAATGTTGAATTTCATAAATGTTACAAATGTAACGGATTAAACAATGATTTTATTAAAAAATTCGTTGATTACTACAAATTTAACTTTGAAAAAAAACTTGATTTTAATAACAAAAACATTGATTTTTGTAAAATAATGTTGAATTTCATAAATGTTACAAATGTAACAGATTAAACAATGATTTTATTAAAAAATTCGTTGATTACTACAAATTTAACTTTGAAAAAAAACTTGATTTTAATAACAAAAACATTGATTTTTGTAAAAGAATGTTGAATTTCATAAATGTTACAAATGTAACGGATTAAACAATGATTTTATTAAAAAATTCGTTGATTACTACAAATTTAACTTCGAAAAAAAACTTGATTTTAATAACAAAAACATTGATTTTTGTAAAAGAATGTTGAATTTCATAAATGTTACAAATGTAACAGATTAAACAATGATTTTATTAAAAAATTCGTTGATTACTACAAATTTAACTTTGAAAAAAAACTTGATTTTAATAACAAAAACATTGATTTTTGTAAAAGAATGTTGAATTTCATAAATGTTACAAATGTAACGGATTAAACAATGATTTTATTAAAAAATTCGTTGATTACTACAAATTTAACTTTGAAAAAAAACTTGATTTTAATAACAAAAACATTGATTTTTGTAAAAGAATGTTGAATTTCATAAATGTTACAAATGTAACGGATTAAACAATGATTTTATTAAAAAATTCGTTGATTACTACAAATTTAACTTTGAAAAAAAACTTGATTTTAATAACAAAAACATTGATTTTTGTAAAAGAATGTTGAATTTCATAAATGTTACAAATGTAACAGATTAAACAATGATTTTATTAAAAAATTCGTTGATTACTACAAATTTAACTTTGAAAAAAAACTTGATTTTAATAAATTAACCGTTGATTTTAATAACAAAAACATTGATTTTTGTAAAAGAATGTTGAATTTCATAAATGTTACAAATGTAACGGATTAAACAATGATTTTATTAAAAAATTCGTTGATTACTACAAATTTAACTTTGAAAAAAAACTTGATTTTAATAACAAAAACATTGATTTTTGTAAAAGAATGTTGAATTTCATAAATGTTACAAATGTAACAGATTAAACAATGATTTTATTAAAAAATTCGTTGATTACTACAAATTTAACTTTGAAAAAAAACTTGATTTTAATAACAAAAACATTGATTTTTGTAAAAGAATGTTGAATTTCATAAATGTTACAAATGTAACGGATTAAACAATGATTTTATTAAAAAATTCGTTGATTACTACAAATTTAACTTTGAAAAAAAACTTGATTTTAATAACAAAAACATTGATTTTTGTAAAAGAATGTTGAATTTCATAAATGTTACAAATGTAACGGATTAAACAATGATTTTATTAAAAAATTCGTTGATTACTACAAATTTAACTTTGAAAAAAAACTTGATTTTAATAACAAAAACATTGATTTTTGTAAAAGAATGTTGAATTTCATAAATGTTACAAATGTAACAGATTAAACAATGATTTTATTAAAAAATTCGTTGATTACTACAAATTTAACTTTGAAAAAAAACTTGATTTTAATAAATTAACCGTTGATTTTAATAACAAAAACATTGATTTTTGTAAAAGAATGTTGAATTTCATAAATGTTACAAATGTAACGGATTAAACAATGATTTTATTAAAAAATTCGTTGATTACTACAAATTTAACTTTGAAAAAAAACTTGATTTTAATAACAAAAACATTGATTTTTGTAAAAGAATGTTCAATTTCATAAATGTTACAAATGTAACAGATTAAACAATGATTTTATTAAAAAATTCGTTGATTACTACAAATTTAACTTTGAAAAAAAACTTGATTTTAATAACAAAAACATTGATTTTTGTAAAAGAATGTTGAATTTCATAAATGTTACAAATGTAACAGATTAAACAATGATTTTATTAAAAAATTCGTTGATTACTACAAATTTAACTTTGAAAAAAAACTTGATTTTAATAACAAAAACATTGATTTTTGTAAAAGAATGTTGAATTTCATAAATGTTACAAATGTAACAGATTAAACAATGATTTTATTAAAAAATTCGTTGATTACTACAAATTTAACTTTGAAAAAAAACTTGATTTTAATAACAAAAACATTGATTTTTGTAAAAGAATGTTGAATTTCATAAATGTTACAAATGTAACGGATTAAACAATGATTTTATTAAAAAATTCGTTGATTACTACAAATTTAACTTTGAAAAAAAACTTGATTTTAATAACAAAAACATTGATTTTTGTAAAAGAATGTTGAATTTCATAAATGTTACAAATGTAACGGATTAAACAATGATTTTATTAAAAAATTCGTTGATTACTACAAATTTAACTTTGAAAAAAAACTTGATTTTAATAACAAAAACATTGATTTTTGTAAAAGAATGTTGAATTTCATAAATGTTACAAATGTAACAGATTAAACAATGATTTTATTAAAAAATTCGTTGATTACTACAAATTTAACTTTGAAAAAAAACTTGATTTTAATAAATTAACCGTTGATTTTAATAACAAAAACATTGATTTTTGTAAAAGAATGTTGAATTTCATAAATGTTACAAATGTAACGGATTAAACAATGATTTTATTAAAAAATTCGTTGATTACTACAAATTTAACTTTGAAAAAAAACTTGATTTTAATAACAAAAACATTGATTTTTGTAAAAGAATGTTGAATTTCATAAATGTTACAAATGTAACAGATTAAACAATGATTTTATTAAAAAATTCGTTGATTACTACAAATTTAACTTTGAAAAAAAACTTGATTTTAATAACAAAAACATTGATTTTTGTAAAAGAATGTTGAATTTCATAAATGTTACAAATGTAACGGATTAAACAATGATTTTATTAAAAAATTCGTTGATTACTACAAATTTAACTTTGAAAAAAAACTTGATTTTAATAACAAAAACATTGATTTTTGTAAAAGAATGTTGAATTTCATAAATGTTACAAATGTAACGGATTAAACAATGATTTTATTAAAAAATTCGTTGATTACTACAAATTTAACTTTGAAAAAAAACTTGATTTTAATAACAAAAACATTGATTTTTGTAAAAGAATGTTGAATTTCATAAATGTTACAAATGTAACAGATTAAACAATGATTTTATTAAAAAATTCGTTGATTACTACAAATTTAACTTTGAAAAAAAACTTGATTTTAATAACAAAAACATTGATTTTTGTAAAAGAATGTTGAATTTCATAAATGTTACAAATGTAACAGATTAAACAATGATTTTATTAAAAAATTCGTTGATTACTACAAATTTAACTTTGAAAAAAAACTTGATTTTAATAACAAAAACATTGATTTTTGTAAAAGAATGTTCAATTTCATAAATGTTACAAATGTAACAGATTAAACAATGATTTTATTAAAAAATTCGTTGATTACTACAAATTTAACTTTGAAAAAAAACTTGATTTTAATAAATTAACTGTTGATTTTAATAACAAAAACATTGATTTTTGTAAAAGAATGTTGAATTTCATAAATGTTACAAATGTAACAGATTAAACAATGATTTTATTAAAAAATTCGTTGATTACTACAAATTTAACTTTGAAAAAAAACTTGATTTTAATAACAAAAACATTGATTTTTGTAAAAGAATGTTGAATTTCATAAATGTTACAAATGTAACGGATTAAACAATGATTTTATTAAAAAATTCGTTGATTACTACAAATTTAACTTTGAAAAAAAACTTGATTTTAATAACAAAAACATTGATTTTTGTAAAAGAATGTTGAATTTCATAAATGTTACAAATGTAACAGATTAAACAATGATTTTATTAAAAAATTCGTTGATTACTACAAATTTAACTTTGAAAAAAAACTTGATTTTAATAACAAAAACATTGATTTTTGTAAAAGAATGTTGAATTTCATAAATGTTACAAATGTAACGGATTAAACAATGATTTTATTAAAAAATTCGTTGATTACTACAAATTTAACTTTGAAAAAAAACTTGATTTTAATAACAAAAACATTGATTTTTGTAAAAGAATGTTGAATTTCATAAATGTTACAAATGTAACGGATTAAACAATGATTTTATTAAAAAATTCGTTGATTACTACAAATTTAACTTTGAAAAAAAACTTGATTTTAATAACAAAAACATTGATTTTTGTAAAAGAATGTTGAATTTCATAAATGTTACAAATGTAACAGATTAAACAATGATTTTATTAAAAAATTCGTTGATTACTACAAATTTAACTTTGAAAAAAAACTTGATTTTAATAACAAAAACATTGATTTTTGTAAAAGAATGTTGAATTTCATAAATGTTACAAATGTAACAGATTAAACAATGATTTTATTAAAAAATTCGTTGATTACTACAAATTTAACTTTGAAAAAAAACTTGATTTTAATAACAAAAACATTGATTTTTGTAAAAGAATGTTCAATTTCATAAATGTTACAAATGTAACAGATTAAACAATGATTTTATTAAAAAATTCGTTGATTACTACAAATTTAACTTTGAAAAAAAACTTGATTTTAATAAATTAACTGTTGATTTTAATAACAAAAACATTGATTTTTGTAAAAGAATGTTGAATTTCATAAATGTTACAAATGTAACAGATTAAACAATGATTTTATTAAAAAATTCGTTGATTACTACAAATTTAACTTTGAAAAAATACTTGATTTTAATAACAAAAACATTGATTTTTGTAAAAGAATGTTGAATTTCATAAATGTTACAAATGTAACAGATTAAACAATGATTTTATTAAAAAATTCGTTGATTACTACAAATTTAACTTTGAAAAAAAACTTGATTTTCATAACAAAAACATTGATTTTTGTAAAAGAATGTTGAATTTCATAAATGTTACAAATGTAACAGATTAAACAATGATTTTATTAAAAAATTCGTTGATTACTACAAATTTAACTTTAAAAAAAAACTTGATTTTAATAAATTAACCGTTGATTTTAATAACAAAAACATTGATTTTTGTAAAAGAATGTTGAATTTCATAAATGTTACAAATGTAACAGATTAAACAATGATTTTATTAAAAAATTCGTTGATTACTACAAATTTAACTTTGAAAAAAAACTTGATTTTAATAACAAAAACATTGATTTTTGTAAAAGAATGTTGAATTTCATAAATGTTACAAATGTAACAGATTAAACAATGATTTTATTAAAATATTCGTTGATTACTACAAATATAACTTTGAAAAAAAACTTGATTTTAATAAATTAACCGTTGATTTTAATAACAAAAACATTGATTTTTGTAAAAGAATGTTGAATTTCATAAATGTTACAAATGTAACAGATTAAACAATGATTTTATTAAAAAATTCGTTGATTACTACAAATTTAACTTTAAAAAAAAACTTGATTTTAATAAATTAACCGTTGATTTTAATAACAAAAACATTGATTTTTGTAAAAGAATGTTGAATTTCATAAATGTTACAAATGTAACAGATTAAACAATGATTTTATTAAAAAATTCGTTGATTACTACAAATTTAACTTTGAAAAAAAACTTGATTTTAATAACAAAAACATTGATTTTTGTAAAAGAATGTTCAATTTCATAAATGTTACAAATGTAACAGATTAAACAATGATTTTATTAAAAAATTCGTTGATTACTACAAATTTAACTTTGAAAAAAAACTTGATTTTAATAACAAAAACATTGATTTTTGTAAAAGAATGTTGAATTTCATAAATGTTACAAATGTAACAGATTAAACAATGATTTTATTAAAAAATTCGTTGATTACTACAAATTTAACTTTGAAAAAAAACTTGATTTTCATAACAAAAACATTGATTTTTGTAAAAGAATGTTGAATTTTATAAATGTTACAAATGTAACAGATTAAACAATGATTTTATTAAAAAATTCGTTGATTACTACAAATTTAACTTTGAAAAAAAACTTGATTTTCATAACAAAAACATTGATTTTTGTAAAAGAATGTTGAATTTCATAAATGTTACAAATGTAACAGATTAAACAATGATTTTATTAAAAAATTCGTTGATTACTACAAATTTAACTTTGAAAAAAAACTTGATTTTCATAACAAAAACATTGATTTTTGTAAAAGAATGTTGAATTTCATAAATGTTACAAATGTAACAGATTAAACAATGATTTTATTAAAAAATTCGTTGATTACTACAAATTTAACTTTGAAAAAAAACTTGATTTTCATAACAAAAACATTGATTTTTGTAAAAGAATGTTGAATTTCATAAATGTTACAAATGTAACAGATTAAACAATGATTTTATTAAAAAATTCGTTGATTACTACAAATTTAACTTTGAAAAAAAACTTGATTTTCATAACAAAAACATTGATTTTTGTAAAAGAATGTTGAATTTCATAAATGTTACAAATGTAACAGATTAAACAATGATTTTATTAAAAAATTCGTTGATTACTACAAATTTAACTTTGAAAAAAAACTTGATTTTCATAACAAAAACATTGATTTTTGTAAAAGAATGTTGAATTTCATAAATGTTACAAATGTAACAGATTAAACAATGATTTTATTAAAAAATTCGTTGATTACTACAAATTTAACTTTGAAAAAAAACTTGATTTTAATAAATTAACCGTTGATTTTAATAACAAAAACATTGATTTTTGTAAAAGAATGTTGAATTTCATAAATGTTACAAATGTAACAGATTAAACAATGATTTTATTAAAAAATTCGTTGATTACTACAAATTTAACTTTGAAAAAAAACTTGATTTTCATAACAAAAACATTGATTTTTGTAAAAGAATGTTGAATTTCATAAATGTTACAAATGTAACAGATTAAACAATGATTTTATTAAAAAATTCGTTGATTACTACAAATTTAACTTTGAAAAAAAACTTGATTTTAATAACAAAAACATTGATTTTTGTAAAAGAATGTTGAATTTCATAAATGTTACAAATGTAACAGATTAAACAATGATTTTATTAAAAAATTCGTTGATTACTACAAATTTAACTTTGAAAAAAAACTTGATTTTAATAACAAAAACATTGATTTTTGTAAAAGAATGTTGAATTTCATAAATGTTACAAATGTAACAGATTAAACAATGATTTTATTAAAAAATTCGTTGATTACTACAAATTTAACTTTGAAAAAAAACTTGATTTTCATAACAAAAACATTGATTTTTGTAAAAGAATGTTGAATTTCATAAATGTTACAAATGTAACAGATTAAACAATGATTTTATTAAAAAATTCGTTGATTACTACAAATTTAACTTTGAAAAAAACTTGATTTTAATAACAAAAACATTGATTTTTGTAAAAGAATGTTCAATTTCATAAATGTTACAAATGTAACAGATTAAACAATGATTTTATTAAAAAATTCGTTGATTACTACAAATTTAACTTTGAAAAAAAACTTGATTTTAATAACAAAAACATTGATTTTTGTAAAAGAATGTTGAATTTCATAAATGTTACAAATGTAACAGATTAAACAATGATTTTATTAAAAAATTCGTTGATTACTACAAATTTAACTTTGAAAAAAAACTTGATTTTCATAACAAAAACATTGATTTTTGTAAAAGAATGTTGAATTTCATAAATGTTACAAATGTAACAGATTAAACAATGATTTTATTAAAAAATTCGTTGATTACTACAAATTTAACTTTGAAAAAAAACTTGATTTTCATAACAAAAACATTGATTTTTGTAAAAGAATGTTGAATTTCATAAATGTTACAAATGTAACAGATTAAACAATGATTTTATTAAAAAATTCGTTGATTACTACAAATTTAACTTTGAAAAAAAACTTGATTTTCATAACAAAAACATTGATTTTTGTAAAAGAATGTTGAATTTCATAAATGTTACAAATGTAACAGATTAAACAATGATTTTATTAAAAAATTCGTTGATTACTACAAATTTAACTTTGAAAAAAACTTGATTTTAATAACAAAAACATTGATTTTTGTAAAAGAATGTTCAATTTCATAAATGTTACAAATGTAACAGATTAAACAATGATTTTATTAAAAAATTCGTTGATTACTACAAATTTAACTTTGAAAAAAAACTTGATTTTAATAACAAAAACATTGATTTTTGTAAAAGAATGTTGAATTTCATAAATGTTACAAATGTAACAGATTAAACAATGATTTTATTAAAAAATTCGTTGATTACTACAAATTTAACTTTGAAAAAAAACTTGATTTTCATAACAAAAACATTGATTTTTGTAAAAGAATGTTGAATTTCATAAATGTTACAAATGTAACAGATTAAACAATGATTTTATTAAAAAATTCGTTGATTACTACAAATTTAACTTTGAAAAAAAACTTGATTTTCATAACAAAAACATTGATTTTTGTAAAAGAATGTTGAATTTCATAAATGTTACAAATGTAACAGATTAAACAATGATTTTATTAAAAAATTCGTTGATTACTACAAATTTAACTTTGAAAAAAAACTTGATTTTCATAACAAAAACATTGATTTTTGTAAAAGAATGTTGAATTTCATAAATGTTACAAATGTAACAGATTAAACAATGATTTTATTAAAAAATTCGTTGATTACTACAAATTTAACTTTGAAAAAAAACTTGATTTTAATAACAAAAACATTGATTTTTGTAAAAGAATGTTGAATTTCATAAATGTTACAAATGTAACAGATTAAACAATGATTTTATTAAAAAATTCGTTGATTACTACAAATTTAACTTTGAAAAAAAACTTGATTTTAATAACAAAAACATTGATTTTTGTGAAAGAATGTTGAATTTCATAAATGTTACAAATGTAACAGATTAAACAATGATTTTATTAAAAAATTCGTTGATTACTACAAATTTAACTTTGAAAAAAAACTTGATTTTAATAACAAAAACATTGATTTTTGTAAAAGAATGTTGAATTTCATAAATGTTACAAATGTAACAGATTAAACAATGATTTTATTAAAAAATTCGTTGATTACTACAAATTTAACTTTGAAAAAAAACTTGATTTTAATAACAAAAACATTGATTTTTGTGAAAGAATGTTGAATTTCATAAATGTTACAAATGTAACAGATTAAACAATGATTTTATTAAAAAATTCGTTGATTACTACAAATTTAACTTTGAAAAAAAACTTGATTTTAATAACAAAAACATTGATTTTTGTGAAAGAATGTTGAATTTCATAAATGTTACAAATGTAACAGATTAAACAATGATTTTATTAAAAAATTCGTTGAATACTACAAATTTAACTTTGAAAAAAAAATTGATTTTAATAACAAAAACATTGATTTTTGTAAAAGAATGTTGAATTTCATAAATGTTACAAATGTAACAGTTTAAACAATGATTTTATTAAAAAATTCGTTGATTACTACAAATTTAACTTTGAAAAAAAACTTGATTTTAATAACAAAAACATTGATTTTTGTGAAAGAATGTTGAATTTCATAAATGTTACAAATGTAACAGATTAAACAATGATTTTATTAAAAAATTCGTTGATTACTACAAATTTAACTTTGAAAAAAAACTTGATTTTAATAACAAAAACATTGATTTTTGTAAAAGAATGTTGAATTTCATAAATGTTACAAATGTAACAGATTAAACAATGATTTTATTAAAAAATTCGTTGATTACTACAAATTTAACTTTGAAAAAAAACTTGATTTTAATAACAAAAACATTGATTTTTGTAAAAGAATGTTGAATTTCATAAATGTTACAAATGTAACAGATTAAACAATGATTTTATTAAAAAATTCGTTGATTACTACAAATTTATCTTTGAAAAAAAACTTGATTTTAATAACAAAAACATTGATTTTTGTAAAAGAATGTTGAATTTCATAAATATTACAAATGTAACAGATTAAACAATGATTTTATTAAAAAATTCGTTGATTACTACAAATTTAACTTTGAAAAAAAACTTGATTTTAATAACAAAAACATTGATTTTTGTAAAAGAATGTTGAATTTCATAAATGTTACAAATGTAATAGATTAAACAATGATTTTATTAAAAAATTCGTTGATTACTACAAATTTATCTTTGAAAAAAAACTTGATTTTAATAACAAAAACATTGATTTTTGTAAAAGAATGTTGAATTTCATAAATGTTACAAATGTAACAGATTAAACAATGATTTTATTAAAAAATTCGTTGATTACTACAAATTTAACTTTGAAAAAAAACTTGATTTTAATAAATTAACCGTTGATTTTAATAACAAAAACATTGATTTTTGTAAAAGAATGTTGAATTTCATAAATGTTACAAATGTAACAGATTAAACAATGATTTTATTAAAAAATTCGTTGATTACTACAAATTTAACTTTGAAAAAAAACTTGATTTTAATAACAAAAACATTGATTTTTGTAAAAGAATGTTGATTTTCATAAATGTTACAAATGTAACAGATTAAACAATGATTTTATTAAAAAATTCGTTGATTACTACAAGTTTAACTTTGAAAAAAAACTTGATTTTAATAACAAAAACATTGATTTTTGTAAAAGAATGTTGAATTTCATAAATATTACAAATGTAACAGATTAAACAATGATTTTATTAAAAAATTCGTTGATTACTACAAATTTAACTTTGAAAAAAAACTTGATTTTAATAACAAAAACATTGATTTTTGTAAAAGAATGTTGAATTTCATAAATGTTACAAATGTAACAGATTAAACAATGATTTTATTAAAAAATTCGTTGATTACTACAAATTTAACTTTGAAAAAAAACTTGATTTTAATAACAAAAACATTGATTTTTGTAAAAGAATGTTGAATTTCATAAATGTTACAAATGTAACAGATTAAACAATGATTTTATTAAAAAATTCGTTGATTACTACAAATTTAACTTTGAAAAAAAACTTGATTTTAATAACAAAAACATTGATTTTTGTAAAAGAATGTTGAATTTCATAAATGTTACAAATGTAACAGATTAAACAATGATTTTATTAAAAAATTCGTTGATTACTACAAATTTAACTTAGAAAAAAAACTTGATTTTAATAACAAAAACATTGATTTTTGTAAAAGAATGTTGAATTTCATAAATGTTACAAATGTAACAGATTAAACAATGATTTTATTAAAAAATTCGTTGATTACTACAAATTTATCTTTGAAAAAAAACTTGATTTTAATAACAAAAACATTGATTTTTGTAAAAGAATGTTGAATTTCATAAATGTTACAAATGTAACAGATTAAACAATGATTTTATTAAAAAATTCGTTGATTACTACAAATTTAACTTTGAAAAAAAACTTGATTTTAATAACAAAAACATTGATTTTTGTAAAAGAATGTTGAATTTCATAAATATTACAAATGTAACAGATTAAACAATGATTTTATTAAAAAATTCGTTGATTACTACAAATTTAACTTTGAAAAAAAACTTGATTTTAATAACAAAAACATTGATTTTTGTAAAAGAATGTTGAATTACATAAATGTTACAAATGTAACAGATTAAACAATGATTTTATTAAAAAATTCGTTGATTACTACAAATTTAACTTTGAAAAAAAACTTGATTTTAATAAATTAACCGTTGATTTTAATAACAAAAACATTGATTTTTGTAAAAGAATGTTGAATTTCATAAATGTTACAAATGTAACAGATTAAACAATGATTTTATTAAAAAATTCGTTGATTACTACAAATTTAACTTTGAAAAAAAACTTGATTTTAATAACAAAAACATTGATTTTTGTAAAAGAATGTTGAATTTCATAAATGTTACAAATGTAACAGATTAAACAATGATTTTATTAAAAAATTTGTTGATTACTACAAATTTAACTTTGAAAAAAAACTTGATTTTAATAACAAAAACATTGATTTTTGTAAAAGAATGTTGAATTTCATAAATGTTACAAATGTAACAGATTAAACAATGATTTTATTAAAAAATTCGTTGATTACTACAAATTTAACTTTGAAAAAAAACTTGATTTTAATAACAAAAACATTGATTTTTGTAAAAGAATGTTGAATTTCATAAATATTACAAATGTAACAGATTAAACAATGATTTTATTAAAAAATTCGTTGATTACTACAAATTTAACTTTGAAAAAAAACTTGATTTTAATAACAAAAACATTGATTTTTGTAAAAGAATGTTGAATTACATAAATGTTACAAATGTAACAGATTAAACAATGATTTTATTAAAAAATTCGTTGATTACTACAAATTTAACTTTGAAAAAAAACTTGATTTTAATAAATTAACCGTTGATTTTAATAACAAAAACATTGATTTTTGTAAAAGAATGTTGAATTTCATAAATGTTACAAATGTAACAGATTAAACAATGATTTTATTAAAAAATTCGTTGATTACTACAAATTTAACTTTGAAAAAAAACTTGATTTTAATAACAAAAACATTGATTTTTGTAAAAGAATGTTGAATTTCATAAATGTTACAAATGTAACAGATTAAACAATGATTTTATTAAAAAATTTGTTGATTACTACAAATTTAACTTTGAAAAAAAACTTGATTTTAATAACAAAAACATTGATTTTTGTAAAAGAATGTTGAATTTCATAAATGTTACAAATGTAACAGATTAAACAATGATTTTATTAAAAAATTCGTTGATTACTACAAATTTAACTTTGAAAAAAAACTTGATTTTAATAACAAAAACATTGATTTTTGTAAAAGAATGTTGAATTTCATAAATGTTACAAATGTAACAGATTAAACAATGATTTTATTAAAAAATTCGTTGATTACTACAAATTTATCTTTAAAAAAAAACTTGATTTTAATAACAAAAACATTGATTTTTGTAAAAGAATGTTGAATTTCATAAATGTTACAAATGTAACAGATTAAACAATGATTTTATTAAAAAATTCGTTGATTACTACAAATTTAACTTTGAAAAAAAACTTGATTTTAATAAATTAACCGTTGATTTTAATAACAAAAACATTGATTTTTGTAAAAGAATGTTGAATTTCATAAATGTTACAAATGTAACAGATTAAACAATGATTTTATTAAAAAATTCGTTGATTACTACAAATTTAACTTTGAAAAAAAACTTGATTTTAATAAATTAACCGTTGATTTTAATAACAAAAACATTGATTTTTGTAAAAGAATGTTGAATTTCATAAATGTTACAAATGTAACAGATTAAACAATGATTTTATTAAAAAATTCGTTGATTACTACAAATTTATCTTTAAAAAAAAACTTGATTTTAATAACAAAAACATTGATTTTTGTAAAAGAATGTTGAATTTCATAAATGTTACAAATGTAACAGATTAAACAATGATTTTATTAAAAAATTCGTTGATTACTACAAATTTAACTTTGAAAAAAAACTTGATTTTAATAAATTAACCGTTGATTTTAATAACAAAAACATTGATTTTTGTAAAAGAATGTTGAATTTCATAAATGTTACAAATGTAACAGATTAAACAATGATTTTATTAAAAAATTCGTTGATTACTACAAATTTAACTTTGAAAAAAAACTTGATTTTAATAACAAAAACATT
Organism: Stenolophus ochropezus; assembly: GCA_035578165.1. Classification (NCBI taxonomy): domain Eukaryota; kingdom Metazoa; phylum Arthropoda; class Insecta; order Coleoptera; family Carabidae; genus Stenolophus; species Stenolophus ochropezus. Next base: position 601,374 of record JAQOWZ010000065.1, on the reverse strand, counting down.
GATTTTTGTAAAAGAATGTTGAATTTCATAAATGTTACAAATGTAACAGATTAAACAATGATTTTATTAAAAAATTCGTTGATTACTACAAATTTATCTTTAAAAAAAAACTTGATTTTAATAACAAAAACATTGATTTTTGTAAAAGAATGTTGAATTTCATAAATGTTACAAATGTAACAGATTAAACAATGATTTTATTAAAAAATTCGTTGATTACTACAAATTTAACTTTGAAAAAAAACTTGATTTTAATAAATTAACCGTTGATTTTAATAACAAAAACATTGATTTTTGTAAAAGAATGTTGAATTTCATAAATGTTACAAATGTAACAGATTAAACAATGATTTTATTAAAAAATTCGTTGATTACTACAAATTTAACTTTGAAAAAAAACTTGATTTTAATAACAAAAACATTGATTTTTGTAAAAGAATGTTCAATTTTATAAATGTTACAAATGTAACAGATTAAACAATGATTTTATTAAAAAATTCGTTGATTACTACAAATTTAACTTTGAAAAAAAACTTGATTTTAATAACAAAAACATTGATTTTTGTTAAAGAATGTTGAATTTCATAAATATTACAAATGTAACAGATTAAACAATGATTTTATTAAAAAATTCGTTGATTACTACAAATTTAACTTTGAAAAAAAACTTGATTTTAATAACAAAAACATTGATTTTTGTAAAAGAATGTTGAATTACATAAATGTTACAAATGTAACAGATTAAACAATGATTTTATTAAAAAATTCGTTGATTACTACAAATTTAACTTTGAAAAAAAACTTGATTTTAATAAATTAACCGTTGATTTTAATAACAAAAACATTGATTTTTGTAAAAGAATGTTGAATTTCATAAATGTTACAAATGTAACAGATTAAACAATGATTTTATTAAAAAATTCGTTGATTACTACAAATTTAACTTTGAAAAAAAACTTGATTTTAATAAATTAACCGTTGATTTTAATAACAAAAACATTGATTTTTGTAAAAGAATGTTGAATTTCATAAATGTTACAAATGTAACAGATTAAACAATGATTTTATTAAAAAATTCGTTGATTACTACAAATTTAACTTTGAAAAAAAACTTGATTTTAATAACAAAAACATTGATTTTTGTAAAAGAATGTTGAATTTCATAAATGTTACAAATGTAACAGATTAAGCAATGATTTTATTAAAAAATTCGTTGATTACTACAAATTTAACTTTGAAAAAAAACTTGATTTTAATAAATTAACCGTTGATTTTAATAACAAAAACATTGATTTTTGTAAAAGAATGTTGAATTTCATAAATGTTACAAATGTAACAGATTAAACAATGATTTTATTAAAAAATTCGTTGATTACTACAAATATAACTTTGAAAAAAAACTTGATTTTAATAAATTAACCGTTGATTTTAATAACAAAAACATTGATTTTTGTAAAAGAATGTTGAATTTCATAAATGTTACAAATGTAACAGATTAAACAATAATTTTATTAAAAAATTCGTTGATTACTACAAATTTAACTTTGAAAAAAAACTTGATTTTAATAAATTAACCGTTGATTTTAATAACAAAAACATTGATTTTTGTAAAAGAATGTTGAATTTCATAAATGTTACAAATGTAACAGATTAAACAATGATTTTATTAAAAAATTCGTTGATTACTACAAATTTAACTTTGAAAAAAAACTTGATTTTAATAACAAAAACATTGATTTTTGTAAAAGAATGTTGAATTTCATAAATGTTACAAATGTAACAGATTAAACAATGATTTTATTAAAAAATTCGTTGATTACTACAAATTTAACTTTGAAAAAAAACTTGATTTTAATAACAAAAACATTGATTTTTGTAAAAGAATGTTGAATTTCATAAATGTTACAAATGTAACAGATTAAGCAATGATTTTATTAAAAAATTCATTGATTACTACAAATTTAACTTTGAAAAAAAACTTGATTTTAATAAATTAACCGTTGATTTTAATAACAAAAACATTGATTTTTGTAAAAGAATGTTGAATTTCATAAATGTTACAAATGTAACAGATTAAACAATGATTTTATTAAAAAATTCGTTGATTACTACAAATATAACTTTGAAAAAAAACTTGATTTTAATAAATTAACCGTTGATTTTAATAACAAAAACATTGATTTTTGTAAAAGAATGTTGAATTTCATAAATGTTACAAATGTAACAGATTAAACAATAATTTTATTAAAAAATTCGTTGATTACTACAAATTTAACTTTGAAAAAAAACTTGATTTTAATAAATTAACCGTTGATTTTAATAACAAAAACATTGATTTTTGTAAAAGAATGTTGAATTTCATAAATGTTACAAATGTAACAGATTAAACAATGATTTTATTAAAAAATTCGTTGATTACTACAAATTTAACTTTGAAAAAAAACTTGATTTTAATAAATTAACCGTTGATTTTAATAACAAAAACATTGATTTTTGTAAAAGAATGTTGAATTTCATAAATGTTACAAATGTAACAGATTAAACAATGATTTTATTAAAAAATTCGTTGATTACTTTAAATTTAACTTTGAAAAAAAACTTGATTTTAATAAATTAACCGTTGATTTTAATAACAAAAACATTGATTTTTGTAAAAGAATGTTGAATTTCATAAATGTTACAAATGTAACAGATTAAACAATGATTTTATTAAAAAATTCGTTGATTACTTTAAATTTAACTTTGAAAAAAAACTTGATTTTAATAACAAAAACATTGATTTTTGTAAAAGAATGTTGAATTTCATAAATGTTACAAATGTAACAGATTAAACAATAATTTTATTAAAAAATTCGTTGATTACTACAAATTTAACTTTGAAAAAAAACTTGATTTTAATAAATTAACCGTTGATTTTAATAACAAAAACATTGATTTTTGTAAAAGAATGTTGAATTTCATAAATGTTACAAATGTAACAGATTAAACAATGATTTTATTAAAAAATTCGTTGATTACTACAAATATAACTTTGAAAAAAAACTTGATTTTAATAAATTAACCGTTGATTTTAATAACAAAAACATTGATTTTTGTAAAAGAATGTTGAATTTCATAAATGTTACAAATGTAACAGATTAAACAATAATTTTATTAAAAAATTCGTTGATTACTACAAATTTAACTTTGAAAAAAAACTTGATTTTAATAAATTAACCGTTGATTTTAATAACAAAAACATTGATTTTTGTAAAAGAATGTTGAATTTCATAAATGTTACAAATGTAACAGATTAAACAATGATTTTATTAAAAAATTCGTTGATTACTACAAATTTAACTTTGAAAAAAAACTTGATTTTAATAAATTAACCGTTGATTTTAATAACAAAAACATTGATTTTTGTAAAAGAATGTTGAATTTCATAAATGTTACAAATGTAACAGATTAAACAATGATTTTATTAAAAAATTCGTTGATTACTTTAAATTTAACTTTGAAAAAAAACTTGATTTTAATAACAAAAACATTGATTTTTGTAAAAGAATGTTGAATTTCATAAATGTTACAAATGTAACAGATTAAGCAATGATTTTATTAAAAAATTCGTTGATTACTACAAATTTAACTTTGAAAAAAAACTTGATTTTAATAAATTAACCGTTGATTTTAATAACAAAAACATTGATTTTTGTAAAAGAATGTTGAATTTCATAAATGTTACAAATGTAACAGATTAAACAATGATTTTATTAAAAAATTCGTTGATAACTACAAATTTAAATTTTGAAAAAAAACTTGATTTTAATAACAAAAACATTGATTTTTGTAAAAGAATGTTGAATTTCATAAATGTTACAAATGTAACAGATTAAACAATGATTTTATTAAAAAATTCGTTGATTACTACAAATTTAACTTTGAAAAAAAACTTGATTTTAATAACAAAAACATTGATTTTTGTAAAAGAATGTTGAATTTCATAAATGTTACAAATGTAACAGATTAAACAATGATTTTATTAAAAAATTCGTTGATTACTACAAATTTAACTTTGAAAAAAAACTTGATTTTAATAACAAAAACATTGATTTTTGTAAAAGAATGTTGAATTTCATAAATGTTACAAATGTAACAGATTAAACAATGATTTTATTAAAAAATTCGTTGATTACTACAAATTTAACTTTGAAAAAAAACTTGATTTTAATAACAAAAACATTGATTTTTGTAAAAGAATGTTGAATTTCATAAATGTTACAAATGTAACGGATTAAACAATGATTTTATTAAAAAATTCGTTGATTACTACAAATTTAACTTTGAAAAAAAACTTGATTTTAATAACAAAAACATTGATTTTTGTAAAAGAATGTTGAATTTCATAAATGTTACAAATGTAACGGATTAAACAATGATTTTATTAAAAAATTCGTTGATTACTACAAATTTAACTTTGAAAAAAAACTTGATTTTAATAACAAAAACATTGATTTTTGTAAAAGAATGTTGAATTTCATAAATGTTACAAATGTAACAGATTAAACAATGATTTTATTAAAAAATTCGTTGATTACTACAAATTTAACTTTGAAAAAAAACTTGATTTTAATAAATTAACCGTTGATTTTAATAACAAAAACATTGATTTTTGTAAAAGAATGTTGAATTTCATAAATGTTACAAATGTAACGGATTAAACAATGATTTTATTAAAAAATTCGTTGATTACTACAAATTTAACTTTGAAAAAAAACTTGATTTTAATAACAAAAACATTGATTTTTGTAAAAGAATGTTCAATTTCATAAATGTTACAAATGTAACAGATTAAACAATAATTTTATTAAAAAATTCGTTGATTACTACAAATTTAACTTTGAAAAAAAACTTGATTTTAATAAATTAACCGTTGATTTTAATAACAAAAACATTGATTTTTGTAAAAGAATGTTGAATTTCATAAATGTTACAAATGTAACAGATTAAACAATGATTTTATTAAAAAATTCGTTGATTACTACAAATTTAACTTTGAAAAAAAACTTGATTTTAATAAATTAACCGTTGATTTTAATAACAAAAACATTGATTTTTGTAAAAGAATGTTGAATTTCATAAATGTTACAAATGTAACAGATTAAACAATGATTTTATTAAAAAATTCGTTGATTACTACAAATTTAACTTTGAAAAAAAACTTGATTTTAATAAATTAACCGTTGATTTTAATAACAAAAACATTGATTTTTGTAAAAGAATGTTGAATTTCATAAATGTTACAAATGTAACAGATTAAACAATGATTTTATTAAAAAATTCGTTGATTACTTTAAATTTAACTTTGAAAAAAAACTTGATTTTAATAAATTAACCGTTGATTTTAATAACAAAAACATTGATTTTTGTAAAAGAATGTTGAATTTCATAAATGTTACAAATGTAACAGATTAAACAATGATTTTATTAAAAAATTCGTTGATTACTTTAAATTTAACTTTGAAAAAAAACTTGATTTTAATAACAAAAACATTGATTTTTGTAAAAGAATGTTGAATTTCATAAATGTTACAAATGTAACAGATTAAACAATAATTTTATTAAAAAATTCGTTGATTACTACAAATTTAACTTTGAAAAAAAACTTGATCTTAATAAATTAACCGTTGATTTTAATAACAAAAACATTGATTTTTGTAAAAGAATGTTGAATTTCATAAATGTTACAAATGTAACAGATTAAACAATGATTTTATTATTAAATTCGTTGATTACTACAAATATAACTTTGAAAAAAAACTTGAATTTAATAAATTAACCGTTGATTTTAATAACAAAAACATTGATTTTTGTAAAAGAATGTTGAATTTCATAAATGTTACAAATGTAACAGATTAAACAATAATTTTATTAAAAAATTCGTTGATTACTACAAATTTAACTTTGAAAAAAAACTTGATTTTAATAAATTAACCGTTGATTTTAATAACAAAAACATTGATTTTTGTAAAAGAATGTTGAATTTCATAAATGTTACAAATGTAACAGATTAAACAATGATTTTATTAAAAAATTCGTTGATTACTACAAATTTAACTTTGAAAAAAAACTTGATTTTAATAAATTAACCGTTGATTTTAATAACAAAAACATTGATTTTTGTAAAAGAATGTTGAATTTCATAAATGTTACAAATGTAACAGATTAAACAATGATTTTATTAAAAAATTCGTTGATTACTTTAAATTTAACTTTGAAAAAAAACTTGATTTTAATAACAAAAACATTGATTTTTGTAAAAGAATGTTGAATTTCATAAATGTTACAAATGTAACAGATTAAGCAATGATTTTATTAAAAAATTCGTTGATTACTACAAATTTAACTTTGAAAAAAAACTTGATTTTAATAAATTAACCGTTGATTTTAATAACAAAAACATTGATTTTTGTAAAAGAATGTTGAATTTCATAAATGTTACAAATGTAACAGATTAAACAATGATTTTATTAAAAAATTCGTTGATAACTACAAATTTAAATTTTGAAAAAAAACTTGATTTTAATAACAAAAACATTGATTTTTGTAAAAGAATGTTGAATTTCATAAATGTTACAAATGTAACAGATTAAACAATGATTTTATTAAAAAATTCGTTGATTACTACAAATTTAACTTTGAAAAAAAACTTGATTTTAATAACAAAAACATTGATTTTTGTAAAAGAATGTTGAATTTCATAAATGTTACAAATGTAACAGATTAAACAATGATTTTATTAAAAAATTCGTTGATTACTACAAATTTAACTTTGAAAAAAAACTTGATTTTAATAACAAAAACATTGATTTTTGTAAAAGAATGTTGAATTTCATAAATGTTACAAATGTAACAGATTAAACAATGATTTTATTAAAAAATTCGTTGATTACTACAAATTTAACTTTGAAAAAAAACTTGATTTTAATAACAAAAACATTGATTTTTGTAAAAGAATGTTGAATTTCATAAATGTTACAAATGTAACGGATTAAACAATGATTTTATTAAAAAATTCGTTGATTACTACAAATTTAACTTTGAAAAAAAACTTGATTTTAATAACAAAAACATTGATTTTTGTAAAAGAATGTTGAATTTCATAAATGTTACAAATGTAACGGATTAAACAATGATTTTATTAAAAAATTCGTTGATTACTACAAATTTAACTTTGAAAAAAAACTTGATTTTAATAACAAAAACATTGATTTTTGTAAAAGAATGTTGAATTTCATAAATGTTACAAATGTAACAGATTAAACAATGATTTTATTAAAAAATTCGTTGATTACTACAAATTTAACTTTGAAAAAAAACTTGATTTTAATAAATTAACCGTTGATTTTAATAACAAAAACATTGATTTTTGTAAAAGAATGTTGAATTTCATAAATGTTACAAATGTAACGGATTAAACAATGATTTTATTAAAAAATTCGTTGATTACTACAAATTTAACTTTGAAAAAAAACTTGATTTTAATAACAAAAACATTGATTTTTGTAAAAGAATGTTCAATTTCATAAATGTTACAAATGTAACAGATTAAACAATAATTTTATTAAAAAATTCGTTGATTACTACAAATTTAACTTTGAAAAAAAACTTGATTTTAATAAATTAACCGTTGATTTTAATAACAAAAACATTGATTTTTGTAAAAGAATGTTGAATTTCATAAATGTTACAAATGTAACAGATTAAACAATGATTTTATTAAAAAATTCGTTGATTACTACAAATTTAACTTTGAAAAAAAACTTGATTTTAATAAATTAACCGTTGATTTTAATAACAAAAACATTGATTTTTGTAAAAGAATGTTGAATTTCATAAATGTTACAAATGTAACAGATTAAACAATGATTTTATTAAAAAATTCGTTGATTACTTTAAATTTAACTTTGAAAAAAAACTTGATTTTAATAAATTAACCGTTGATTTTAATAACAAAAACATTGATTTTTGTAAAAGAATGTTGAATTTCATAAATGTTACAAATGTAACAGATTAAACAATGATTTTATTAAAAAATTCGTTGATTACTTTAAATTTAACTTTGAAAAAAAACTTGATTTTAATAACAAAAACATTGATTTTTGTAAAAGAATGTTGAATTTCATAAATGTTACAAATGTAACAGATTAAACAATAATTTTATTAAAAAATTCGTTGATTACTACAAATTTAACTTTGAAAAAAAACTTGATCTTAATAAATTAACCGTTGATTTTAATAACAAAAACATTGATTTTTGTAAAAGAATGTTGAATTTCATAAATGTTACAAATGTAACAGATTAAACAATGATTTTATTAAAAAATTCGTTGATTACTACAAATATAACTTTGAAAAAAAACTTGATTTTAATAAATTAACCGTTGATTTTAATAACAAAAACATTGATTTTTGTAAAAGAATGTTGAATTTCATAAATGTTACAAATGTAACAGATTAAACAATAATTTTATTAAAAAATTCGTTGATTACTACAAATTTAACTTTGAAAAAAAACTTGATTTTAATAAATTAACCGTTGATTTTAATAACAAAAACATTGATTTTTGTAAAAGAATGTTGAATTTCATAAATGTTACAAATGTAACAGATTAAACAATGATTTTATTAAAAAATTCGTTGATTACTACAAATTTAACTTTGAAAAAAAACTTGATTTTAATAAATTAACCGTTGATTTTAATAACAAAAACATTGATTTTTGTAAAAGAATGTTGAATTTCATAAATGTTACAAATGTAACAGATTAAACAATGATTTTATTAAAAAATTCGTTGATTACTTTAAATTTAACTTTGAAAAAAAACTTGATTTTAATAACAAAAACATTGATTTTTGTAAAAGAATGTTGAATTTCATAAATGTTACAAATGTAACAGATTAAGCAATGATTTTATTAAAAAATTCGTTGATTACTACAAATTTAACTTTGAAAAAAAACTTGATTTTAATAAATTAACCGTTGATTTTAATAACAAAAACATTGATTTTTGTAAAAGAATGTTGAATTTCATAAATGTTACAAATGTAACAGATTAAACAATGATTTTATTAAAAAATTCGTTGATAACTACAAATTTAAATTTTGAAAAAAAACTTGATTTTAATAACAAAAACATTGATTTTTGTAAAAGAATGTTGAATTTCATAAATGTTACAAATGTAACAGATTAAACAATGATTTTATTAAAAAATTCGTTGATTACTACAAATTTAACTTTGAAAAAAAACTTGATTTTAATAACAAAAACATTGATTTTTGTAAAAGAATGTTGAATTTCATAAATGTTACAAATGTAACAGATTAAACAATGATTTTATTAAAAAATTCGTTGATTACTACAAATTTAACTTTGAAAAAAAACTTGATTTTAATAACAAAAACATTGATTTTTGTAAAAGAATGTTGAATTTCATAAATGTTACAAATGTAACAGATTAAACAATGATTTTATTAAAAAATTCGTTGATTACTACAAATTTAACTTTGAAAAAAAACTTGATTTTAATAACAAAAACATTGATTTTTGTAAAAGAATGTTGAATTTCATAAATGTTACAAATGTAACGGATTAAACAATGATTTTATTAAAAAATTCGTTGATTACTACAAATTTAACTTTGAAAAAAAACTTGATTTTAATAACAAAAACATTGATTTTTGTAAAAGAATGTTGAATTTCATAAATGTTACAAATGTAACGGATTAAACAATGATTTTATTAAAAAATTCGTTGATTACTACAAATTTAACTTTGAAAAAAAACTTGATTTTAATAACAAAAACATTGATTTTTGTAAAAGAATGTTGAATTTCATAAATGTTACAAATGTAACAGATTAAACAATGATTTTATTAAAAAATTCGTTGATTACTACAAATTTAACTTTGAAAAAAAACTTGATTTTAATAAATTAACCGTTGATTTTAATAACAAAAACATTGATTTTTGTAAAAGAATGTTGAATTTCATAAATGTTACAAATGTAACGGATTAAACAATGATTTTATTAAAAAATTCGTTGATTACTACAAATTTAACTTTGAAAAAAAACTTGATTTTAATAACAAAAACATTGATTTTTGTAAAAGAATGTTCAATTTCATAAATGTTACAAATGTAACAGATTAAACAATAATTTTATTAAAAAATTCGTTGATTACTACAAATTTAACTTTGAAAAAAAACTTGATTTTAATAAATTAACCGTTGATTTTAATAACAAAAACATTGATTTTTGTAAAAGAATGTTGAATTTCATAAATGTTACAAATGTAACAGATTAAACAATGATTTTATTAAAAAATTCGTTGATTACTACAAATTTAACTTTGAAAAAAAACTTGATTTTAATAAATTAACCGTTGATTTTAATAACAAAAACATTGATTTTTGTAAAAGAATGTTGAATTTCATAAATGTTACAAATGTAACAGATTAAACAATGATTTTATTAAAAAATTCGTTGATTACTTTAAATTTAACTTTGAAAAAAAACTTGATTTTAATAAATTAACCGTTGATTTTAATAACAAAAACATTGATTTTTGTAAAAGAATGTTGAATTTCATAAATGTTACAAATGTAACAGATTAAACAATGATTTTATTAAAAAATTCGTTGATTACTTTAAATTTAACTTTGAAAAAAAACTTGATTTTAATAACAAAAACATTGATTTTTGTAAAAGAATGTTGAATTTCATAAATGTTACAAATGTAACAGATTAAACAATAATTTTATTAAAAAATTCGTTGATTACTACAAATTTAACTTTGAAAAAAAACTTGATTTTAATAAATTAACCGTTGATTTTAATAACAAAAACATTGATTTTTGTAAAAGAATGTTGAATTTCATAAATGTTACAAATGTAACAGATTAAACAATGATTTTATTAAAAAATTCGTTGATTACTACAAATATAACTTTGAAAAAAAACTTGATTTTAATAAATTAACCGTTGATTTTAATAACAAAAACATTGATTTTTGTAAAAGAATGTTGAATTTCATAAATGTTACAAATGTAACAGATTAAACAATAATTTTATTAAAAAATTCGTTGATTACTACAAATTTAACTTTGAAAAAAAACTTGATTTTAATAAATTAACCGTTGATTTTAATAACAAAAACATTGATTTTTGTAAAAGAATGTTGAATTTCATAAATGTTACAAATGTAACAGATTAAACAATGATTTTATTAAAAAATTCGTTGATAACTACAAATTTAAATTTTGAAAAAAAACTTGATTTTAATAACAAAAACATTGATTTTTGTAAAAGAATGTTGAATTTCATAAATGTTACAAATGTAACAGATTAAACAATGATTTTATTAAAAAATTCGTTGATTACTACAAATTTAACTTTGAAAAAAAACTTGATTTTAATAACAAAAACATTGATTTTTGTAAAAGAATGTTGAATTTCATAAATGTTACAAATGTAACAGATTAAACAATGATTTTATTAAAAAATTCGTTGATTACTACAAATTTAACTTTGAAAAAAAACTTGATTTTAATAACAAAAACATTGATTTTTGTAAAAGAATGTTGAATTTCATAAATGTTACAAATGTAACAGATTAAACAATGATTTTATTAAAAAATTCGTTGATTACTACAAATTTAACTTTGAAAAAAAACTTGATTTTAATAACAAAAACATTGATTTTTGTAAAAGAATGTTGAATTTCATAAATGTTACAAATGTAACGGATTAAACAATGATTTTATTAAAAAATTCGTTGATTACTACAAATTTAACTTTGAAAAAAAACTTGATTTTAATAACAAAAACATTGATTTTTGTAAAAGAATGTTGAATTTCATAAATGTTACAAATGTAACGGATTAAACAATGATTTTATTAAAAAATTCGTTGATTACTACAAATTTAACTTTGAAAAAAAACTTGATTTTAATAACAAAAACATTGATTTTTGTAAAAGAATGTTGAATTTCATAAATGTTACAAATGTAACAGATTAAACAATGATTTTATTAAAAAATTCGTTGATTACTACAAATTTAACTTTGAAAAAAAACTTGATTTTAATAAATTAACCGTTGATTTTAATAACAAAAACATTGATTTTTGTAAAAGAATGTTGAATTTCATAAATGTTACAAATGTAACGGATTAAACAATGATTTTATTAAAAAATTCGTTGATTACTACAAATTTAACTTTGAAAAAAAACTTGATTTTAATAACAAAAACATTGATTTTTGTAAAAGAATGTTCAATTTCATAAATGTTACAAATGTAACAGATTAAACAATGATTTTATTAAAAAATTCGTTGATTACTACAAATTTAACTTTGAAAAAAAACTTGATTTTAATAACAAAAACATTGATTTTTGTAAAAGAATGTTGAATTTCATAAATGTTACAAATGTAACAGATTAAACAATGATTTTATTAAAAAATTCGTTGATTACTACAAATTTAACTTTGAAAAAAAACTTGATTTTAATAACAAAAACATTGATTTTTGTAAAAGAATGTTGAATTTCATAAATGTTACAAATGTAACGGATTAAACAATGATTTTATTAAAAAATTCGTTGATTACTACAAATTTAACTTTGAAAAAAAACTTGATTTTAATAACAAAAACATTGATTTTTGTAAAAGAATGTTGAATTTCATAAATGTTACAAATGTAACGGATTAAACAATGATTTTATTAAAAAATTCGTTGATTACTACAAATTTAACTTTGAAAAAAAACTTGATTTTAATAACAAAAACATTGATTTTTGTAAAAGAATGTTGAATTTCATAAATGTTACAAATGTAACAGATTAAACAATGATTTTATTAAAAAATTCGTTGATTACTACAAATTTAACTTTGAAAAAAAACTTGATTTTAATAAATTAACCGTTGATTTTAATAACAAAAACATTGATTTTTGTAAAAGAATGTTGAATTTCATAAATGTTACAAATGTAACGGATTAAACAATGATTTTATTAAAAAATTCGTTGATTACTACAAATTTAACTTTGAAAAAAAACTTGATTTTAATAACAAAAACATTGATTTTTGTAAAAGAATGTTGAATTTCATAAATGTTACAAATGTAACAGATTAAACAATGATTTTATTAAAAAATTCGTTGATTACTACAAATTTAACTTTGAAAAAAAACTTGATTTTAATAACAAAAACATTGATTTTTGTAAAAGAATGTTGAATTTCATAAATGTTACAAATGTAACGGATTAAACAATGATTTTATTAAAAAATTCGTTGATTACTACAAATTGAACTTTGAAAAAAAACTTGATTTTAATAACAAAAACATTGATTTTTGTAAAAGAATGTTGAATTTCATAAATGTTACAAATGTAACGGATTAAACAATGATTTTATTAAAAAATTCGTTGATTACTACAAATTTAACTTTGAAAAAAAACTTGATTTTAATAACAAAAACATTGATTTTTGTAAAAGAATGTTGAATTTCATAAATGTTACAAATGTAACAGATTAAACAATGATTTTATTAAAAAATTCGTTGATTACTACAAATTTAACTTTGAAAAAAAACTTGATTTTAATAAATTAACCGTTGATTTTAATAACAAAAACATTGATTTTTGTAAAAGAATGTTGAATTTCATAAATGTTACAAATGTAACGGATTAAACAATGATTTTATTAAAAAATTCGTTGATTACTACAAATTTAACTTTGAAAAAAAACTTGATTTTAATAACAAAAACATTGATTTTTGTAAAAGAATGTTGAATTTCATAAATGTTACAAATGTAACGGATTAAACAATGATTTTATTAAAGAATTCGTTGATTACTACAAATTTAACTTTGAAAAAAAACTTGATTTTAATAACAAAAACATTGATTTTTGTAAAAGAATGTTCAATTTCATAAATGTTACAAATGTAACAGATTAAACAATGATTTTATTAAAAAATTCGTTGATTACTACAAATTTAACTTTGAAAAAAAACTTGATTTTAATAACAAAAACATTGATTTTTGTAAAAGAATGTTGAATTTCATAAATGTTACAAATGTAACGGATTAAACAATGATTTTATTAAAAAATTCGTTGATTACTACAAATTTAACTTTGAAAAAAAACTTGATTTTAATAACAAAAACATTGATTTTTGTAAAAGAATGTTGAATTTCATAAATGTTACAAATGTAACGGATTAAACAATGATTTTATTAAAAAATTCGTTGATTACTACAAATTTAACTTTGAAAAAAAACTTGATTTTAATAACAAAAACATTGATTTTTGTAAAAGAATGTTGAATTTCATAAATGTTACAAATGTAACAGATTAAACAATGATTTTATTAAAAAATTCGTTGATTACTACAAATTTAACTTTGAAAAAAAACTTGATTTTAATAACAAAAACATTGATTTTTGTAAAAGAATGTTGAATTTCATAAATGTTACAAATGTAACAGATTAAACAATGATTTTATTAAAAAATTCGTTGATTACTACAAATTTAACTTTGAAAAAAAACTTGATTTTAATAACAAAAACATTGATTTTTGTAAAAGAATGTTGAATTTCATAAATGTTACAAATGTAACGGATTAAACAATGATTTTATTAAAAAATTCGTTGATTACTACAAATTTAACTTTGAAAAAAAACTTGATTTTAATAACAAAAACATTGATTTTTGTAAAAGAATGTTGAATTTCATAAATGTTACAAATATAACAGATTAAACAATGATTTTATTAAAAAATTCGTTGATTACTACAAATTTAACTTTGAAAAAAAACTTGATTTTAATAACAAAAACATTGATTTTTGTAAAAGAATGTTGAATTTCATAAATGTTACAAATGTAACGGATTAAACAATGATTTTATTAAAAAATTCGTTGATTACTACAAATTTAACTTTGAAAAAAAACTTGATTTTAATAACAAAAACATTGATTTTTGTAAAAGAATGTTGAATTTCATAAATGTTACAAATGTAACGGATTAAACAATGATTTTATTAAAAAATTCGTTGATTACTACAAATTTAACTTTGAAAAAAAACTTGATTTTAATAACAAAAACATTGATTTTTGTAAAAGAATGTTGAATTTCATAAATGTTACAAATGTAACAGATTAAACAATGATTTTATTAAAAAATTCGTTGATTACTACAAATTTAACTTTGAAAAAAAACTTGATTTTAATAAATTAACCGTTGATTTTAATAACAAAAACATTGATTTTTGTAAAAGAATGTTGAATTTCATAAATGTTACAAATGTAACGGATTAAACAATGATTTTATTAAAAAATTCGTTGATTACTACAAATTTAACTTTGAAAAAAAACTTGATTTTAATAACAAAAACATTGATTTTTGTAAAAGAATGTTGAATTTCATAAATGTTACAAATGTAACAGATTAAACAATGATTTTATTAAAAAATTCGTTGATTACTACAAATTTAACTTTGAAAAAAAACTTGATTTTAATAACAAAAACATTGATTTTTGTAAAAGAATGTTGAATTTCATAAATGTTACAAATGTAACGGATTAAACAATGATTTTATTAAAAAATTCGTTGATTACTACAAATTTAACTTTGAAAAAAAACTTGATTTTAATAACAAAAACATTGATTTTTGTAAAAGAATGTTGAATTTCATAAATGTTACAAATGTAACGGATTAAACAATGATTTTATTAAAAAATTCGTTGATTACTACAAATTTAACTTTGAAAAAAAACTTGATTTTAATAACAAAAACATTGATTTTTGTAAAAGAATGTTGAATTTCATAAATGTTACAAATGTAACAGATTAAACAATGATTTTATTAAAAAATTCGTTGATTACTACAAATTTAACTTTGAAAAAAAACTTGATTTTAATAAATTAACCGTTGATTTTAATAACAAAAACATTGATTTTTGTAAAAGAATGTTGAATTTCATAAATGTTACAAATGTAACGGATTAAACAATGATTTTATTAAAAAATTCGTTGATTACTACAAATTTAACTTTGAAAAAAAACTTGATTTTAATAACAAAAACATTGATTTTTGTAAAAGAATGTTGAATTTCATAAATGTTACAAATGTAACAGATTAAACAATGATTTTATTAAAAAATTCGTTGATTACTACAAATTTAACTTTGAAAAAAAACTTGATTTTAATAACAAAAACATTGATTTTTGTAAAAGAATGTTGAATTTCATAAATGTTACAAATGTAACAGATTAAACAATGATTTTATTAAAAAATTCGTTGATTACTACAAATTTAACTTTGAAAAAAAACTTGATTTTAATAACAAAAACATTGATTTTTGTAAAAGAATGTTGAATTTCATAAATGTTACAAATGTAACAGATTAAACAATGATTTTATTAAAAAATTCGTTGATTACTACAAATTTAACTTTGAAAAAAAACTTGATTTTAATAACAAAAACATTGATTTTTGTAAAAGAATGTTGAATTTCATAAATGTTACAAATGTAACGGATTAAACAATAATTTTATTAAAAAATTCGTTGATTACTACAAATTTAACTTTGAAAAAAAACTTGATTTTAATAACAAAAACATTGATTTTTGTAAAAGAATGTTGAATTTCATAAATGTTACAAATGTAACGGATTAAACAATGATTTTATTAAAAAATTCGTTGATTACTACAAATTTAACTTTGAAAAAAAACTTGATTTTAATAACAAAAACATTGATTTTTGTAAAAGAATGTTGAATTTCATAAATGTTACAAATGTAACAGATTAAACAATGATTTTATTAAAAAATTCGTTGATTACTACAAATTTAACTTTGAAAAAAAACTTGATTTTAATAAATTAACCGTTGATTTTAATAACAAAAACATTGATTTTTGTAAAAGAATGTTGAATTTCATAAATGTTACAAATGTAACGGATTAAACAATGATTTTATTAAAAAATTCGTTGATTACTACAAATTTAACTTTGAAAAAAAACTTGATTTTAATAACAAAAACATTGATTTTTGTAAAAGAATGTTCAATTTCATAAATGTTACAAATGTAACAGATTAAACAATGATTTTATTAAAAAATTCGTTGATTACTACAAATTTAACTTTGAAAAAAAACTTGATTTTAATAACAAAAACATTGATTTTTGTAAAAGAATGTTGAATTTCATAAATGTTACAAATGTAACAGATTAAACAATGATTTTATTAAAAAATTCGTTGATTACTACAAATTTAACTTTGAAAAAAAACTTGATTTTAATAACAAAAACATTGATTTTTGTAAAAGAATGTTGAATTTCATAAATGTTACAAATATAACGGATTAAACAATGATTTTATTAAAAAATTCGTTGATTACTACAAATTTAACTTTGAAAAAAAACTTGATTTTAATAACAAAAACATTGATTTTTGTAAAAGAATGTTGAATTTCATAAATGTTACAAATGTAACGGATTAAACAATGATTTTATTAAAAAATTCGTTGATTACTACAAATTTAACTTTGAAAAAAAACTTGATTTTAATAACAAAAACATTGATTTTTGTAAAAGAATGTTGAATTTCATAAATGTTACAAATGTAACAGATTAAACAATGATTTTATTAAAAAATTCGTTGATTACTACAAATTTAACTTTGAAAAAAAACTTGATTTTAATAAATTAACCGTTGATTTTAATAACAAAAACATTGATTTTTGTAAAAGAATGTTGAATTTCATAAATGTTACAAATGTAACGGATTAAACAATGATTTTATTAAAAAATTCGTTGATTACTACAAATTTAACTTTGAAAAAAAACTTGATTTTAATAACAAAAACATTGATTTTTGTAAAAGAATGTTGAATTTCATAAATGTTACAAATGTAACAGATTAAACAATGATTTTATTAAAAAATTCGTTGATTACTACAAATTTAACTTTGAAAAAAAACTTGATTTTAATAACAAAAACATTGATTTTTGTAAAAGAATGTTGAATTTCATAAATGTTACAAATGTAACGGATTAAAC
This sequence comes from Stenolophus ochropezus, assembly GCA_035578165.1. Classification (NCBI taxonomy): domain Eukaryota; kingdom Metazoa; phylum Arthropoda; class Insecta; order Coleoptera; family Carabidae; genus Stenolophus; species Stenolophus ochropezus. The sequence goes on along the minus strand of JAQOWZ010000065.1, from coordinate 583,267 downwards.
AATGATTTTATTAAAAAATTCGTTGATTACTACAAATTTAACTTTGAAAAAAAACTTGATTTTAATAACAAAAACATTGATTTTTGTAAAAGAATGTTGAATTTCATAAATGTTACAAATGTAACAGATTAAACAATGATTTTATTAAAAAATTCGTTGATTACTACAAATTTAACTTTGAAAAAAAACTTGATTTTAATAAATTAACCGTTGATTTTAATAACAAAAACATTGATTTTTGTAAAAGAATGTTGAATTTCATAAATGTTACAAATGTAACGGATTAAACAATGATTTTATTAAAAAATTCGTTGATTACTACAAATTTAACTTTGAAAAAAAACTTGATTTTAATAACAAAAACATTGATTTTTGTAAAAGAATGTTCAATTTCATAAATGTTACAAATGTAACAGATTAAACAATGATTTTATTAAAAAATTCGTTGATTACTACAAATTTAACTTTGAAAAAAAACTTGATTTTAATAACAAAAACATTGATTTTTGTAAAAGAATGTTGAATTTCATAAATGTTACAAATGTAACAGATTAAACAATGATTTTATTAAAAAATTCGTTGATTACTACAAATTTAACTTTGAAAAAAAACTTGATTTTAATAACAAAAACATTGATTTTTGTAAAAGAATGTTCAATTTCATAAATGTTACAAATGTAACAGATTAAACAATGATTTTATTAAAAAATTCGTTGATTACTACAAATTTAACTTTGAAAAAAAACTTGATTTTAATAACAAAAACATTGATTTTTGTAAAAGAATGTTGAATTTCATAAATGTTACAAATGTAACAGATTAAACAATGATTTTATTAAAAAATTCGTTGATTACTACAAATTTAACTTTGAAAAAAAACTTGATTTTAATAACAAAAACATTGATTTTTGTAAAAGAATGTTCAATTTCATAAATGTTACAAATGTAACAGATTAAACAATGATTTTATTAAAAAATTCGTTGATTACTACAAATTTAACTTTGAAAAAAAACTTGATTTTAATAAATTAACTGTTGATTTTAATAACAAAAACATTGATTTTTGTAAAAGAATGTTGAATTTCATAAATGTTACAAATGTAACAGATTAAACAATGATTTTATTAAAAAATTCGTTGATTACTACAAATTTAACTTTGAAAAAAAACTTGATTTTAATAACAAAAACATTGATTTTTGTAAAAGAATGTTGAATTTCATAAATGTTACAAATGTAACAGATTAAACAATGATTTTATTAAAAAATTCGTTGATTACTACAAATTTAACTTTGAAAAAAAACTTGATTTTCATAACAAAAACATTGATTTTTGTAAAAGAATGTTGAATTTCATAAATGTTACAAATGTAACAGATTAAACAATGATTTTATTAAAAAATTCGTTGATTACTACAAATTTAACTTTAAAAAAAAACTTGATTTTAATAAATTAACCGTTGATTTTAATAACAAAAACATTGATTTTTGTAAAAGAATGTTGAATTTCATAAATGTTACAAATGTAACAGATTAAACAATGATTTTATTAAAAAATTCGTTGATTACTACAAATTTAACTTTGAAAAAAAACTTGATTTTAATAACAAAAACATTGATTTTTGTAAAAGAATGTTGAATTTCATAAATGTTACAAATGTAACAGATTAAACAATGATTTTATTAAAAAATTCGTTGATTACTACAAATTTAACTTTGAAAAAAAACTTGATTTTAATAACAAAAACATTGATTTTTGTAAAAGAATGTTGAATTTCATAAATGTTACAAATGTAACAGATTAAACAATGATTTTATTAAAATATTCGTTGATTACTACAAATATAACTTTGAAAAAAAACTTGATTTTAATAAATTAACCGTTGATTTTAATAACAAAAACATTGTTTTTTGTAAAAGAATGTTGAATTTCATAAATGTTACAAATGTAACAGATTAAACAATGATTTTATTAAAAAATTCGTTGATTACTACAAATTTAACTTTAAAAAAAAACTTGATTTTAATAAATTAACCGTTGATTTTAATAACAAAAACATTGATTTTTGTAAAAGAATGTTGAATTTCATAAATGTTACAAATGTAACAGATTAAACAATGATTTTATTAAAAAATTCGTTGATTACTACAAATTTAACTTTGAAAAAAAACTTGATTTTAATAACAAAAACATTGATATTTGTAAAAGAATGTTCAATTTCATAAATGTTACAAATGTAACAGATTAAACAATGATTTTATTAAAAAATTCGTTGATTACTACAAATTTAACTTTGAAAAAAAACTTGATTTTAATAACAAAAACATTGATTTTTGTAAAAGAATGTTGAATTTCATAAATGTTACAAATGTAACAGATTAAACAATGATTTTATTAAAAAATTCGTTGATTACTACAAATTTAACTTTGAAAAAAAACTTGATTTTCATAACAAAAACATTGATTTTTGTAAAAGAATGTTGAATTTCATAAATGTTACAAATGTAACAGATTAAACAATGATTTTATTAAAAAATTCGTTGATTACTACAAATTTAACTTTGAAAAAAAACTTGATTTTCATAACAAAAACATTGATTTTTGTAAAAGAATGTTGAATTTCATAAATGTTACAAATGTAACAGATTAAACAATGATTTTATTAAAAAATTCGTTGATTACTACAAATTTAACTTTGAAAAAAAACTTGATTTTCATAACAAAAACATTGATTTTTGTAAAAGAATGTTGAATTTCATAAATGTTACAAATGTAACAGATTAAACAATGATTTTATTAAAAAATTCGTTGATTACTACAAATTTAACTTTGAAAAAAAACTTGATTTTAATAACAAAAACATTGATATTTGTAAAAGAATGTTCAATTTCATAAATGTTACAAATGTAACAGATTAAACAATGATTTTATTAAAAAATTCGTTGATTACTACAAATTTAACTTTGAAAAAAAACTTGATTTTAATAACAAAAACATTGATTTTTGTAAAAGAATGTTGAATTTCATAAATGTTACAAATGTAACAGATTAAACAATGATTTTATTAAAAAATTCGTTGATTACTACAAATTTAACTTTGAAAAAAAACTTGATTTTCATAACAAAAACATTGATTTTTGTAAAAGAATGTTGAATTTCATAAATGTTACAAATGTAACAGATTAAACAATGATTTTATTAAAAAATTCGTTGATTACTACAAATTTAACTTTGAAAAAAAACTTGATTTTCATAACAAAAACATTGATTTTTGTAAAAGAATGTTGAATTTCATAAATGTTACAAATGTAACAGATTAAACAATGATTTTATTAAAAAATTCGTTGATTACTACAAATTTAACTTTGAAAAAAAACTTGATTTTCATAACAAAAACATTGATTTTTGTAAAAGAATGTTGAATTTCATAAATGTTACAAATGTAACAGATTAAACAATGATTTTATTAAAAAATTCGTTGATTACTACAAATTTAACTTTGAAAAAAAACTTGATTTTCATAACAAAAACATTGATTTTTGTAAAAGAATGTTGAATTTCATAAATGTTACAAATGTAACAGATTAAACAATGATTTTATTAAAAAATTCGTTGATTACTACAAATTTAACTTTGAAAAAAAACTTGATTTTCATAACAAAAACATTGATTTTTGTAAAAGAATGTTGAATTTCATAAATGTTACAAATGTAACAGATTAAACAATGATTTTATTAAAAAATTCGTTGATTACTACAAATTTAACTTTGAAAAAAAACTTGATTTTCATAACAAAAACATTGATTTTTGTAAAAGAATGTTGAATTTCATAAATGTTACAAATGTAACAGATTAAACAATGATTTTATTAAAAAATTCGTTGATTACTACAAATTTAACTTTGAAAAAAAACTTGATTTTAATAAATTAACCGTTGATTTTAATAACAAAAACATTGATTTTTGTAAAAGAATGTTGAATTTCATAAATGTTACAAATGTAACAGATTAAACAATGATTTTATTAAAAAATTCGTTGATTACTACAAATTTAACTTTGAAAAAAAACTTGATTTTCATAACAAAAACATTGATTTTTGTAAAAGAATGTTGAATTTCATAAATGTTACAAATGTAACAGATTAAACAATGATTTTATTAAAAAATTCGTTGATTACTACAAATTTAACTTTGAAAAAAAACTTGATTTTAATAACAAAAACATTGATTTTTGTAAAAGAATGTTGAATTTCATAAATGTTACAAATGTAACAGATTAAACAATGATTTTATTAAAAAATTCGTTGATTACTACAAATTTAACTTTGAAAAAAAACTTGATTTTAATAACAAAAACATTGATTTTTGTAAAAGAATGTTGAATTTCATAAATGTTACAAATGTAACAGATTAAACAATGATTTTATTAAAAAATTCGTTGATTACTACAAATTTAACTTTGAAAAAAAACTTGATTTTCATAACAAAAACATTGATTTTTGTAAAAGAATGTTGAATTTCATAAATGTTACAAATGTAACAGATTAAACAATGATTTTATTAAAAATTTCGTTGATTACTACAAATTTAACTTTGAAAAAAAACTTGATTTTAATAACAAAAACATTGATTTTTGTAAAAGAATGTTGAATTTCATAAATGTTACAAATGTAACAGATTAAACAATGATTTTATTAAAAAATTCGTTGATTACTACAAATTTAACTTTGAAAAAAAACTTGATTTTAATAACAAAAACATTGATTTTTGTAAAAGAATGTTGAATTTCATAAATGTTACAAATGTAACAGATTAAACAATGATTTTATTAAAAAATTCGTTGATTACTACAAATTTAACTTTGAAAAAAAACTTGATTTTCATAACAAAAACATTGATTTTTGTAAAAGAATGTTGAATTTCATAAATGTTACAAATGTAACAGATTAAACAATGATTTTATTAAAAAATTCGTTGATTACTACAAATTTAACTTTGAAAAAAACTTGATTTTAATAACAAAAACATTGATTTTTGTAAAAGAATGTTCAATTTCATAAATGTTACAAATGTAACAGATTAAACAATGATTTTATTAAAAAATTCGTTGATTACTACAAATTTAACTTTGAAAAAAAACTTGATTTTAATAACAAAAACATTGATTTTTGTAAAAGAATGTTGAATTTCATAAATGTTACAAATGTAACAGATTAAACAATGATTTTATTAAAAAATTCGTTGATTACTACAAATTTAACTTTGAAAAAAAACTTGATTTTCATAACAAAAACATTGATTTTTGTAAAAGAATGTTGAATTTCATAAATGTTACAAATGTAACAGATTAAACAATGATTTTATTAAAAAATTCGTTGATTACTACAAATTTAACTTTGAAAAAAAACTTGATTTTAATAACAAAAACATTGATTTTTGTAAAAGAATGTTGAATTTCATAAATGTTACAAATGTAACAGATTAAACAATGATTTTATTAAAAAATTCGTTGATTACTACAAATTTAACTTTGAAAAAAAACTTGATTTTCATAACAAAAACATTGATTTTTGTAAAAGAATGTTGAATTTCATAAATGTTACAAATGTAACAGATTAAACAATGATTTTATTAAAAAATTCGTTGATTACTACAAATTTAACTTTGAAAAAAAACTTGATTTTCATAACAAAAACATTGATTTTTGTAAAAGAATGTTGAATTTCATAAATGTTACAAATGTAACAGATTAAACAATGATTTTATTAAAAAATTCGTTGATTACTACAAATTTAACTTTGAAAAAAAACTTGATTTTAATAACAAAAACATTGATTTTTGTAAAAGAATGTTGAATTTCATAAATGTTACAAATGTAACAGATTAAACAATGATTTTATTAAAAAATTCGTTGATTACTACAAATTTAACTTTGAAAAAAACTTGATTTTAATAACAAAAACATTGATTTTTGTAAAAGAATGTTCAATTTCATAAATGTTACAAATGTAACAGATTAAACAATGATTTTATTAAAAAATTCGTTGATTACTACAAATTTAACTTTAAAAAAAACTTGATTTTAATAACAAAAACATTGATTTTTGTAAAAGAATGTTGAATTTCATAAATGTTACAAATGTAACAGATTAAACAATGATTTTATTAAAAAATTCGTTGATTACTACAAATTTAACTTTGAAAAAAAACTTGATTTTCATAACAAAAACATTGATTTTTGTAAAAGAATGTTGAATTTCATAAATGTTACAAATGTAACAGATTAAACAATGATTTTATTAAAAAATTCGTTGATTACTACAAATTTAACTTTGAAAAAAAACTTGATTTTAATAACAAAAACATTGATTTTTGTGAAAGAATGTTGAATTTCATAAATGTTACAAATGTAACAGATTAAACAATGATTTTATTAAAAAATTCGTTGATTACTACAAATTTAACTTTGAAAAAAAACTTGATTTTAATAACAAAAACATTGATTTTTGTAAAAGAATGTTGAATTTCATAAATGTTACAAATGTAACAGATTAAACAATGATTTTATTAAAAAATTCGTTGATTACTACAAATTTAACTTTGAAAAAAAACTTGATTTTAATAACAAAAACATTGATTTTTGTGAAAGAATGTTGAATTTCATAAATGTTACAAATGTAACAGATTAAACAATGATTTTATTAAAAAATTCGTTGATTACTACAAATTTAACTTTGAAAAAAAACTTGATTTTAATAACAAAAACATTGATTTTTGTGAAAGAATGTTGAATTTCATAAATGTTACAAATGTAACAGATTAAACAATGATTTTATTAAAAAATTCGTTGAATACTACAAATTTAACTTTGAAAAAAAAATTGATTTTAATAACAAAAACATTGATTTTTGTAAAAGAATGTTGAATTTCATAAATGTTACAAATGTAACAGATTAAACAATGATTTTATTAAAAAATTCGTTGATTACTACAAATTTAACTTTAAAAAAAAACTTGATTTTAATAACAAAAACATTGATTTTTGTAAAAGAATGTTGAATTTCATAAATGTTACAAATGTAACAGATTAAACAATGATTTTATTAAAAAATTCGTTGATTACTACAAATTTAACTTTGAAAAAAAACTTGATTTTAATAACAAAAACATTGATTTTTGTGAAAGAATGTTGAATTTCATAAATGTTACAAATGTAACAGATTAAACAATGATTTTATTAAAAAATTCGTTGATTACTACAAATTTAACTTTGAAAAAAAACTTGATTTTCATAACAAAAACATTGATTTTTGTAAAAGAATGTTGAATTTCATAAATGTTACAAATGTAACAGATTAAACAATGATTTTATTAAAAAATTCGTTGATTACTACAAATTTAACTTTGAAAAAAAACTTGATTTTCATAACAAAAACATTGATTTTTGTAAAAGAATGTTGAATTTCATAAATGTTACAAATGTAACAGATTAAACAATGATTTTATTAAAAAATTCGTTGATTACTACAAATTTAACTTTGGAAAAAAACTTGATTTTCATAACAAAAACATTGATTTTTGTAAAAGAATGTTGAATTTCATAAATGTTACAAATGTAACAGATTAAACAATGATTTTATTAAAAAATTCGTTGATTACTACAAATTTAACTTTGAAAAAAAACTTGATTTTAATAACAAAAACATTGATTTTTGTAAAAGAATGTTGAATTTCATAAATGTTACAAATGTAACAGATTAAACAATGATTTTATTAAAAAATTCGTTGATTACTACAAATTTAACTTTGAAAAAAAACTTGATTTTAATAACAAAAACATTGATTTTTGTGAAAGAATGTTGAATTTCATAAATGTTACAAATGTAACAGATTAAACAATGATTTTATTAAAAAATTCGTTGATTACTACAAATTTAACTTTGAAAAAAAACTTGATTTTAATAACAAAAACATTGATTTTTGTAAAAGAATGTTGAATTTCATAAATGTTACAAATGTAACAGATTAAACAATGATTTTATTAAAAAATTCGTTGATTACTACAAATTTAACTTTGAAAAAAAACTTGATTTTAATAACAAAAACATTGATTTTTGTGAAAGAATGTTGAATTTCATAAATGTTACAAATGTAACAGATTAAACAATGATTTTATTAAAAAATTCGTTGATTACTACAAATTTAACTTTGAAAAAAAACTTGATTTTAATAACAAAAACATTGATTTTTGTGAAAGAATGTTGAATTTCATAAATGTTACAAATGTAACAGATTAAACAATGATTTTATTAAAAAATTCGTTGAATACTACAAATTTAACTTTGAAAAAAAAATTGATTTTAATAACAAAAACATTGATTTTTGTAAAAGAATGTTGAATTTCATAAATGTTACAAATGTAACAGATTAAACAATGATTTTATTAAAAAATTCGTTGATTACTACAAATTTAACTTTAAAAAAAAACTTGATTTTAATAACAAAAACATTGATTTTTGTAAAAGAATGTTGAATTTCATAAATGTTACAAATGTAACAGATTAAACAATGATTTTATTAAAAAATTCGTTGATTACTACAAATTTAACTTTGAAAAAAAACTTGATTTTAATAACAAAAACATTGATTTTTGTGAAAGAATGTTGAATTTCATAAATGTTACAAATGTAACAGATTAAACAATGATTTTATTAAAAAATTCGTTGATTACTACAAATTTAACTTTGAAAAAAAACTTGATTTTAATAACAAAAACATTGATTTTTGTGAAAGAATGTTGAATTTCATAAATGTTACAAATGTAACAGATTAAACAATGATTTTATTAAAAAATTCGTTGATTACTACAAATTTAACTTTGAAAAAAAACTTGATTTTAATAACAAAAACATTGATTTTTGTAAAAGAATGTTGAATTTCATAAATGTTACAAATGTAACAGATTAAACAATGATTTTATTAAAAAATTCGTTGATTACTACAAATTTAACTTTGAAAAAAAACTTGATTTTAATAACAAAAACATTGATTTTTGTGAAAGAATGTTGAATTTCATAAATGTTACAAATGTAACAGATTAAACAATGATTTTATTAAAAAATTCGTTGATTACTACAAATTTAACTTTGAAAAAAAACTTGATTTTAATAACAAAAACATTGATTTTTGTAAAAGAATGTTGAATTTCATAAATATTACAAATGTAACAGATTAAACAATGATTTTATTAAAAAATTCGTTGATTACTACAAATTTAACTTTGAAAAAAAACTTGATTTTAATAACAAAAACATTGATTTTTGTAAAAGAATGTTGAATTTCATAAATGTTACAAATGTAATAGATTAAACAATGATTTTATTAAAAAATTCGTTGATTACTACAAATTTATCTTTGAAAAAAAACTTGATTTTAATAACAAAAACATTGATTTTTGTAAAAGAATGTTGAATTTCATAAATGTTACAAATGTAACAGATTAAACAATGATTTTATTAAAAAATTCGTTGATTACTACAAATTTAACTTTGAAAAAAAACTTGATTTTAATAAATTAACCGTTGATTTTAATAACAAAAACATTGATTTTTGTAAAAGAATGTTGAATTTCATAAATGTTACAAATGTAACAGATTAAACAATGATTTTATTAAAAAATTCGTTGATTACTACAAATTTAACTTTGAAAAAAAACTTGATTTTAATAACAAAAACATTGATTTTTGTAAAAGAATGTTGATTTTCATAAATGTTACAAATGTAACAGATTAAACAATGATTTTATTAAAAAATTCGTTGATTACTACAAGTTTAACTTTGAAAAAAAACTTGATTTTAATAACAAAAACATTGATTTTTGTAAAAGAATGTTGAATTTCATAAATATTACAAATGTAACAGATTAAACAATGATTTTATTAAAAAATTCGTTGATTACTACAAATTTAACTTTGAAAAAAAACTTGATTTTAATAACAAAAACATTGATTTTTGTAAAAGAATGTTGAATTTCATAAATGTTACAAATGTAACAGATTAAACAATGATTTTATTAAAAAATTCGTTGATTACTACAAATTTAACTTTGAAAAAAAACTTGATTTTAATAACAAAAACATTGATTTTTGTAAAAGAATGTTGAATTTCATAAATGTTACAAATGTAACAGATTAAACAATGATTTTATTAAAAAATTCGTTGATTACTACAAATTTAACTTTGAAAAAAAACTTGATTTTAATAACAAAAACATTGATTTTTGTAAAAGAATGTTGAATTTCATAAATGTTACAAATGTAACAGATTAAACAATGATTTTATTAAAAAATTCGTTGATTACTACAAATTTAACTTAGAAAAAAAACTTGATTTTAATAACAAAAACATTGATTTTTGTAAAAGAATGTTGAATTTCATAAATGTTACAAATGTAACAGATTAAACAATGATTTTATTAAAAAATTCGTTGATTACTACAAATTTATCTTTGAAAAAAAACTTGATTTTAATAACAAAAACATTGATTTTTGTAAAAGAATGTTGAATTTCATAAATGTTACAAATGTAACAGATTAAACAATGATTTTATTAAAAAATTCGTTGATTACTACAAATTTAACTTTGAAAAAAAACTTGATTTTAATAACAAAAACATTGATTTTTGTAAAAGAATGTTGAATTTCATAAATATTACAAATGTAACAGATTAAACAATGATTTTATTAAAAAATTCGTTGATTACTACAAATTTAACTTTGAAAAAAAACTTGATTTTAATAAATTAACCGTTGATTTTAATAACAAAAACATTGATTTTTGTAAAAGAATGTTGAATTTCATAAATGTTACAAATGTAACAGATTAAACAATGATTTTATTAAAAAATTCGTTGATTACTACAAATTTAACTTTGAAAAAAAACTTGATTTTAATAACAAAAACATTGATTTTTGTGAAAGAATGTTGAATTTCATAAATGTTACAAATGTAACAGATTAAACAATGATTTTATTAAAAAATTCGTTGATTACTACAAATTTAACTTTGAAAAAAAACTTGATTTTAATAACAAAAACATTGATTTTTGTGAAAGAATGTTGAATTTCATAAATGTTACAAATGTAACAGATTAAACAATGATTTTATTAAAAAATTCGTTGAATACTACAAATTTAACTTTGAAAAAAAAATTGATTTTAATAACAAAAACATTGATTTTTGTAAAAGAATGTTGAATTTCATAAATGTTACAAATGTAACAGATTAAACAATGATTTTATTAAAAAATTCGTTGATTACTACAAATTTAACTTTAAAAAAAAACTTGATTTTAATAACAAAAACATTGATTTTTGTAAAAGAATGTTGAATTTCATAAATGTTACAAATGTAACAGATTAAACAATGATTTTATTAAAAAATTCGTTGATTACTACAAATTTAACTTTGAAAAAAAACTTGATTTTAATAACAAAAACATTGATTTTTGTGAAAGAATGTTGAATTTCATAAATGTTACAAATGTAACAGATTAAACAATGATTTTATTAAAAAATTCGTTGATTACTACAAATTTAACTTTGAAAAAAAACTTGATTTTCATAACAAAAACATTGATTTTTGTAAAAGAATGTTGAATTTCATAAATGTTACAAATGTAACAGATTAAACAATGATTTTATTAAAAAATTCGTTGATTACTACAAATTTAACTTTGAAAAAAAACTTGATTTTCATAACAAAAACATTGATTTTTGTAAAAGAATGTTGAATTTCATAAATGTTACAAATGTAACAGATTAAACAATGATTTTATTAAAAAATTCGTTGATTACTACAAATTTAACTTTGGAAAAAAACTTGATTTTCATAACAAAAACATTGATTTTTGTAAAAGAATGTTGAATTTCATAAATGTTACAAATGTAACAGATTAAACAATGATTTTATTAAAAAATTCGTTGATTACTACAAATTTAACTTTGAAAAAAAACTTGATTTTAATAACAAAAACATTGATTTTTGTAAAAGAATGTTGAATTTCATAAATGTTACAAATGTAACAGATTAAACAATGATTTTATTAAAAAATTCGTTGATTACTACAAATTTAACTTTGAAAAAAAACTTGATTTTAATAACAAAAACATTGATTTTTGTGAAAGAATGTTGAATTTCATAAATGTTACAAATGTAACAGATTAAACAATGATTTTATTAAAAAATTCGTTGATTACTACAAATTTAACTTTGAAAAAAAACTTGATTTTAATAACAAAAACATTGATTTTTGTAAAAGAATGTTGAATTTCATAAATGTTACAAATGTAACAGATTAAACAATGATTTTATTAAAAAATTCGTTGATTACTACAAATTTAACTTTGAAAAAAAACTTGATTTTAATAACAAAAACATTGATTTTTGTGAAAGAATGTTGAATTTCATAAATGTTACAAATGTAACAGATTAAACAATGATTTTATTAAAAAATTCGTTGATTACTACAAATTTAACTTTGAAAAAAAACTTGATTTTAATAACAAAAACATTGATTTTTGTGAAAGAATGTTGAATTTCATAAATGTTACAAATGTAACAGATTAAACAATGATTTTATTAAAAAATTCGTTGAATACTACAAATTTAACTTTGAAAAAAAAATTGATTTTAATAACAAAAACATTGATTTTTGTAAAAGAATGTTGAATTTCATAAATGTTACAAATGTAACAGATTAAACAATGATTTTATTAAAAAATTCGTTGATTACTACAAATTTAACTTTAAAAAAAAACTTGATTTTAATAACAAAAACATTGATTTTTGTAAAAGAATGTTGAATTTCATAAATGTTACAAATGTAACAGATTAAACAATGATTTTATTAAAAAATTCGTTGATTACTACAAATTTAACTTTGAAAAAAAACTTGATTTTAATAACAAAAACATTGATTTTTGTGAAAGAATGTTGAATTTCATAAATGTTACAAATGTAACAGATTAAACAATGATTTTATTAAAAAATTCGTTGATTACTACAAATTTAACTTTGAAAAAAAACTTGATTTTAATAACAAAAACATTGATTTTTGTGAAAGAATGTTGAATTTCATAAATGTTACAAATGTAACAGATTAAACAATGATTTTATTAAAAAATTCGTTGATTACTACAAATTTAACTTTGAAAAAAAACTTGATTTTAATAACAAAAACATTGATTTTTGTAAAAGAATGTTGAATTTCATAAATGTTACAAATGTAACAGATTAAACAATGATTTTATTAAAAAATTCGTTGATTACTACAAATTTAACTTTGAAAAAAAACTTGATTTTAATAACAAAAACATTGATTTTTGTGAAAGAATGTTGAATTTCATAAATGTTACAAATGTAACAGATTAAACAATGATTTTATTAAAAAATTCGTTGATTACTACAAATTTAACTTTGAAAAAAAACTTGATTTTAATAACAAAAACATTGATTTTTGTAAAAGAATGTTGAATTTCATAAATATTACAAATGTAACAGATTAAACAATGATTTTATTAAAAAATTCGTTGATTACTACAAATTTAACTTTGAAAAAAAACTTGATTTTAATAACAAAAACATTGATTTTTGTAAAAGAATGTTGAATTTCATAAATGTTACAAATGTAATAGATTAAACAATGATTTTATTAAAAAATTCGTTGATTACTACAAATTTATCTTTGAAAAAAAACTTGATTTTAATAACAAAAACATTGATTTTTGTAAAAGAATGTTGAATTTCATAAATGTTACAAATGTAACAGATTAAACAATGATTTTATTAAAAAATTCGTTGATTACTACAAATTTAACTTTGAAAAAAAACTTGATTTTAATAAATTAACCGTTGATTTTAATAACAAAAACATTGATTTTTGTAAAAGAATGTTGAATTTCATAAATGTTACAAATGTAACAGATTAAACAATGATTTTATTAAAAAATTCGTTGATTACTACAAATTTAACTTTGAAAAAAAACTTGATTTTAATAACAAAAACATTGATTTTTGTGAAAGAATGTTGAATTTCATAAATGTTACAAATGTAACAGATTAAACAATGATTTTATTAAAAAATTCGTTGATTACTACAAATTTAACTTTGAAAAAAAACTTGATTTTAATAACAAAAACATTGATTTTTGTGAAAGAATGTTGAATTTCATAAATGTTACAAATGTAACAGATTAAACAATGATTTTATTAAAAAATTCGTTGAATACTACAAATTTAACTTTGAAAAAAAAATTGATTTTAATAACAAAAACATTGATTTTTGTAAAAGAATGTTGAATTTCATAAATGTTACAAATGTAACAGATTAAACAATGATTTTATTAAAAAATTCGTTGATTACTACAAATTTAACTTTAAAAAAAAACTTGATTTTAATAACAAAAACATTGATTTTTGTAAAAGAATGTTGAATTTCATAAATGTTACAAATGTAACAGATTAAACAATGATTTTATTAAAAAATTCGTTGATTACTACAAATTTAACTTTGAAAAAAAACTTGATTTTAATAACAAAAACATTGATTTTTGTGAAAGAATGTTGAATTTCATAAATGTTACAAATGTAACAGATTAAACAATGATTTTATTAAAAAATTCGTTGATTACTACAAATTTAACTTTGAAAAAAAACTTGATTTTCATAACAAAAACATTGATTTTTGTAAAAGAATGTTGAATTTCATAAATGTTACAAATGTAACAGATTAAACAATGATTTTATTAAAAAATTCGTTGATTACTACAAATTTAACTTTGAAAAAAAACTTGATTTTCATAACAAAAACATTGATTTTTGTAAAAGAATGTTGAATTTCATAAATGTTACAAATGTAACAGATTAAACAATGATTTTATTAAAAAATTCGTTGATTACTACAAATTTAACTTTGGAAAAAAACTTGATTTTCATAACAAAAACATTGATTTTTGTAAAAGAATGTTGAATTTCATAAATGTTACAAATGTAACAGATTAAACAATGATTTTATTAAAAAATTCGTTGATTACTACAAATTTAACTTTGAAAAAAAACTTGATTTTAATAACAAAAACATTGATTTTTGTAAAAGAATGTTGAATTTCATAAATGTTACAAATGTAACAGATTAAACAATGATTTTATTAAAAAATTCGTTGATTACTACAAATTTAACTTTGAAAAAAAACTTGATTTTAATAACAAAAACATTGATTTTTGTGAAAGAATGTTGAATTTCATAAATGTTACAAATGTAACAGATTAAACAATGATTTTATTAAAAAATTCGTTGATTACTACAAATTTAACTTTGAAAAAAAACTTGATTTTAATAACAAAAACATTGATTTTTGTAAAAGAATGTTGAATTTCATAAATGTTACAAATGTAACAGATTAAACAATGATTTTATTAAAAAATTCGTTGATTACTACAAATTTAACTTTGAAAAAAAACTTGATTTTAATAACAAAAACATTGATTTTTGTGAAAGAATGTTGAATTTCATAAATGTTACAAATGTAACAGATTAAACAATGATTTTATTAAAAAATTCGTTGATTACTACAAATTTAACTTTGAAAAAAAACTTGATTTTAATAACAAAAACATTGATTTTTGTGAAAGAATGTTGAATTTCATAAATGTTACAAATGTAACAGATTAAACAATGATTTTATTAAAAAATTCGTTGAATACTACAAATTTAACTTTGAAAAAAAAATTGATTTTAATAACAAAAACATTGATTTTTGTAAAAGAATGTTGAATTTCATAAATGTTACAAATGTAACAGATTAAACAATGATTTTATTAAAAAATTCGTTGATTACTACAAATTTAACTTTAAAAAAAAACTTGATTTTAATAACAAAAACATTGATTTTTGTAAAAGAATGTTGAATTTCATAAATGTTACAAATGTAACAGATTAAACAATGATTTTATTAAAAAATTCGTTGATTACTACAAATTTAACTTTGAAAAAAAACTTGATTTTAATAACAAAAACATTGATTTTTGTGAAAGAATGTTGAATTTCATAAATGTTACAAATGTAACAGATTAAACAATGATTTTATTAAAAAATTCGTTGATTACTACAAATTTAACTTTGAAAAAAAACTTGATTTTAATAACAAAAACATTGATTTTTGTGAAAGAATGTTGAATTTCATAAATGTTACAAATGTAACAGATTAAACAATGATTTTATTAAAAAATTCGTTGATTACTACAAATTTAACTTTGAAAAAAAACTTGATTTTAATAACAAAAACATTGATTTTTGTAAAAGAATGTTGAATTTCATAAATGTTACAAATGTAACAGATTAAACAATGATTTTATTAAAAAATTCGTTGATTACTACAAATTTAACTTTGAAAAAAAACTTGATTTTAATAACAAAAACATTGATTTTTGTGAAAGAATGTTGAATTTCATAAATGTTACAAATGTAACAGATTAAACAATGATTTTATTAAAAAATTCGTTGATTACTACAAATTTAACTTTGAAAAAAAACTTGATTTTAATAACAAAAACATTGATTTTTGTAAAAGAATGTTGAATTTCATAAATATTACAAATGTAACAGATTAAACAATGATTTTATTAAAAAATTCGTTGATTACTACAAATTTAACTTTGAAAAAAAACTTGATTTTAATAACAAAAACATTGATTTTTGTAAAAGAATGTTGAATTTCATAAATGTTACAAATGTAATAGATTAAACAATGATTTTATTAAAAAATTCGTTGATTACTACAAATTTATCTTTGAAAAAAAACTTGATTTTAATAACAAAAACATTGATTTTTGTAAAAGAATGTTGAATTTCATAAATGTTACAAATGTAACAGATTAAACAATGATTTTATTAAAAAATTCGTTGATTACTACAAATTTAACTTTGAAAAAAAACTTGATTTTAATAAATTAACCGTTGATTTTAATAACAAAAACATTGATTTTTGTAAAAGAATGTTGAATTTCATAAATGTTACAAATGTAACAGATTAAACAATGATTTTATTAAAAAATTCGTTGATTACTACAAATTTAACTTTGAAAAAAAACTTGATTTTAATAACAAAAACATTGATTTTTGTAAAAGAATGTTGATTTTCATAAATGTTACAAATGTAACAGATTAAACAATGATTTTATTAAAAAATTCGTTGATTACTACAAGTTTAACTTTGAAAAAAAACTTGATTTTAATAACAAAAACATTGATTTTTGTAAAAGAATGTTGAATTTCATAAATATTACAAATGTAACAGATTAAACAATGATTTTATTAAAAAATTCGTTGATTACTACAAATTTAACTTTGAAAAAAAACTTGATTTTAATAACAAAAACATTGATTTTTGTAAAAGAATGTTGAATTTCATAAATGTTACAAATGTAACAGATTAAACAATGATTTTATTAAAAAATTCGTTGATTACTACAAATTTAACTTTGAAAAAAAACTTGATTTTAATAACAAAAACATTGATTTTTGTAAAAGAATGTTGAATTTCATAAATGTTACAAATGTAACAGATTAAACAATGATTTTATTAAAAAATTCGTTGATTACTACAAATTTAACTTTGAAAAAAAACTTGATTTTAATAACAAAAACATTGATTTTTGTAAAAGAATGTTGAATTTCATAAATGTTACAAATGTAACAGATTAAACAATGATTTTATTAAAAAATTCGTTGATTACTACAAATTTAACTTAGAAAAAAAACTTGATTTTAATAACAAAAACATTGATTTTTGTAAAAGAATGTTGAATTTCATAAATGTTACAAATGTAACAGATTAAACAATGATTTTATTAAAAAATTCGTTGATTACTACAAATTTATCTTTGAAAAAAAACTTGATTTTAATAACAAAAACATTGATTTTTGTAAAAGAATGTTGAATTTCATAAATGTTACAAATGTAACAGATTAAACAATGATTTTATTAAAAAATTCGTTGATTACTACAAATTTAACTTTGAAAAAAAACTTGATTTTAATAACAAAAACATTGATTTTTGTAAAAGAATGTTGAATTTCATAAATATTACAAATGTAACAGATTAAACAATGATTTTATTAAAAAATTCGTTGATTACTACAAATTTAACTTTGAAAAAAAACTTGATTTTAATAAATTAACCGTTGATTTTAATAACAAAAACATTGATTTTTGTAAAAGAATGTTGAATTTCATAAATGTTACAAATGTAACAGATTAAACAATGATTTTATTAAAAAATTCGTTGATTACTACAAATTTAACTTTGAAAAAAAACTTGATTTTAATAACAAAAACATTGATTTTTGTAAAAGAATGTTGAATTTCATAAATATTACAAATGTAACAGATTAAACAATGATTTTATTAAAAAATTCGTTGATTACTACAAATTTAACTTTGAAAAAAAACTTGATTTTAATAACAAAAACATTGATTTTTGTAAAAGAATGTTGAATTACATAAATGTTACAAATGTAACAGATTAAACAATGATTTTATTAAAAAATTCGTTGATTACTACAAATTTAACTTTGAAAAAAAACTTGATTTTAATAAATTAACCGTTGATTTTAATAACAAAAACATTGATTTTTGTAAAAGAATGTTGAATTTCATAAATGTTACAAATGTAACAGATTAAACAATGATTTTATTAAAAAATTCGTTGATTACTACAAATTTAACTTTGAAAAAAAACTTGATTTTAATAACAAAAACATTGATTTTTGTAAAAGAATGTTGAATTTCATAAATGTTACAAATGTAACAGATTAAACAATGATTTTATTAAAAAATTTGTTGATTACTACAAATTTAACTTTGAAAAAAAACTTGATTTTAATAACAAAAACATTGATTTTTGTAAAAGAATGTTGAATTTCATAAATGTTACAAATGTAACAGATTAAACAATGATTTTATTAAAAAATTCGTTGATTACTACAAATTTAACTTTGAAAAAAAACTTGATTTTAATAACAAAAACATTGATTTTTGTAAAAGAATGTTGAATTTCATAAATGTTACAAATGTAACAGATTAAACAATGATTTTATTAAAAAATTCGTTGATTACTACAAATTTATCTTTGAAAAAAAACTTGATTTTAATAACAAAAACATTGATTTTTGTAAAAGAATGTTGAATTTCATAAATGTTACAAATGTAACAGATTAAACAATGATTTTATTAAAAAATTCGTTGATTACTACAAATTTAACTTTGAAAAAAAACTTGATTTTAATAAATTAACCGTTGATTTTAATAACAAAAACATTGATTTTTGTAAAAGAATGTTGAATTTCATAAATGTTACAAATGTAACAGATTAAACAATGATTTTATTAAAAAATTCGTTGATTACTACAAATTTAACTTTGAAAAAAAACTTGATTTTAATAAATTAACCGTTGATTTTAATAACAAAAACATTGATTTTTGTAAAAGAATGTTGAATTTCATAAATGTTACAAAGGTAACAGATTAAACAATGATTTTATTAAAAAATTCGTTGATTACTACAAATTTATCTTTAAAAAAAAACTTGATTTTAATAACAAAAACATTGATTTTTGTAAAAGAATGTTGAATTTCATAAATGTTACAAATGTAACAGATTAAACCATGATTTTATTAAAAAATTCGTTGATTACTACAAATTTATCTTTAAAAAAAAACTTGATTTTAATAACAAAAACATTGATTTTTGTAAAAGAATGTTGAATTTCATAAATGTTACAAATGTAACAGATTAAACAATGATTTTATTAAAAAATTCGTTGATTACTACAAATTTAACTTTGAAAAAAAACTTGATTTTAATAAATTAACCGTTGATTTTAATAACAAAAACATTGATTTTTGTAAAAGAATGTTGAATTTCATAAATGTTACAAATGTAACAGATTAAACAATGATTTTATAAAAAAATTCGTTGATTACTACAAATTTAACTTTGAAAAAAAACTTGATTTTAATAAATTAACCGTTGATTTTAATAACAAAAACATTGATTTTTGTAAAAGAATGTTGAATTTCATAAATGTTACAAATGTAACAGATTAAACAATGATTTTATTAAAAAATTCGTTGATTACTACAAATTTATCTTTAAAAAAAAACTTGATTTTAATAACAAAAACATTGATTTTTGTAAAAGAATGTTGAATTTCATAAATGTTACAAATGTAACAGATTAAACAATGATTTTATTAAAAAATTCGTTGATTACTACAAATTTAACTTTGAAAAAAAACTTGATTTTAATAAATTAACCGTTGATTTTAATAACAAAAACATTGATTTTTGTAAAAGAATGTTGAATTTCATAAATGTTACAAATGTAACAGATTAAACAATGATTTTATTAAAAAATTCGTTGATTACTACAAATTTAACTTTGAAAAAAAACTTGATTTTAATAACAAAAACATTGATTTTTGTAAAAGAATGTTCAATTTTATAAATGTTACAAATGTAACAGATTAAACAATGATTTTATTAAAAATTTCGTTGATTACTACAAATTTAACTTTGAAAAAAAACTTGATTTTAATAACAAAAACATTGATTTTTGTAAAAGAATGTTGAATTTCATAAATATTACAAATGTAACAGATTAAACAATGATTTTATTAAAAAATTCGTTGATTACTACAAATTTAACTTTGAAAAAAAACTTGATTTTAATAACAAAAACATTGATTTTTGTAAAAGAATGTTGAATTACATAAATGTTACAAATGTAACAGATTAAACAATGATTTTATTAAAAAATTCGTTGATTACTACAAATTTAACTTTGAAAAAAAACTTGATTTTAATAAATTAACCGTTGATTTTAATAACAAAAACATTGATTTTTGTAAAAGAATGTTGAATTTCATAAATGTTACAAATGTAACAGATTAAACAATGATTTTATTAAAAAATTCGTTGATTACTACAAATTTAACTTTGAAAAAAAACTTGATTTTAATAAATTAACCGTTGATTTTAATAACAAAAACATTGATTTTTGTAAAAGAATGTTGAATTTCATAAATGTTACAAATGTAACAGATTAAACAATGATTTTATTAAAAAATTCGTTGATTACTACAAATTTAACTTTGAAAAAAAACTTGATTTTAATAACAAAAACATTGATTTTTGTAAAAGAATGTTGAATTTCATAAATGTTACAAATGTAACAGATTAAGCAATGATTTTATTAAAAAATTCGTTGATTACTACAAATTTAACTTTGAAAAAAAACTTGATTTTAATAAATTAACCGTTGATTTTAATAACAAAAACATTGATTTTTGTAAAAGAATGTTGAATTTCATAAATGTTACAAATGTAACAGATTAAACAATGATTTTATTAAAAAATTCGTTGATTACTACAAATATAACTTTGAAAAAAAACTTGATTTTAATAAATTAACAGTTGATTTTAATAACAAAAACATTGATTTTTGTAAAAGAATGTTGAATTTCATAAATGTTACAAATGTAACAGATTAAACAATAATTTTATTAAAAAATTCGTTGATTACTACAAATTTAACTTTGAAAAAAAACTTGATTTTAATAAATTAACCGTTGATTTTAATAACAAAAACATTGATTTTTGTAAAAGAATGTTGAATTTCATAAATGTTACAAATGTAACAGATTAAACAATGATTTTATTAAAAAATTCGTTGATTACTACAAATTTAACTTTGAAAAAAAACTTGATTTTAATAAATTAACCGTTGATTTTAATAACAAAAACATTGATTTTTGTAAAAGAATGTTGAATTTCATAAATGTTACAAATGTAACAGATTAAACAATGATTTTATTAAAAAATTCGTTGATTACTACAAATTTAACTTTGAAAAAAAACTTGATTTTAATAAATTAACCGTTGATTTTAATAACAAAAACATTGATTTTTGTAAAAGAATGTTGAATTTCATAAATGTTACAAATGTAACAGATTAAACAATGATTTTATTAAAAAATTCGTTGATTACTACAAATTTAACTTTGAAAAAAAACTTGATTTTAATAACAAAAACATTGATTTTTGTAAAAGAATGTTGAATTTCATAAATGTTACAAATGTAACAGATTAAACAATGATTTTATTAAAAAATTCGTTGATTACTACAAATTTAACTTTGAAAAAAAACTTGATTTTAATAACAAAAACATTAATTTTTGTAAAAGAATGTTCAATTTCATAAATGTTACAAATGTAACAGATTAAACAATGATTTTATTAAAAAATTCGTTGATTACTACAAATTTAACTTTGAAAAAAAACTTGATTTTAATAACAAAAACATTGATTTTTGTAAAAGAATGTTGAATTTCATAAATGTTACAAATGTAACAGATTAAACAATGATTTTATTAAAAAATTCGTTGATTACTACAAATTTATCTTTAAAAAAAAACTTGATTTTAATAACAAAAACATTGATTTTTGTAAAAGAATGTTGAATTTCATAAATGTTACAAATGTAACAGATTAAACAATGATTTTATTAAAAAATTCGTTGATTACTACAAATTTAACTTTGAAAAAAAACTTGATTTTAATAACAAAAACATTGATTTTTGTAAAAGAATGTTGAATTTCATAAATGTTACAAATGTAACAGATTAAACAATGATTTTATTAAAAAATTCGTTGATTACTACAAATTTAACTTTGAAAAAAAACTTGATTTTAATAACAAAAACATTAATTTTTGTAAAAGAATGTTCAATTTCATAAATGTTACAAATGTAACAGATTAAACAATGATTTTATTAAAAAATTCGTTGATTACTACAAATTTAACTTTGAAAAAAAACTTGATTTTAATAACAAAAACATTGATTTTTGTAAAAGAATGTTGAATTTCATAAATGTTACAAATGTAACAGATTAAACAATGATTTTATTAAAAAATTCGTTGATTACTACAAATTTAACTTTGAAAAAAAACTTGATTTTAATAACAAAAACATTGATTTTTGTAAAAGAATGTTGAATTTCATAAATGTTACAAATGTAACAGATTAAACAATGATTTTATTAAAAAATTCGTTGATTACTACAAATTTAACTTTGAAAAAAAACTTGATTTTAATAACAAAAACATTGATTTTTGTAAAAGAATGTTCAATTTCATAAATGTTACAAATGTAACAGATTAAACAATGATTTTATTAAAAAATTCGTTGATTACTACAAATTTAACTTTGAAAAAAAACTTGATTTTAATAACAAAAACATTGATTTTTGTAAAAGAATGTTGAATTTCATAAATGTTACAAATGTAACAGATTAAACAATGATTTTATTAAAAAATTCGTTGATTACTACAAATTTAACTTTGAAAAAAAACTTGATTTTAATAAATTAACCGTTGATTTTAATAACAAAAACATTGATTTTTGTAAAAGAATGTTGAATTTCATAAATGTTACAAATGTAACAGATTAAACAATGATTTTATTAAAAAATTCGTTGATTACTACAAATTTAACTTTGAAAAAAAACTTGATTTTAATAACAAAAACATTGATTTTTGTAAAAGAATGTTGAATTTTATAAATGTTACAAATGTAACAGATTAAACAATGATTTTATTAAAAAATTCGTTGATTACTACAAATTTAACTTTGAAAAAAAACTTGATTTTAATAAATTAACCGTTGATTTTAATAACAAAAACATTGATTTTTGTAAAAGAATGTTGAATTTCATAAATGTTACAAATGTAACAGATTAAACAATGATTTTATTAAAAAATTCGTTGATTACTACAAATTTAACTTTGAAAAAAAAACTTGATTTTAATAACAAAAACATTGATTTTTGTAAAAAAATGTTGAATTTCATAAATGTTACAAATGTAACAGATTAAACAATGATTTTATTAAAAAATTCGTTGATTACTACAAATTTAACTTTGAAAAAAAACTTGATTTTAATAACAAAAACATTGATTTTTGTAAAAGAATGTTGAATTTCATAAATGTTACAAATGTAACAGATTAAACAATGATTTTATTAAAAAATTCGTTGATTACTACAAATTTAACTTTGAAAAAAAACTTGATTTTAATAACAAAAACATTAATTTTTGTAAAAGAATGTTCAATTTCATAAATGTTACAAATGTAACAGATTAAACAATGATTTTATTAAAAAATTCGTTGATTACTACAAATTTAACTTTGAAAAAAAACTTGATTTTAATAACAAAAACATTGATTTTTGTAAAAGAATGTTGAATTTCATAAATGTTACAAATGTAACAGATTAAACAATGATTTTATTAAAAAATTCGTTGATTACTACAAATTTAACTTTGAAAAAAAACTTGATTTTAATAACAAAAACATTGATTTTTGTAAAAGAATGTTGAATTTCATAAATGTTACAAATGTAACAGATTAAACAATGATTTTATTAAAAAATTCGTTGATTACTACAAATTTAACTTTGAAAAAAAACTTGATTTTAATAACAAAAACATTGATTTTTGTAAAAGAATGTTCAATTTCATAAATGTTACAAATGTAACAGATTAAACAATGATTTTATTAAAAAATTCGTTGATTACTACAAATTTAACTTTGAAAAAAAACTTGATTTTAATAAATTAACCGTTGATTTTAATAACAAAAACATTGATTTTTGTAAAAGAATGTTGAATTTCATAAATGTTACAAATGTAACAGATTAAACAATGATTTTATTAAAAAATTCGTTGATTACTACAAATTTAACTTTGAAAAAAAACTTGATTTTAATAAATTAACCGTTGATTTTAATAACAAAAACATTGATTTTTGTAAAAGAATGTTGAATTTCATAAATGTTACAAATGTAACAGATTAAACAATGATTTTATTAAAAAATTCGTTGATTACTACAAATTTAACTTTGAAAAAAAACTTGATTTTAATAACAAAAACATTGATTTTTGTAAAAGAATGTTGAATTTCATAAATGTTACAAATGTAACAGATTAAACAATGATTTTATTAAAAAATTCGTTGATTACTACAAATTTAACTTTGAAAAAAAACTTGATTTTAATAACAAAAACATTGATTTTTGTAAAAGAATGTTGAATTTCATAAATGTTACAAATGTAACAGATTAAACAATGATTTTATTAAAAAATTCGTTGATTACTACAAATTTAACTTTGAAAAAAAACTTGATTTTAATAAATTAACCGTTGATTTTAATAACAAAAACATTGATTTTTGTAAAAGAATGTTGAATTTCATAAATGTTACAAATGTAACAGATTAAACAATGATTTTATTAAAAAATTCGTTGATTACTACAAATTTAACTTTGAAAAAAAACTTGATTTTAATAACAAAAACATTGATTTTTGTAAAAGAATGTTGAATTTCATAAATGTTACAAATGTAACAGATTAAACAATGATTTTATTAAAAAATTCGTTGATTACTACAAATTTAACTTTGAAAAAAAACTTGATTTTAATAAATTAACCGTTGATTTTAATAACAAAAACATTGATTTTTGTAAAAGAATGTTGAATTTCATAAATGTTACAAATGTAACAGATTAAACAATGATTTTATTAAAAAATTCGTTGATTACTACAAATTTAACTTTGAAAAAAAACTTGATTTTAATAACAAAAACATTGATTTTTGTAAAAGAATGTTGAATTTCATAAATGTTACAAATGTAACAGATTAAACAATGATTTTATTAAAAAATTCGTTGATTACTACAAATTTAACTTTGAAAAAAAACTTGATTTTAATAACAAAAACATTGATTTTTGTAAAAGAATGTTGAATTTCATAAATGTTACAAATGTAACAGATTAAACAATGATTTTATTAAAAAATTCGTTGATTACTACAAATTTAACTTTGAAAAAAAACTTGATTTTAATAACAAAAACATTAATTTTTGTAAAAGAATGTTCAATTTCATAAATGTTACAAATGTAACAGATTAAACAATGATTTTATTAAAAAATTCGTTGATTACTACAAATTTAACTTTGAAAAAAAACTTGATTTTAATAACAAAAACATTGATTTTTGTAAAAGAATGTTGAATTTCATAAATGTTACAAATGTAACAGATTAAACAATGATTTTATTAAAAAATTCGTTGATTACTACAAATTTAACTTTGAAAAAAAACTTGATTTTAATAACAAAAACATTGATTTTTGTAAAAGAATGTTCAATTTCATAAATGTTACAAATGTAACAGATTAAACAATGATTTTATTAAAAAATTCGTTGATTACTACAAATTTAACTTTGAAAAAAAACTTGATTTTAATAAATTAACCGTTGATTTTAATAACAAAAACATTGATTTTTGTAAAAGAATGTTGAATTTCATAAATGTTACAAATGTAACAGATTAAACAATGATTTTATTAAAAAATTCGTTGATTACTACAAATTTAACTTTGAAAAAAAACTTGATTTTAATAACAAAAACATTGATTTTTGTAAAAGAATGTTGAATTTCATAAATGTTACAAATGTAACAGATTAAACAATGATTTTATTAAAAAATTCGTTGATTACTACAAATTTAACTTTGAAAAAAAACTTGATTTTAATAAATTAACCGTTGATTTTAATAACAAAAACATTGATTTTTGTAAAAGAATGTTGAATTTCATAAATGTTACAAATGTAACAGATTAAACAATGATTTTATTAAAAAATTCGTTGATTACTACAAATTTAACTTTGAAAAAAAACTTGATTTTAATAACAAAAACATTGATTTTTGTAAAAGAATGTTGAATTTCATAAATGTTACAAATGTAACAGATTAAACAATGATTTTATTAAAAAATTCGTTGATTACTACAAATTTAACTTTGAAAAAAAACTTGATTTTAATAACAAAAACATTGATTTTTGTAAAAGAATGTTGAATTTCATAAATGTTACAAATGTAACAGATTAAACAATGATTTTATTAAAAAATTCGTTGATTACTACAAATTTAACTTTGAAAAAAAACTTGATTTTAATAACAAAAACATTGATTTTTGTAAAAGAATGTTGAATTTTATAAATGTTACAAATGTAACAGATTAAACAATGATTTTATTAAAAAATTCGTTGATTACTACAAATTTAACTTTGAAAAAAAACTTGATTTTAATAACAAAAACATTGATTTTTGTAAAAGAATGTTGAATTTCATAAATGTTACAAATGTAACAGATTAAACAATGATTTTATTAAAAAATTCGTTGATTACTACAAATTTAACTTTGAAAAAAAACTTGATTTTAATAACAAAAACATTGATTTTTGTAAAAGAATGTTGAATTTCATAAATGTTACAAATGTAACAGATTAAACAATGATTTTATTAAAAAATTCGTTGATTACTACAAATTTAACTTTGAAAAAAAACTTGATTTTAATAACAAAAACATTGATTTTTGTAAAAGAATGTTGAATTTCATAAATGTTACAAATGTAACAGATTAAACAATGATTTTATTAAAAAATTCGTTGATTACTACAAATTTAACTTTGAAAAAAAACTTGATTTTAATAACAAAAACATTGATTTTTGTAAAAGAATGTTGAATTTCATAAATGTTACAAATGTAACAGATTAAACAATGATTTTATTAAAAAATTCGTTGATTACTACAAATTTAACTTTGAAAAAAAACTTGATTTTAATAACAAAAACATTGATTTTTGTAAAAGAATGTTGAATTTCATAAATGTTACAAATGTAACAGATTAAACAATGATTTTATTAAAAAATTCGTTGATTACTACAAATTTAACTTTGAAAAAAAACTTGATTTTAATAACAAAAACATTGATTTTTGTAAAAGAATGTTGAATTTCATAAATGTTACAAATGTAACAGATTAAACAATGATTTTATTAAAAAATTCGTTGATTACTACAAATTTAACTTTGAAAAAAAACTTGATTTTAATAACAAAAACATTGATTTTTGTAAAAGAATGTTCATTTTCATAAATGTTACAAATGTAACAGATTAAACAATGATTTTATTAAAAAATTCGTTGATTACTACAAATTTAACTTTGAAAAAAAACTTGATTTTAATAAATTAACCGTTGATTTTAATAACAAAAACATTGATTTTTGTAAAAGAATGTTGAATTTCATAAATGTTACAAATGTAACAGATTAAACAATGATTTTATTAAAAAATTCGTTGATTACTACAAATTTAACTTTGAAAAAAAACTTGATTTTAATAACAAAAACATTGATTTTTGTAAAAGAATGTTGAATTTCATAAATGTTACAAATGTAACAGATTAAACAATGATTTTATTAAAAAATTCGTTGATTACTACAAATTTAACGTTGAAAAAAAACTTGATTTTAATAACAAAAACATTGATTTTTGTAAAAGAATGTTGAATTTCATAAATGTTACAAATGTAACAGATTAAACAATGATTTTATTAAAAAATTCGTTGATTACTACAAATTTAACTTTGAAAAAAAACTTGATTTTAATAACAAAAACATTGATTTTTGTAAAAGAATGTTCAATTTCATAAATGTTACAAATGTAACAGATTAAACAATGATTTTATTAAAAAATTCGTTGATTACTACAAATTTAACTTTGAAAAAAAACTTGATTTTAATAACAAAAACATTGATTTTTGTAAAAGAATGTTGAATTTCATAAATGTTATAAATGTAACAGATTAAACAATGATTTTATTAAAAAATTCGTTGATTACTACAAATTTAACTTTGAAAAAAAACTTGATTTTAATAACAAAAACATTGATTTTTGTAAAAGAATGTTCAATTTCATAAATGTTACAAATGTAACAGATTAAACAATGATTTTATTAAAAAATTCGTTGATTACTACAAATTTAACTTTGAAAAAAAACTTGATTTTAATAACAAAAACATTGATTTTTGTAAAAGAATGTTGAATTTCATAAATGTTACAAATGTAACAGATTAAACAATGATTTTATTAAAAAATTCGTTGATTACTACAAATTTAACTTTGAAAAAAAACTTGATTTTAATAACAAAAACATTGATTTTTGTAAAAGAATGTTGAATTTCATAAATGTTACAAATGTAACAGATTAAACAATGATTTTATTAAAAAATTCGTTGATTACTACAAATTTAACTTTGAAAAAAAACTTGATTTTAATAACAAAAACATTGATTTTTGTAAAAGAATGTTCAATTTCATAAATGTTACAAATGTAACAGATTAAACAATGATTTTATTAAAAAATTCGTTGATTACTACAAATTTAACTTTGAAAAAAAACTTGATTTTAATAACAAAAACATTGATTTTTGTAAAAGAATGTTGAATTTCATAAATGTTACAAATGTAACAGATTAAACAATGATTTTATTAAAAAATTCGTTGATTACTACAAATTTAACTTTGAAAAAAAACTTGATTTTAATAACAAAAACATTGATTTTTGTAAAAGAATGTTCAATTTCATAAATGTTACAAATGTAACAGATTAAACAATGATTTTATTAAAAAATTCGTTGATTACTACAAATTTAACTTTGAAAAAAAACTTGATTTTAATAACAAAAACATTGATTTTTGTAAAAGAATGTTGAATTTCATAAATGTTACAAATGTAACAGATTAAACAATGATTTTATTAAAAAATTCGTTGATTACTACAAATTTAACTTTGAAAACAAACTTGATTTTAATAACAAAAACATTGATTTTTGTAAAAGAATGTTGAATTTCATAAATGTTACAAATGTAACAGATTAAACAATGATTTTATTAAAAAATTCGTTGATTACTACAAATTTAACTTTGAAAAAAAACTTGATTTTAATAACAAAAACATTGATTTTTGTAAAAGAATGTTGAATTTCATAAATGTTACAAATGTAACAGATTAAACAATGATTTTATTAAAAAATTCGTTGATTACTACAAATTTAACTTTGAAAAAAAACTTGATTTTAATAACAAAAACATTGATTTTTGTAAAAGAATGTTCAATTTCATAAATGTTACAAATGTAACAGATTAAACAATGATTTTATTAAAAAATTCGTTGATTACTACAAATTTAACTTTGAAAAAAAACTTGATTTTAATAACAAAAACATTGATTTTTGTAAAAGAATGTTCAATTTCATAAATGTTACAAATGTAACAGATTAAACAATGATTTTATTAAAAAATTCGTTGATTACTACAAATTTAACTTTGAAAAAAAACTTGATTTTAATAACAAAAACATTGATTTTTGTAAAAGAATGTTGAATTTCATAAATGTTACAAATGTAACAGATTAAACAATGATTTTATTAAAAAATT
Organism: Stenolophus ochropezus; assembly: GCA_035578165.1. Classification (NCBI taxonomy): domain Eukaryota; kingdom Metazoa; phylum Arthropoda; class Insecta; order Coleoptera; family Carabidae; genus Stenolophus; species Stenolophus ochropezus. The sequence goes on along the minus strand of JAQOWZ010000065.1, from coordinate 552,808 downwards.
CGTTGATTACTACAAATTTAACTTTGAAAAAAAACTTGATTTTAATAACAAAAACATTGATTTTTGTAAAAGAATGTTGAATTTCATAAATGTTACAAATGTAACAGATTAAACAATGATTTTATTAAAAAATTCGTTGATTACTACAAATTTAACTTTGAAAAAAAACTTGATTTTAATAACAAAAACATTGATTTTTGTAAAAGAATGTTCAATTTCATAAATGTTACAAATGTAACAGATTAAACAATGATTTTATTAAAAAATTCGTTGATTACTACAAATTTAACTTTGAAAAAAAACTTGATTTTAATAACAAAAACATTGATTTTTGTAAAAGAATGTTCAATTTCATAAATGTTACAAATGTAACAGATTAAACAATGATTTTATTAAAAAATTCGTTGATTACTACAAATTTAACTTTGAAAAAAAACTTGATTTTAATAACAAAAACATTGATTTTTGTAAAAGAATGTTCAATTTCATAAATGTTACAAATGTAACAGATTAAACAATGATTTTATTAAAAAATTCGTTGATTACTACAAATTTAACTTTGAAAAAAAACTTGATTTAATTAAATTAACCGTTGATTTTAATAACAAAAACATAGATTTTTGTAAAAGAATGTTGAATTTCATAAATGTTACAAATGTAACAGATTAAACAATGATTTTATTAAAAAATTCGTTGATTACTACAAATTTAACTTTGAAAAAAAACTTGATTTAATTAAATTAACCGTTGATTTTAATAACAAAAACATAGATTTTTGTAAAAGAATGTTGAATTTCATAAATGTTACAAATGTAACAGATTAAACAATGATTTTATTAAAAAATTCGTTGATTACTACAAATTTAACTTTGAAAAAAAACTTGATTTTAATAACAAAAACATTGATTTTTGTAAAAGAATGTTGAATTTCATAAATGTTACAAATGTAACAGATTAAACAATGATTTTATTAAAAAATTCGTTGATTACTACAAATTTAACTTTGAAAAAAAACTTGATTTTAATAACAAAAACATTGATTTTTGTAAAAGAATGTTGAATTTCATAAATGTTACAAATGTAACAGATTAAACAATGATTTTATTAAAAAATTCGTTGATTACTACAAATTTAACTTTGAAAAAAAACTTGATTTTAATAACAAAAACATTAATTTTTGTAAAAGAATGTTGAATTTCATAAATGTTACAAATGTAACAGATTAAACAATGATTTTATTAAAAAATTCGTTGATTACTACAAATTTAACTTTGAAAAAAAACTTGATTTTAATAACAAAAACATTGATTTTTGTAAAAGAATGTTGAATTTCATAAATGTTACAAATGTAACAGATTAAACAATGATTTTATTAAAAAATTCGTTGATTACTACAAATTTAACTTTGAAAAAAAACTTGATTTTAATAACAAAAACATTGATTTTTGTAAAAGAATGTTGAATTTCATAAATGTTACAAATGTAACAGATTAAACAATGATTTTATTAAAAAATTCGTTGATTACTACAAATTTAACTTTGAAAAAAAACTTGATTTTAATAACAAAAACATTGATTTTTGTAAAAGAATGTTCAATTTCATAAATGTTACAAATGTAACAGATTAAACAATGATTTTATTAAAAAATTCGTTGATTACTACAAATTTAACTTTGAAAAAAAACTTGATTTTAATAACAAAAACATTGATTTTTGTAAAAGAATGTTCAATTTCATAAATGTTACAAATGTAACAGATTAAACAATGATTTTATTAAAAAATTCGTTGATTACTACAAATTTAACTTTGAAAAAAAACTTGATTTAATTAAATTAACCGTTGATTTTAATAACAAAAACATAGATTTTTGTAAAAGAATGTTGAATTTCATAAATGTTACAAATGTAACAGATTAAACAATGATTTTATTAAAAAATTCGTTGATTACTACAAATTTAACTTTGAAAAAAAACTTGATTTTAATAACAAAAACATTGATTTTTGTAAAAGAATGTTGAATTTCATAAATGTTACAAATGTAACAGATTAAACAATGATTTTATTAAAAAATTCGTTGATTACTACAAATTTAACTTTGAAAAAAAACTTGATTTTAATAAATTAACCGTTGATTTTAATAACAAAAACATTGATTTTTGTAAAAGAATGTTGAATTTCATAAATGTTACAAATGTAACAGATTAAACAATGATTTTATTAAAAAATTCGTTGATTACTACAAATTTAACTTTGAAAAAAAACTTGATTTTAATAAATTAACAGTTGATTTTAATAACAAAAACATTGATTTTTGTAAAAGAATGTTGAATTACATAAATGTTACAAATGTAACAGATTAAACAATGATTTTATTAAAAAATTCGTTGATTACTACAAATTTAACTTTGAAAAAAAACTTGATTTTAATAACAAAAACATTGATTTTTGTAAAAGAATGTTGAATTTCATAAATGTTACAAATGTAACAGATTAAACAATGATTTTATTAAAAAATTCGTTGATTACTACAAATTTAACTTTGAAAAAAAACTTGATTTTAATAACAAAAACATTGATTTTTGTAAAAGAATGTTGAATTTCATAAATGTTACAAATGTAACAGATTAAACAATGATTTTATTAAAAAATTCGTTGATTACTACAAATTTAACTTTGAAAAAAAACTTGATTTTAATAAATTAACCGTTGATTTTAATAACAAAAACATTGATTTTTGTAAAAGAATGTTGAATTTCATAAATGTTACAAATGTAACAGATTAAACAATGATTTTATTAAAAAATTCGTTGATTACTACAAATTTAACTTTGAAAAAAAACTTGATTTTAATAAATTAACAGTTGATTTTAATAACAAAAACATTGATTTTTGTAAAAGAATGTTGAATTACATAAATGTTACAAATGTAACAGATTAAACAATGATTTTATTAAAAAATTCGTTGATTACTACAAATTTAACTTTGAAAAAAAACTTGATTTTAATAACAAAAACATTGATTTTTGTAAAAGAATGTTGAATTTCATAAATGTTACAAATGTAACAGATTAAACAATGATTTTATTAAAAAATTCGTTGATTACTACAAATTTAACTTTGAAAAAAAACTTGATTTTAATAAATTAACAGTTGATTTTAATAACAAAAACATTGATTTTTGTAAAAGAATGTTGAATTACATAAATGTTACAAATGTAACAGATTAAACAATGATTTTATTAAAAAATTCGTTGATTACTACAAATTTAACTTTGAAAAAAAACTTGATTTTAATAACAAAAACATTGATTTTTGTAAAAGAATGTTGAATTTCATAAATGTTACAAATGTAACAGATTAAACAATGATTTTATTAAAAAATTCGTTGATTACTACAAATTTAACTTTGAAAAAAAACTTGATTTTAATAACAAAAACATTGATTTTTGTAAAAGAATGTTGAATTTCATAAATGTTACAAATGTAACAGATTAAACAATGATTTTATTAAAAAATTCGTTGATTACTACAAATTTAACTTTGAAAAAAAACTTGATTTTAATAAATTAACCGTTGATTTTAATAACAAAAACATTGATTTTTGTAAAAGAATGTTGAATTACATAAATGTTACAAATGTAACAGATTAAACAATGATTTTATTAAAAAATTCGTTGATTACTACAAATTTAACTTTGAAAAAAAACTTGATTTTAATAAATTAACAGTTGATTTTAATAACAAAAACATTGATTTTTGTAAAAGAATGTTGAATTACATAAATGTTACAAATGTAACAGATTAAACAATGATTTTATTAAAAAATTCGTTGATTACTACAAATTTAACTTTGAAAAAAAACTTGATTTTAATAAATTAACAGTTGTTTTTACCACAAAAACATTGATTTTTGTAAAAGAATGTTGAATTTCATAAATGTTACAAATGTAACAGATTATTTAGAAGTTGTCAGGAGAGTAGACGTATATTCTTTGCTCTGCGTATTTATTGTTTTTTTTTGTGGTTTATTTTGTGATCTTCACCTAATTGTGGTATCAAATTCAAGAGTAAGTTATTGGCTCTCTGTGTATTAGTGTATTGTTGAGACACATATTACGAGGGGTGAGTTTTCTTCAGTTTTTTATTGCTTTTTGCTTTAAAAAAGGCGTGGTTGATAGTTTTGTTTATTCTTGTCTACCATACAAGTTCATTAACCTGTTCGTTGCTACCTGTCTCAGGTGTAACAGTATACAGGGTGTTCCATCCAAATACTGTATACAGGGTGTTATTTTTTATTTTATTTTTTTTTATTATTTTTGTTTTATCTCGTTCATTATGGCCATTCAATGCCATTGTTGCATGAAAGATGTTGAACCTCACAGATTTGTAACATGTTCTGTCTGTAAAAACAATTTTAACATAGACTGTGTTGATGTTCATGCGTCTATTGCTCGATCTATAAACAATGCAAAATCAGGTTTAAAATGGAATTGCTCTAATTGTCAAACTGTCGGTAATGATATAGACAGTCTTAAATTAACAATAATTAACCTGCAAAAAAATCTGGATGAAATGAAGAAATCAATAAATGACCTGCATGTTCCTCAATCCATTCCTTTATTGACCGAAAGTATCATTCAAGAAGTTTTTGAGCGACAGAAGTGTTCCTGCAACATCATGATATATGGATCACCAGAGGATAGTTCTCTAAATAAAGAGCAATCGCTTGCACAAGATTCTGTGATGATTAACAGTATAGTTTCTGATATAGGTACTAAATATCCCATAGTAAAATTTTCACGTGTCGGTCGCTTTGACAGTTCAAAATCTATATCTCGTCCTTTAAAAGTGCAGCTATCTTCTTCTGATGAAGTCATTCAGGTCATGAAAAAATCAAAAACTCTAAAAACTATTGATAAATGGAAACACATATCTATTTCTCATGATCGAACTAAAATGCAAAGAGATTATTTTAAAACTATTAAGCAGGAACTAAACAATCGTATTGCTGCGGGTGAGAGTAACTTAACTATTAAATATGTTAGTAATATTCCAAAAGTTGTGTCTTCTTTAAACTAATTCCGCCCAACAGTTCACCAATCTCTCTTAACATTTACTATCAAAACACTAGGGGTTTAAATTCTAAATGTGATATATTTTATGTTAATTGTTGTTCTTCGTTTCATGATATGATTGTTGTATCGGAATGGTTGAATGAATCTGTTCTTAATTCTGAAATGTTTCCATCTAATTACAATGTTATTCGTGATGATAGATTATTTTCTCTTACCGGACGTTCTAAGGGTGGTGGTGTGTTAATTGCTCTAAAAGACTCTATCAGTTTCAAAACAATTGATACTAAGTATTTAAAAAATTCTGTTCCACTGATTGATCTCGTAGCCTGCAAGTGTTTTTTCACTAATCACACATTCATATTATGTGCTGTCTACATACCACCTGATTTACACGTAAATGAAATAGAAACATTTACTGATGCTCTTTCACTTTTATTCCTTAATGAAAAAATTATTTTGGTAGGGGACTTCAATCTTCCCAATTTTTATAGTACTACTGCCACATATGTTAAATCAGCTTCTTTCCGTAATCTCTGTGAGGTATTAAATCTGAAACAATATAATTCTGTAATTAATAAATATAACAATATGTTGGACCTTGTTTTTGCTAATTTTTTACCTATAAATACAGTGAAATTTGACTCTCCATTGGTGCCTGAAGATAAATATCACCCTGCCTTAAAAATTAACTGCGATCTCGTCACTGCTGAACGACATATAAATTTTCCTACAGCCAATAACTATCGTTATAACTTTAAAAAAGCGGATTTCAATAATTTATATGAGTATATATGCAATGTTGACTGGTCTCATATAAACAATTTTGTTCAAGTTGATGAAGCGCTAAATGAATTCTACCGCATTCTATATGAAGCCTTAGACAAATTTGTCCCAACTTCTAGGTGCTGTACATCCAATTTTCCACCTTGGTTCACATTCGAGATTAAAGGTAATCTTAAAACAAAAGAGTACTTCAGGAAAAAATGGATAAAAACAAGGCAACTTACGTATTATAATGAATTCAAAAGATTGCGAACATTAATTAAAAATAAAATCAAAGTAGCCCACGAAGAGTATATCAATAAAGTAGAGAACAACATCAAATCTAATCCGAGTGAATTTTGGAAATATGTTAACTTGAAACAAGGTTGCTCTCGTATTCCAGGTACAGTTATTGCCAATGATGTCATCTACAACAAACCACAAGATATAGTTAATGCTTTTGCCACTGTTTTTTCTGGTTTTTTTACTGACAGCTCAATTTTTGACATTAATAACGACAAGTTGCATAATAATCACCCTTCATTTTCCATGGGCTACATCACTGAAAATGATTAATTTCTTTAATATCTAAATTACATAATAAAAACAATTGTGGAGTAGATAAGATACCTGATTTTTTATTAAAGACTGTCGTTTCATCCTTGCCGCTCCTTTATCCATAATTATTAATTTAGCTATTAAAACGGCTACATTTCCGTTGCTTTGGAAACAAACACGAATTATTCCAGTCCACAAGAAAGGTGATAAATCTAACGTCTGCAACTATAGGCCTATATCTATCCTTTAGCAAACTTTTTGAGATGGTTATCTATAATACTCTACTTACACACACTAGATCCTTCATCTCCAATGATCAACATGGCTACATGAAAGGACGCTCAACGGTAACCAATCTTGCTTGCTTCTCGCAATTTGTTTCTGAAGTTATAGATCATCGCGGACAAGTGGATGCTGTTTACAGTGATCTCTCCAGAGCATTTGATTCCATCGATCATGGTCTATTACTAGATAAAATTGGGTCTTTTGGTGCTGCTCCTGCCGTTCTTCTACTTTTATCTTCGTACCTTTCGGGCAGATATTGCTTTGTTTTTTATAATGGATTTTCTTCTTCCAAATTCATTGCTACCTCTGGAGTTCCCCAAGGTTCTAACCTGGGTCCGTTACTATTCATCCTCTTTATCAATGAATTACTATTATCTTTTAGTTGTCACGTTCTGGCTTACGCTGATGACATTAATCTTTTTCATTCTATCTCATCCTCTTCTGATGCTTTGGTACTTCAAGATAATATTGACAAATTAGTAGCCTGGTGTAAAGATAATAAGTTAGTAATTAATACTAACAAGTGTATTATTATTACCTACACACGTAAAAATAACTATGTGCTTCATGATTACACTGTTAATAATTCTATACTTACACGTTCATTTTCTATACGAGATTTAGGCGTTCTATTTACTTCTAATTTCAACTTTAATGAGCATATTATCAATATTTGTTCCTCTGCCAATAGGACATTGAGCTTTATAATCCGAATTTGCAGACCGTTTCATGACATACATGCTTTAAAATCTTTGTATTATGCTTTTGTAGTCAGTAAATTGGAATACGCCAGTCTAATCTGGTATCCGTATTACGACAGCCAAGCTCTACATCTTGATCGTGTCCAGCGCAGGTTCCTAAAATATGCGTCCTTTAAATTAGACAATACTTACCCCGAAAGAGATGTAGATACACAGTCACTTTTACAGCGTCATGACATTCCGTCCCTAGCTTCCAGGCGAATCATCTCCAGTGCGAGGTTCATGTGGATGCTGATTCACAACAAAATTGATGCTCCATTCATTTTAGATAGAATCCCGTTCCATGTACCAAGGTTGTCATCCAGGCAATGCAGGACATTCCATCTCCCTACCGCACGGACTGATGTGTATCTGCGCTCACCGGTCTACATCATGTGTCAGAATGCAGAAAAAGTCTCTAATGATGTCTTCATGTCCCACGTATCTGCGTACCACTGCGTCCATTACTGTCCTGACGTATAATTCTGTTGTATGTTTTCTATATATATTGTTTAAAATCATATATGTAATTATTTTGTCTTATTATTTAATTATATTTATTGTATATTGATATTTATACATTTATACTTTTGTATATTACCCTGTAATTGGTGATCTGTTGGGTAATTAAAGATTATTATTATTATTATTATTATTATTATTATTATTATTATTATTATTATTATTATTATTTAACAAGCATAATATGTAGGCTATATTACATGAGGATGTAATTAAAAATACTCGCTATCGCTTGTATTTTTAATCATCCGAGTGTAATGTAGCGAAGCGTGCCATGCCACCTAATCCTACAATTCCTAAATCCCACAAGACCTATATGTTATGCCGCCTCAATGCCACCAGGCCTAAACAATGGCCGCCGCCCAGTCGCCCAGTTCAATCGTGCTCAGTCCCACAAGGCCTAATACGCGCTATTAGTGATGACGTAACTCATTGCGCAAGGTCAGGGTCTTGTATCCAAACAAAGCGTTTAGATGCAGGTTGATAGAGCTTTTTTTTCTCTACAAAGTTATAGCACATATTATTAGTGAAATTTTTACTGATATATGTGAAGCAACGTTAATTTGACCTGAATAAGTACTATCCAGGGCGTTTTAGTGAGTATTATTTTTTTTAAATCGTAAATAAGAATGTATACATAACCTAACTTTTCATGTTTTTATCAATTAAGTGTATATTATTATAATAGAAATTATTTTCGGATAATATTGTTGTAGTTTTCAATTATAATATATTGTACATGACAATTTATTTTATTGTTGAATATGTAGGTTTATGAAAAATAATTATATCTTACAGAACTGTAGAAACCAGGCTTTTCGTTTTGTTGTGGCCGCATTCCTATTGTGCTAAATAAATAAGGATAAATTTTAAATAAACGCAAAATGGTGATGTGTTGGGCTCCAGATTGTAAACATTACAATGTGAGAGAAAAATGTAAATTTTTTAGATTACCAACTGCACGAAAAGAAAGACAACAGTGGAAACGTTTGCTTATCTAAAATTTTATTTTGATTTTATATATTTATATTCATGTAATTAATATTACGAGAGATGTTGAACCTGGTCCTGGTGCGTTTGTCTGCAGTTGCCATTTCCGAAATGGAGAAAAGAAAAATGGTCCAGAATTTTTTTTACATAATGTGAAAAAAAGATTTCAAGTAGAAATGCCTTCCAAAAAGAAACGTAGACGTGTGCCATCATCTGCTGTTTCTTCTTTAAATAACCACTGGTGTAAGCATTTTCTCCTCGTTCCAAAAAACGATTGCCGTCTCCAAAATATTTTGCAATAAAATGAAATTTTATAACATGCTTCTCAGTAACTAGAATAATTTTGTTAATAACAAAATTATTAGATTTATTATTTTCTACCTAATGTTTTCGGTGCAAATATTTTTCGGGTAGAGAAGAATTGTAGCCTGGGATTCGTAGGTTCTACAATTTTGTAAGATACAATTATTTTTCATAAACCTACATATTCAACAAAAAAAATCGCATGATTGTCATGTACAATAAATTATAATTGAAAACTACAACAATATTATCCGAAAATAATTTCTATTATAATAATATACACTTAATTGATAAAAAAAATGAAAAGTTAGGTTATGTATACATTCTTATTTACGATTTAAAAAAATTAATACTCAGTAAAATGCCGTGGATAGTACTTATTCAGGTAAAATTAACGTTGCTTCACATATATCAGTAAAAATTTCACTAATAATACGTACTATAAGTCTGTAGAGAAAAAAAAAGTTCTATCAACCTGCAACTAAACGCTTTGTTTAGATACAAGACCCTGACCTTGCGCAATGAGCTACGTCATCACTAATAGCGCGTATAATGTTATTTCACAGTCGCCCTGTCTAGTCGTGCTCAGTGCCACAAGGCCTAATGTGGGTTGAAATGGGATAGGACACAATATTAACCCAGGTTTCAAACCAATATTACAGATATATCTACATTTATGTTTTATTGTAGTTTCTGGTAGATCACCAGATGTCTGTACTATATTTATTTATTTACTGAGGGAGAACCAACAGTCACAGACCAATTATAGGTTCTCACGATATATATATATATATATATATATACATGGGTAATTACAATATCACAAATATACATAATACATAATATACATATAACAATAAGTAACACAAGACATGTTAGAGACTTGATGTTATGGCACATTTAAATTTAAACAGGCTAAGATGGAACATGTCTACATGTGAAAACTGTACGTTATAGGAATTCATAATTCTGTTGACAGGTGAATTTTTGTTATTATTAGTATTACTAAATGGTACATAAAATAAATTAGTAAATCTTGTAGACTTATTAGGGACATATAGTTGGAAATATTGAATTAGGTTCACAGAAAATATTAAATTTTTGAAAACTTTAAACATAAATATCATGTCATTAAGAAGTCTACGATGTTCTAGGGATAACATTCTGAATTGATCCAGTCTAGTATTATAATTTTCAACATGAATATTAAATTTAAGACACAAATATCTTAGAAACCGTTTCTGAACGCTTTCTAATAATAAAATAGATTTATTATAATACGGATTCCAAACCACAGAGGCAAATTCTAGTTTTGTTCTCACAAGGGAGTTAAAAAGAGTAATAATGGCGTCAGGGTTTTTAAATTTTTTGCAAACTCTCATAATGAAACCAAGAGTTTTAAAAGATTCTTTAACTATGTTCTCAATGTGGGAGGTAAATGTTAATTTCTGATCATAAGTTACTCCGAGATCCTTAGCAATAGTTTTTACTTCCAATATGGTGTCATTGATGGTATAGTTATGCGAAATTTTATTATGGTTTCTGGTAAAGTTCATTACAAAGCATTTTAGCACATTGAGAAACAAATAATTGTCAATACAAAATTGTTGTAAGCGACATAAATCTTCCTGGAGGAGTTGACAGTCATTAATGTTCTTAATCGTTCTGTATATTTTTAAATCATCGGCATATAATAGAAAGTAAGAGTGAAGGAAACATTTAGATATGTTATTGATAAACAAATTAAATAAAACTGGACCTAAATGGGAGCCCTGAGGAACTCCGGATCTCACAGGAAAAATATCAGATTTAAAGCCATTACAAGAAACTAACTGCGAACGATTGGTTATGTATGATGCAATCCATCTTAAAAGTGATCCGTGGATTCCAAGGTTTGACAAATGTTTAATTAAAGTGGGATGATGAACTTTGTCAAAGGCTTTGCTAAAGTCGTTGTAAATTACGTCGACTTGAATCTTTTTATCCATATTTGAACTTATAAATTCCGTGAAGGGAACCAAGTTGGTTAAAACTGACTTACCGGAGCAAAAACCATTTTGCTCAGGGATTATAATATTTTCAAATACAGTACTCAATTGTTCTATTACAAGTGCTTCAAATATTTTGCTGAAAATTGATAAAATAGAAATAGGTCTATAATTATTAATATCATGTCTATCACCAGTTTTGTGCACAGGAGTTATGTGCGATAATTTCCACATATGAGGAAAGATACCAGATTCAAGAGATTGATTGTAAATAATGAATAAAGGTTCTACGAAATAAAATGAGCAAGTTTTAATAAATTTACCAGGAATCATGTCAGGACCACATCCTTTATTTATATTCATATTCACTAAATAATTTAGAATTTGTTCACGAGTTATGTGAACATTACCAAAATTTGAAAGAGAATTATCGCTAGCATTTTGATCAGAAGTTACTATATTATCAGAATCATCACAATTCAGAAATACCGAGCTGAAACAGTTTGCAAAAAGATTACAAATCTCTGGTCCATTATTAGCTTCAAGATTATTATATTTCATAAAGTTAGGTATACCTTTCGTATTTCTTAAGGTTTTGACATAAGTCCAGAAATATTTTGGATTATTATTTATATTATTTTGAATATTGTTAATGTACACATTGTAATCCTCTTTGATTTTAATCTTTGTTTTACAGCGTAAAGAAGAAAATAATCTATAATCAGAGATTCTGCCATACAATCTCCACTTACCATGAGCTTTCTTTTTTTCACGAAGAAGCTTTAATAAGTCTGGAGAGAACCATGGTGGATATTTGTTATTTTTGGACATTTTGGGTGGCACAAATTCATCAATTAAAGAATACACAATATTATAGAAAATTTCGACATTGGTGTTAACATTTGTTCCAGAAAGCCTAGTATTCCAATTGATTGCAGATAGTTTATAGATTAATTCATCATAATTACATTTATTAAAATTTTTTAAATTCGATACAATTTCAAGTTCTTTATCTTTATGATTACTACACATTTGTAATTGCACTTCGATTGGAGGATGATGTCTATCTGTTTTCGATATTGACGCATTACATTGCTTAACATTGCAATTAATGTTACACAAAACTAAGTCTAATATTTTACTGTTAGTGTTCACTACACCATTAAATTGTGACAAATTACAAGTATTAATTGTATTAACAAATTCAAAATATGTTAGATTATTTTTATGATTCAATGGGGCGTAATAGTTAGAGTGAGGGGTCCATTCAATATGGGGAAGATTATAATCACCAACCACAAGGATATTATGATCAGGATATTGCATACACACATCACACATTTTATTAAAATGATCACTGTATATTTCACTGGGAGATGCTGGAGGGATGTAGACACAGCAAACGTGTAGTTTAAAGGTGGAATAGGAGATGGTCACCCACATATCCTCTGCCTTAGAGCTCCATGAAGGTTCGAACTTGGTTTTAAATTTTTTTGCGATTAAAATTAATACACCACCGCCATCAGATTTTGTGAGGTCATGTCTATCACGTCGATAAATAATATACTTGTTTTGGTCACAAATTTCGGAGTTTAATATATTGGGATTGAGCCATGATTCGGTGAATATTAAAATATCGTAATCACAAGCCACTATTTCATTGTACAGATCTAATAATTTTGTTTTAATTCCCCTCAAATTTTGGTAATATATATACAAGTTATTGAAATCCATTACAATTGTGCGTATAAATTAATGTGTATGCAGGATTTATTTGATTTTGTTTAGGTCAACATGACTATTGATGATGATGATGGGAGAAGTGTCAGATTTCCTCACATATATCCTAGATGATTTTACCCAGACATATTTAAAATTACAATCTCTAGCCTTCTTTTTCGTTTCATGTAGTAATTGTTTGTTAGATGGGCTAAGGTGATCATTAATGAAAATTTTATTGTTCTCAGTGAATTCTAATTGGTTTGAGTTGAGATTATTATGTATTTTTGAGTTAGCGATGAAATTCTCTTTTTTCAATCTGGATATAAACCTAACAATTATGTTCTTTGGTTTATTTTTATCATAAGTAAAAGATGACACGCGATGAATAGCATCTATATCGTTCTCGGATATGGAGTAATTAATTTTGTTGCTAATTTTATTTACTATATTTATTAAATTTTCATTGTCCTTCTGTGGAACCCCAACAATTTCAATATTATTTACTCGGGAACGTTGCTCTAAATCTGCGACTTTGGATTTTAATATTTCGCACTCTTTTTGAACTAAATCAATAGCTTGTATTTTTTCGGTAAGATGTAAGAATTTAGATTCAAAATCGTCGATTTTGTTGCAACAAAACTCTACCGAACGCTGTAGATCATCTAGTTTGCTCATAATATCTTCCATTGAAATATTACCCGAAGTGGATGATTTATTTTTATTGGGTGCAGGTGATTTGCAAGCAGTGCACATCCAGATTAAGTTAGGATGGGAGACTAATATATTTTTATCAGATGATGATAATGACGTACATGTGAAATGAAATAGTTTTTGACAGGGACCACCACAAGTCAACCCTGGATTACCTCGGTTAACATTTCCTTTGCAAGTTGGACAGATGTTGACCATGTTGAGTAGTTAGTATGAGCCAGGTGTAGAATAAAAAACAGAAACAAGTTGACTTACTGCAGGTAGACGGCCTCACAAATATAGTTGTGACTGGCGCACAATCACAGATGACTTGTGAAAAAATTTGCAATTATCACCTCTATTGACACATATACAAAATATCAAATAATTCCAATCTGGAGCACACACTTTATACTTTTGAACTAAAAAATTCACTAACGCACGATAAGAAATCGATTTGTTTGTTGGAAAATATTTAAAATATAAAATTTACCACCAAAAACAACACTTGGAAATAGACTGCTTTTATGCACGTACTACATGTGATTTGTGAATACTATATACAGTATAATTACTTAACAACAAATTAAATACATGCAACTTTAAGTAATATTGTTTATCCAGAAGCACGATTATCCAGAAACAATATTATTGCGGCAATTTTTTTATAATTTCAGGTTTATATAACAGCACTTCTGAAATAATGCAATAATAAATTCAAGATCACATAAACAATGGGAGTAATGAAAAATCGTTTGTCTTCTATTAGAAAAATATTTATTTATTTGTAACAGGCAATTGTCTATCCTAAATATATAAAATATTGTATATTTTGTTTTACATTATTAAGCAGAGATAAATCGATTCAGTAATCATGTATATTTCTGAATTATACTTCTTTGACAAGTGGTTAAATTAATTTCAGATAAAAATCATAATAAAATCTGCATTTTATTTTATGTTTATACTTATATTTTTTACAGTAACTAATTAAGTAGTATACCATTAGCCCATTAACGTGAAACAATTGCTGCTATGTTAGTACCATTGCCATATTTCAACAGTTTTAAAAAATCAGATGCCCAAAATGTAACCTATATAGTACAATAAATATCTTGCTTCTACCTGTATAAACTATTTTATTATACATAACCTTCTTATATGGTGTCAGTTGTTTGTGTTATATTTAATGTTTCTAGTAAATGACTCTGACTCAAACTTTGCTGTATTCATGCACACATATATCCAGACCGACGGATCGACAGACATGCTAAAAATAAATAAAACCATGGAATATGCTCGTATGCTTCAACAGTGAATAAATAATTCATATATCAATATAACTTATTCATTCAATAAACTAAAACGAAATTCACTATCACAATTTAAGAATTCCATTACTAGGGAGAGATTTATTCATAGAATATGTAATTATTGTGAAAAGTAGGTTGTAAATAATGTCTTATTGAAAGATAATGACTACAAAATAATGAAAACTAATTTCGAATTTGGATGTTTAATGTCAAGGTACCAAAGCAATTCAAAACTTAAAATGAATATATTATACATTAAATAGAATATAATATTTTTAACAAGTTGCATATATATATATATATATATATATATATATATATATATATATATATATATATACCGGGTGTCCCAGCTCGACCGACACATGGGAGTTTTACATGGGAAATCAGTTAATTATGAATAGTATCTCCCCAGTGTAAGATATTAACTTGAAATTTTGTATACTTATCGGAGAATATTAATTCTATGGATCACACTCATTTGAAATATGCAATTTCGTCTGCAGGCGAGATTTATTAAATTTAAAATCTAATATTTTCGTTCAAAATCAGACAGCCATGACATTTGTTTAAGCCTACTTGATTGCAGTTTTGCACTCCTGATAAAATTTGTTTTGAACGATATATCTCTGGAACTAATGATCGGATTTAAAAAATAAAAAAAAACTGTTGAAAAGAGAATTGAGAGGCCTTTCGAACTGTGTCATGTTTGACACCCTTTTCCATTTAAAATTTTTGAGGTGCAGTCCACCCCCATTTTAGGGTTGAAGTTACGCCATTGGTACTAATCCATTTAGGTGTCCCCCTTTATACTAAAATTGACGTGTTCGAGCGTTTTTTGCAAAATTAATTTTAAGTGGCCAAAAATTGCGCTGATAATTTTCGCTGGGCCACTCTTTATGTAGTATCACACGTATAATGTACCCATATTTCAATAGTTGTAGATAAATATATTTTATTGAAGAAAAAATGAACTGTTTTTCATTTATTAGAAAATGAATGTTGATTATAAAATAAAATGTGACGATTATATGTGTCACTTAATTACTTATCATTGTTAGCAAATAAAGCATGTTTGAATATTGTTCTTATGTCATTAAATATTTTTATTTTAATATTGAAAGTTGTTGAAGGAAAAATAATGTGTGTACCACGAGTGCAAAATAGTATTGCCGCTCTAGTATAATTGAAGCTCTCAGCTGCGCTTCGAACTTTAATTTTTATACTCGTATATTTTATATGATTAAAGAAGAATATTTTATAGTTATTTTTGTTTCCAGATTGCGAAATGTCACTTTACATTCGAGATTAAAACTTTTTGCGGGCACAGCGAGCAAAAAAAAATCGAGAATGCAAAAGCATTTCGCAATCATGTATAAAAAGGCATTTTGTCGAAAATTACGTTCCAAAATTAGTAAAAATTCTAACAGAAAATTTTGACATTTATCAAATCAAATATTTTTTGACAGATGACAGTTAGTTGACAGCAGAAATCAAGCAAATGTTTTAAATTATATCAATTTTTCAAGTAAATATTTCAATACGTCGTTGCTTAATGCTATTAAAATGAAGTTAGAAAGCAACAAATACACTAAAATGACAAATTTGATTAAATTGCGACCCATTATTTCATCAAAAAAATTCCTGGATGTAAAAGACTTTTTTAGGCGGCTGGTACATGAATTGTTGTTTTTTGTATCTGCTGACAACCTTAAAGTAACAATTTATATTTGACATCTGTCAAAGTCCAAATTTTTAGCCGCTTGTTTGTTCATTATTGATTTACATAGTTAATATTAATGTGATAAATTATTTTAGAATATAATAACAAGTGTAAGTAAAATTTTAACTATCCATTTACAAATATTAATAAAAAAGTAATGAATTTGCGAGTAAAAATAGCGGCCGTAAAGTAATTGCGGCCGTAAAGTAAATTTTGACGAATATCAAAAATTGATTTTGAATGAAAATTTATAATTTCTTGTTGTAATCGGCTAAAAAATGTTGTGTGCACCTCGGCTAAAAGTTCTTTTTGGGCCTTATCTGATTTGTAGCCTCGGCTGCAAACTTCGGGTTCAGCCAAAAAAGATTACTTTTAGAACCTTGATACACAAATAACTATTTTTCGAAAACTGTCATGAGAAGTTGTTATTTACATGACCACTATCAACCCGCCATATGATTGTTTTTGTCGCATGTATCATCAATGGGTTTTTTTCTTACTTCGATTACCTTGTAATATTTCACCGTCACTCTCATTTGGACTCATTTTTAACATAAAACAACAATTTTAATTTAGAATTGACATTCATGTCAGAATGACAGATAATTTTATTTTTGTTTTGTGGTTCAATGATGATTGTAGTCATGGAAACAAATATAATGTGACTTTTTAAGATAAATACTAATCACGTCTACTGTCAAATAGTTTTAATAAAGAAATTCATAATAAATCATACAAAAAATATTGTATGATACGTATGCCATATGCAATGTGTTTGTTTTACACTTGTACGTTTTTATATAATGTACGTGTATCATGAACTTCTATTTTCTATAACTGTCAAAAAAAGTTGTTGTTTATGTATTGATACCTGTTACCAAAAAATGATTGAATTTTTCATACTATTATTTCAATAAATATATTATTGGTAAAAAAAAAAATGTTGTCTTTAGTGTGTTCGATTGACTTTTTCAGTGACATTCTCTCTCTCGCATTAAAGACACAAACTTGGCACATATAAAAATAATATTTCGTAATGAACCCCAGGCGTCCTATCTTTAATAATTCAGGCAAAGAAGGGGTCTAATGCATGGAAATAATTTTGATGCCATGATGATGACAGTGTCGCCGCGTAGCGGAATAGTTTGTCAAGCCCGATTCGACGGCAGCCTTAAATAATTTTGAAATTGATTGTCTTCAAAATGTCTGTGACACACTCGGTATCTCCTATTTGTCAATTGTTTCAGAGTAAAATGGTATAAATCTTACAAAGATAAGTTAGTGGTACAGTTTCCAACTATTTTATGTAACTTTCTTGTTGACGTTTCCATGTCATGTAATTATGATCTCCGGAAATAAATTATTATTATTATTATTATCACTTAACATTACGTCATACCTAGGTTTCATATCAATTCTCACAGATGGCAGCACCTAAGACTTATCACCTATCACTATAGCTCGTCCAATATAGAAATGAACCTGCGCGAAAGATGCATTTTCGTTCATATTTTGAACAACCAATGGGAAAAGGTACCCCCCATTGCGTTTTTTACCAGTGGCGTACTTAGTTCATAGTTCATTTGGGGAAACTATTAAGAAATTATTATATAATACGAAGGAAATTCGAAAGTAAGATTTAAAGAACATATAATTGCAATAAACAGAAAACAGCACAGGATTTGCCGAGGATTATATTACCAGGTAATAATCATTTATGGAAAGGGTGATTCGTAATCTTACATGTAGCAGAAAAAGGATTACCAATAATTTGGCTTGAAAATCTAAAGATTAAAGAAGCTGATATTCAAAGAAAAATATTGTCAGTGACCAAACCGATGTAATCCATTCGCCTCTACTTAATTAGCATTTTTTTATGATGTTCATAAATGTGATATTTTCTTTTGTTATTCATAAACATTATGCATTTTAAAATATAAATATTTACAAAAATTCAATTTGTTATTGAAATAATCCCACGCCAATGGTAGATTGCTTTCCCATTTATGGTTTACGCCCCTAGTTTATTGGATCAGTGCAGTTTTGAACTTGGTTGACATGGGGTAGGTATAGCTACTATAACCCAGTACTGCACAGGGCAACTGGTAGGCCAGGCATGGGTCTACGATACGTTTAGTATGTAGTGTGTGGCACATTGAACTATATTTATGTTGCCATCTCCTTCAACTTGTTTGTTGCATTATATGCGCGAGAATGATTGACAGGTCCTTTTCTATTTTGGACGAGCTATAGTGATAAGTGTCACAGAATCGGTCTCCCTGGAGTTATGTTTGGAACAATTACAAATCAGCTTAAAACAGTTGTACTGAATTTAAGTCAGTGCCAAACTGTTTTAAATAATGTTAAGACAGTTGGGAAGTATTTAAAATAGTCGTAGATAGTCCAGAATTAATTTAATACGTTTAAAACGTACCAGAATGACTGAAAGTTTTTTTTTTAATTCAAACAATATTGCTAATTGAAGCAAACTAGTATATTTATGTTTGGAATTAAATAATATAGTGAATTGTTTTTATGAAATGGGACTGGAGTTAGTTTGACATTTTAGAATGTTAACAAAGGGTATAACTAATCCGGATTACCATTTTAATTTGTAATTTGTGGCTTATTTTTGAAACAGTGATATAAAAACGTAAATATAAAACAATAGTTTATTTTGTCAAATTTAACTGTATCAATTATAACAAATGAAATAGTTAGTGATAAATAGAGCGCAGATGGGACACGCTGTGTGGAGAAGAGTATGAACGTGTTCTCTGTGTGCAGGACTTCCTCAAGAAGAGAGACAAGCACAGCAGGTACTGGTGCGAGCAGCGCAGCGAGTGCTGGATGTGCAGGGCGGCCCTGCAGCCCGGCACGCTGGCCCGACACTATCAGGCCTGCGAGGAGCTCCAGGAGGTCTCGGCCGGCGAAAGGAAATTCGCCAGCAATCTATTATAAAAATTACTGGTTTTAAAAATGAATTGTTTCCGTTATTTTTTTTATAAATGTTTTCTTTTGCTCTTCTTAAATTAGCACTGGCTACGTCATGATGAAGTCTGATATTGAAGTATTTTCTTCCACAGCAGCCTTCGATTTACTTTTTTCAATTCAATTTTAGTATAAATAACAAATTTTGTCAATTTTTCTGTTAATTATAAAAATAAATTATTACTGTTTTATATTGTTGTAAAGCTAAAAAAATCTCTATTTAAAAGTATCATAGCTTAATTTGAGCTCCATATGAAAAATAAAAGTTGCTATCAGTAACTCGTAAATGGTTAGATATAAAAAAAAAATAGTACTTCTGCAAATTCACCCTACAAAAGTGCCTTAAGGAAGTTCAAACCAGAATCTCGTATTATTTCATATAACAAAGTTATAAGCAAAAAATGAAAATCGCTAAATTTACATTTTCCCCTATATCTAGTGACCTATGCATTTTTTCGCAAATAACAAAACACTATTAAAATAGCCTCCTAACGGGGCAACTTTTGTCTAATTTAATCAACCTCGTAGCTCTTACGGTTCTCGAGATACCTTAAATGGGACATTCTGTATAAGTATTCTGTGGTCCACCATCTAACTGAGCTGTATTTCACTCGACACCTAGTGATATAAAGGAAAGTGGAACTGAGATGTATTATAGTATATTTGATATATATTGATCACATTCAACTTGTTATACAAATATTTACAGCTAGAAACCGTCCGGTTACATAGAACGAGAACAGACCAGACTTGTGTCACACACTTCTGTACAAACTATACATACACTGGCTAGCGTATCTACATCATGAGCGAGCGGCGGGCGTGGAATGTATGTGGCAGCTCGGAGGAGAGTAACTAGAAGATATCAGGACACATGTACCACTCCTGGCGCTCCTTGCACTCCCAGTAGTTGCCCTTGTAGACGTGCGCGATGGAGTCCGAGTCGGGCTCCCTGCGCTGCTCGAACCACAGCGGCTCGTACGGCGGGAACGGCTTGCCGCTGCGCGCCGCCTCCTCCGCCTCAGCTTCCCGGCGGCGTCGCGCCGCTCGCTGCTTCTCCTCCAGCCTGAGCTTCTCGGCGTTGGCCTCGTCCCAGCGGCCGTCCTCCATGAGGCGCTGGTCGGGGCGGCGGCGCGAGTCGGTGGGCGCCACGCCGGCCTCGGGCTCGTTGAGCTGCGCGGCCAGCAGCGTGAAGCCGTACGACTTGGCGCAGTCTGCGGGCGGCGCGCGCCGCTTCCACGCCGTGCTGTGCGCGCCCGTCTGGAACACCGCGGCGTCCTCGCACGGCGCGCTCGCGCCCTCCACCGGCGCGATGTCCACCTTCGTGTCCCACGTGCCCGTCACCACGTAGCGCACCGTCTTGCCCGCGTCCATCACGCAGCCTTTGACCCTGCGCTGCTGGTCCCTGGTGAAGTAGCTGTAGGGGATGTACTTGAGGTGGCACAGCATGCCCTGGGCGGGCCCGGCGCGGCCCTGGATCTCCATGTCGCCGTGGTGGTCCACCCACAGCTTGCCCACGATGATGTTGTGCACCGTGGTGGTGACCTTGCGCCACGAGTAGCGGCTGCCGCTGGCCGGGAACTCCACGTGCGCCGTGCCCATGGGGATGACCTGCAGGTACTTGCCGCGGAACTTGGACGTCATGGTGAACTCCTGCCAGCAGCGCCACAGGCGGCCCTCGCAGTACTGCGCCACCATGGGTGGGTGGTGTGACACCTAGAGCAAACACAACCTGTACCTGACGTCACGATCGCATTCCAAACTTTAAAAATTCATATCTCGCTTATTATAAGGAATTTTCACATCGGATTTTCAACAATCGTCATAACTTCCAATGAAGTTTCATAAAATAAAATAATAAAAAAATGGTTTATTGAAGTAATAGAAATTAGTTAAAAAAAATATCGGTTACTGGTTTTTATTAACCGGTTACATGCCCTGAGTATATCTCGTATTACAGTCCTGCTATTGAAACAATGATGATGTTATCTGGTGTAGAATTGAATGGGGTAATTTCACATTTTCTGTTTTATTTTTTTCCTGAAAGTCTACCGTCTACAATAAATGTAAATAATATTTTCATGGCATTTGGGTACATTGTTTTGTAAATATAATTTTTTGAAAATAGACTTGGATTTCAAATCTCAACAGGACGCCATTTGCCAATACGTCACGAATCAAAATGATCATCAGCTCACTCTTGCGGACGAAATGTAAACTAAGGCAATTTAAAATAAAATAAGTATATAAATATGTTACACTGTGATGTAATTTCAATTATATTTCACGCTTACAAACCTGTAGTTCTACTAGGCAGTCCAGAACAAATGAAATTAGCAGAGGGCAGCTGTCAAAATATTATTTCAAATTTATTAAAAGTTTACTGGTCTGTATTGATATTTCGCATTGTAGAGATATTGTTTAAATTATATTTTCACTCAAACTGTTTAAAGTTTGTCAAATATATCTAATAGTGAGGTCAGACTTCACTATTATATATATATATATATATATATATATATATATATATATATATATATATATTTGATAAAGTTTTTGACAGTTTGAGTGAATATATAATTTAAACAATATCTTTACAATGCGAAATATCGATACACATGAATAGAATTATTTTATTCTATTACCAGTAAATTTTTAATAAACTTGAAATAATATTTTGACAGCTGCCCTCTGTCAGTTTCATTTGTTCTGGACTGCCTAACACTAATATAAAAAAAAACCTGCGTACTTTTTCTCTGACAACTATATAAATTTTAAGTTAGTTTACAGCACGAAGTATATTATACTTCGTGCTGTACACTGACGTTCAACTTGTAGCGCCTCGGTGTACGTGTGTGTGTATATATACCTGTTCGCTGATGGCGCGCCAGCCGAGGTCGTCCATGCGGTCGCACTCGTACGTCTCGCCCAGCAGCGGGTTGAACGGCTTGCCCGTGCGGTTGGCCGTGGTGGAGTAGCTGGACACGGTGAAGGCGGCCACGTACGCCATCTGCTCCGCCGGGTCCGAGCACCTGCACACACAGCCATGTGTAACACATACACGCACCACCACACATCAGCTAAATACTCGCTTCTTGTTGCGTACATTCTACCGTTCAGTGACAGATAGGCAAGCTTATGAGAACATTCACATTACTGTGTGTCTTCTGCTTGCATTTGGGTTAATATCAGCCGTTTCTCTCAAATATTATAAAACGTCAAATCATTAGTAATTAGTTATTTACATAACAAGCGTGGAAAGTGGTAAATAGCAAGCGAGTGTAGAGCGTTGCTCTGCACTTTCAAGCGAGTTATGTACACAATTTGTCAGACGACCACAAAATATTATAATAAAAACAGGGTTTATACAAAAGTGTCAATGTCAAACACAACTCACGAAAGCGTTGACGTTTGGGTTTGAGGTTAAGTATCACTAGTTAACCGGAAACTGATTTGGAAGTCTAGTACGTATTATTTGAACAATTAATAAAACTATCAGTACATTTTGACTCTTTATTTTTCATTATTCATATTATTCACTACCAATTTTAAAATCGTAGTTTTAAGCAAATTTTCATTAATTTTGTTACATTTCATTACCAAAGTTCCATCTATTGACCACTAATCGTCATATCCGATTATATAACACATTAGTGTGTTATTATAACACACGCCGTGTGCTATGTTACATTTTCTGGTGTTAATTACAGTGTAAATATGGCTATTTTCATATGTGGTTGTCTGAAAACAAATTAATTCAATTTTAAAATATACCAATGAATTATTGAAACAACCATTTTAATACATAGATGGCTCTGTCGAATGTGATTTCAAAACAGCGGTACACAAAAATATACAAGAGCGCCTATCTATATATTTTCAATCAACGATTCTATATTGCCGATTTGTATGTCAAAATAACGTTTTCTGAGATTTTCTTAACTTTATTTTCTTTCTTCCATTTGCGGAATACGCCATAATGATGATGATGACTTTGATTTGGAAGGTAATAAATTATTAAATGCTGAATTTGCTATTTCTAACAATTCCAGTAGAGTATTCGAAATATCACTATTACTTTCCATAATTATGTTTCATATTAATTATTGTAAAAACCAAAACTGTCAGAATTACAAATTATTTAATAGGTATTTTGTTCTCTGTTGCCATGGTTTCAGTAGTGAATAGAAAAGCGATACCTTAGTACATAGGTTTGTTGGCTTTTGCTCAGTACGTATACTATATCCTGTGTTACCTGGCGGCCATGTCGAGCACGTCGGCGTACTCGTAGTCCTCGGTGAGGCGCTGCAGCATGGACAGCGGCTCGGAGAAGTTGACGGGCATGGGGATCTTGCTGAGGTCCTTGCCGATGCAGTTCTTCATGATGCTCCACAGGTTGAGCGGGTAGTTGGGCTTGTCCGGCACCTTGACGCGGCGCTCGCGCGCTCTGCCCCCGGCGCTGGGCAGCGCGGGCTCCGTGGCCGCGCCCATCGTCGACCGCGACCTGCACAACAACAACAACGCTCAACTAATGCTCTAAATGGGTTCCACAACAAACAGTCTATCTCGGCTGAAATGCGGAGTTAAGAGGATTCCCGGTGTCTATTGGTAATTCAGGGTTGTTAAGAAAAAGCCACTATGGTTTAAACCGGACTGGTTTTTATATGGTTTTAACCAGTGGTTTTTATTAAAAATAATAGTAAAAAAATACACTTTTTGATTTGTGTGTTCTGCATTGTGTTGCATTCATAAGTTATAAAATTATACTTGTATTAATATTACTAATAATAGGTATAATAAATTTGCAGAGACAAACTATATATTCGGAATATTGAAAACTATTTATACATTTTTGTATTCAGATATTTTTATCTTTATGTTATTACAGAATGAAGTAATTGGCAATTGAGTTATCTTATTTTTATATTAGTATTAAGGCCGGTTTTATACAAAAAAAAATTTAATACCCACTTAAATTTAGTTCAGTAAATTCTTTTTTTTTTTCATCAAATACACATCGTTTTAATTTATTAAATGATGATTTTATCATACATTCGTTTATCATTTGGACTAGATGATGAAAATTTGTTGTGCAAGTAGATTTAAGTGGGTATTAAATTTGTTTATAAAACCGGCCCTTAGTAAATTTGTCTCAAAATATTAACTAATACGTAGTTATTTAA
The DNA here is from genome assembly GCA_035578165.1 of Stenolophus ochropezus. Taxonomy (NCBI): domain Eukaryota; kingdom Metazoa; phylum Arthropoda; class Insecta; order Coleoptera; family Carabidae; genus Stenolophus; species Stenolophus ochropezus. The sequence continues at coordinate 527,962 of JAQOWZ010000065.1, read as the reverse complement.
TTTTAAGTGATTTAAACCACTTTCAGCCGGTTTAAACCAGTTTCGTCCGGTTTAAACCAATTTAAACCACTGGTCTGGCTTTTATTACAAAAAGTGGCTTTTATTACAACCCTGATTGGTATATGGTAAAATACATGCTAATCATTTTTCTTTTTATTCAAAAACCAGAAAAGAAACTAATATGAAATAAATTCATATGAATTCTTCAAATATAGATGCATCCGCCTATATCAAATATATTTTAAAATATACAATAGAATCGCGAAAAAAAAATAATTAAATATCAGACATAAATGTACTACTCTATTGTAATGTCTAATGGTTATCTAAAGTATTTTTTCGACAAATAAGAGACATAGACTTGTAGAATAAAGACCTATAAATCAGTATTTATAATCAAAAAACTATTTGAATTAACCATTCTTCTTAAAACAGAAAAATTGTAACGTACAAATTTGTTGCATTTTTCTCCAGTTTTACTTGTAAGGGTAATGTTCTCCCACTCAATTTTCCTATTGTACGAGTGGGTGGAAGAGAAACAGAAACTTAAGTACATGTATTGAAAAGAGTCGACCGAACAATGATCTGTTATTCTTGTACAGTGGAGGAACTTGTGAACGTTGACGATACTAGAAACACAAAATATGAAGTTAGAATTTCTAGCTTCACCGGGAATCCTCTTAACATAACCCGTCTAGGGCGATGGGGTTACATTTTAACTTTGGCTTCAAATCACATGTCTACTTTCATTTGGTTAAATATTTAGACGTTAAAATTGATGATTATTACTTTTTGCTTCAAATGTAAATATTTTAGTAATTAATAATGGCTACTATGGATACTTGAAAGATACAAGAAAATGTCAAGGAGCAAAGTTAAACTAGACAAAGGGACTCATAAAATGGCCGTAGTAACAATTTTGTGTCACTTTCGGTTTTAGCGGAAATGTGTCCAACTTTAATTCTAGCATAGGGAATCGGTATTTTTATATATTTTTTCGAAATGTACATAAAATTAGCTTTACAATGATACCAAAATATCATTGTTTTACTTCAACCATTTCAAAATGGCAACACTTTATTTTTAAAATATTTACTAATAAAAATTCATAAAAAAAATACACCATAGCCAGCTATTTAAGATTTTGTTACCTGAAACCAAACAAATAATGTCGAAAAATAATAGTGGGGGTGGACTGCACCTCAAACATTTTAAGTGGAAAAGGGTGTCAAACATGACACAGTTCAAAAAGCCTTTGAATTCTCTTTTCAACAGTTTTTTTATTTTTCAAATCCGATCATTAGTTCCTGAGAAATATCGTTTAAAACAAATTTTATCAGGTGTGTAAAACTGCAATCAAGTAGGCTTAAACAAATGACAGAAACTCAAGTATCAGTTTATGAGGTGTTCAAAATGACTACCTCCAACTTCCATACAATAATAAAGTCTTAAGTCTAGTACTTCTGAAATGAAATCAAGTATGTCAAAATTTTTGTTTATATTCATTTATTTTTCTTACTGTATAATCTGAAACAATCAAATCTAAAATTTTATTTAAATTTATTAAAAATAAAATTCTGTTCCTGGTTGAACTTTCAAAACTCGTCTGTAGCACTGATATTTAAAATACATTTGTGAATAAAGCATGGCAGATGAAAATATGAAGTCTGCGACAGCCATTTTCCTCATCTCTCAATTTAATTCAATTGGCGCGAAATATGAGAAATCTTTTTAAATTTCATTTGTTTTAGTTATTTTATTTGAAATAATTGTTTTAGGTACTTGTGTAATAGATAGAATGATAAATTTATCTTACTTTCATGATTACGAATTGTACCGCAGAATGATCCTTCTCAAATTTAATTACTAAAAAAATATTAAACTAAATGTGATTTTTTTTTTGCATATTTTATTACCTAATTTTGGTAATTTTTTTAAAGATGCCCTTTAGTATCTACAACTCAGATAGAAGGTATTGGGAGATATAATTAATTTTTCGAAATTATACCTGTGTTCCAACTTTGGCTGAGTGTAATGCCATCTGTGGCAAAGTGCTCCAACTAATTAAACCTGCGTATGTCGGTAATATAGATGACTGTATTTGAAAATATTTGTTACTATTAACTTATTTACAGTATTTTACATTTAATTTTATGTGTAATAAGAAAGTAAATATTGTACAATGCAATGAAATTCCGCTATCCCAGTTGTGCCTCACAATTTTATCATGTTATAGAGAGAAAGTGTAATGTATTTGATCATAAGTTGGTAACAGCGGTTAGGGAATTTTCAGATGTCAAGTTGTTAAGTTAGTTATAAATTGTTCTGTTGTTAAAGTTATTATAAACTAAAATAATCCGTATTTTATTAAACGCGTATAACCCATACGTAACAGAAAGGATGTATCTACACATGCCCTTTATGTTGTTTTATGTTTTTATGTAAGAAAAGAGGCTATGCGACTTGTAAACAATAAGTTACAATGTCAAAAAGTGAGCGGAGTATGACAGCTCGTTTGACAGTTAACACTTACGTAAGTTCTATCTAAGCAAAAAAAAAACACTCTTTATTTTAAAGATAAAGAAATTTTGAATGAATTGTTGACGTTTGTGCATTTTATAATATTTTTTGCTTCATTGAAAGTATTCTTCTAAAACATATATGTAAATACCCCGGAAGTTATGAAGAATCAGTCACAAATTATCAATGTTCTTTTAACTGTACAGTTAGTAGTTCTGACATATTTTTTATTTATATGAGAATGAGGCTAGATTTCCATCCAATAAATATGAATTTATATTCTAAAAACAAAAAATCCAGAGAAAAGCCAAATTATTTTATTCTTAATTTTTTAAACATTATTTTAATTTTCCTGTGTTTTTACAAACTATTCTTAAACCGATTTTTTCATCATTTGATTTTAAAGTAATGTGTGTAAAATAAATATGTATATAATTATTATTATTTTCTTTCCATATTTTCCATGTTCTTTGTTTCTTAGTCACACTGCAACAATATTAATATCACATAAATAAAGACGATATAATTTTTTTTAATACAATTAAAATCTATAGTTTAGAATCGCTATGATTTTTTTACATGAAAGAAATTATACATAGAGATCAAAACATCAACCAGAACGATATGTCATTAGTTTTATAGGTTAGTTACGGATTGGAGGAAATCCTTTCAGGTTCTCATACCAGACCATCTCCAGGTACGAAAATATTAGTACGAGGCATCTGAATCCGGCCACCAAATGAAGATATTTAACTGTTGAGGAGTTACGAGTCAGGGAAAGTGAAGTAACACTTTTACACAATGTTTAGAGGTAAATACGTGAATACATTTATAACTGTGCATGTTGTAAGCGTTTATATTGTGGCAGACAGCTGTCCGAAGCTGGTGCGGACGGACAGACACGCCGAACACCTGGGGAACGTGTCCAGCGAGCCTCAAGGTCCGGACTTCAGTTCCGGGCTGATAAATCCACCAATTATTTTACATTCCATCGCTGTAGAAAATTCTACGTTAATATTTGTGAAACTGTTTGAAAATAAATGTTATATTTTGTGATTATCAAGACAAAAATGTGCCAAATGTTGTCGCAACAGTGTATTGTAATTTCTTTACTTTTAAGCAAAAAAGTGGCAGATTTGAAGTACAACGGAAGCGTATCTGGTTAGTTTTAAGAGTTTTGTGTGTCTTTATCGGTTTTGTTATCTTTTTCTGAAGTTCCAGACTGCCAAAGAACTGGAGGAACAAGTTACCGAAAAATGTCATTTTTGTAATTTGTTCATTATTTAGATTTTTGCTTGCCACTTCTACACGGTTAAAGATAACTCCTTTCTGTTTCAAAATTATGAAATCTACAAGAAATTTGGCGTAAGATACATTATACTTATTATATTTCTATCGATGAGTGGTTTAATTTTTATAAGTACTTAAAAAAATATCATTTTTGTAATTTGTTCATATTTTAACATTAAACACACCAACAATAAAACAACACATTCACAGTAAAAACACTTTATTGAACAAACGAAAATATACATATATAAGGATATTATAAACACACCACACAATAGGGCACGAGAGCAATACCGTCGACTTTGCCCAAGCCTCTCATCTCATTTCACAGCATTCCAGTAGCGGAAATTTAAATAAAAGTCAAAATGCTGTAACTTCAACCCTAAAATGGGGGTGGACTGCACCTCAAACATTTTAAATGGAAAAGGGTGTCAAACATGACACAGTTCGAAAGACGTTTCAATTGTCCTTTCTACAGTTTTTTTATTTTTCAAATCCAATCATTAGTTCTAGAGAAATATCGTTTAAAACAAATTTTATCAGGTGTTCAAAATTGCAATCAAGTAGGCTTAAACAAATGACAGAAACTAAATAAACAATTTTTTCGACAAGTTGTTTGTAATAAACAAGTAATTTGTAAGTTAGATTTATTTTTGTGGGGTTATTTGAAGTCTAAAGTTTATGCCACGCTACCCGAATTTTTAGAAGATTTACGGTCCTTGAAATAGCAATTTTCTTGTTGCAATGTCTTCTTTTAGCAAAAAAAAAACATAAAATTAGGACGTGGAAGTAAATATTCATATGATTTTTTACAAAATTAAAAAAATTTGTTACTTACTCAAATGTCATTTGAGTGAATATAAAATACAAAATTTCTTATACCTTGTAAAATATTAAAGATCTGAATCTGAATCGTCGAGGGTAACAACATTATATAAACAAACCACTAATTATTCTTAATATAAGTGATTGTTTTTTAACAAACATATGGTCAACAAATGAAGGTTATATCTAGTAACTTTGTATTGCCAACTGTATGTTTTACAATAATCCTGTGAAAATGAATAAACTTTAGATAATTATTTATACTATATGTTTTGCAATATATAAATAATAACTGTCTTAAATAAGTAGCAAATAATAATAATAATAATTAATTTAGATAGTAGACATTTTTGCTGCTATCCACGCCAGTAAAACAGTTTTCCCGCGCTTTCAATGCGTAATTTCTTGCTTTTATTAAGTATAACAAAATCTATTGTTATTAACTAATTACGAGGATGTATAATGGCATAACAATAAACTATGTATTGTTGTAGGTACTTTGTGTAAATGTGAGTATATTTAATGGTATAATAAGTGAATAAATAGTGTCTTGTATTTTTAGGTTAAATGTAAACCACGTTTTTGTTGTAAATTGTTTAAACAAAGCAGGAAAATACCCAGGAAAGATATGCAACAGGATAATCAGCCCTATTTTCTAACGAAATGTTTATCGATAACAACTAATTTTCAGTTGCTATTTTCAAGGTCAGTTTTAAGAAAATATTTCCTATTTTCTAACTTAAAACAGTTGTTAAGTTATAACGACAGTTGCTATATAATTAGTTGTTTTCATAAACACTGCATTTTCTACAGGTAACATAAATTATAATCGAGATTATATTATAAGTATGTATCTCTATAGATATTTTTTTCAGTAATCCGTTTTATATTCCTAAATTTCGATTTAGAAATTTTTTTAGAGTTAGAGTGGCTATTTCCTAGTTGAATAACCACGTTGTTAAAAACAAACTTAGAAAATACCGAAATGATCGCAGTTGTTATGTGGGTTGCTAAAAATTGTAGTTATTTATTAGTTGTTATATAGCAACCACTTTAGAAAATAGGGCTGAATATGTATTTGGAGACAACAATTAAAGTGTTTATAACAATTACAGATGTGTATATGGAAGATTATTTAGCAATAAATGGACACAAAATGAAAGAGATTAATAAATATGCTTATTACATGTACACATGCAGGACAATGATTTCATGACAAGTGTAGATTGTTTATAACAATGAAAGATGTGTGTCTAGAAGATAGATTAGCAATAAATAGACATGTTAATAATGTTATCTATTTTACAGATAGCATTCTGAAGTTGGTGATACATTCGGAAGGTTATACAAGCACGTGCAGAACAGCTTATAAAATTGATTATTATTTGATAAATATGTATAAACATGCAATAGGTGTACTATATTATTATAAATAAAGACTTAAACAATACATGCAACAAATATTATGTGTTTGTGTTCTTTTTTATTGAACCTTGAAAATCCTTTATTAAAATATAAACAAATATCTGTAAACAATACATTAAACAAATGTTTAAAGTAGATTAATGTATTTACACGAAATTTATTAATAAAAAAACACACATAACCTGTACGTCGTTTTTGCTAATTTTCTCTCTTTTTAAAATATTTCCTTTGTTGATGTCTATTTATTTATTATTATTTATGATCTAGAAATAGGGATTAAGCATTTTCAACGTGATTGTTAATGCTAAAAAGAACTTTTTGTTATTAATACTTCTACATACATGTCAAGTAGCATTAGTATTTATCTAATGGACTTTCTTTGTTACTTTAGCAACTAAATTTATCAAAATTTTTTTTATATTACAGCTCATTAAATATTCATATTTGCAAATAATACATATATTTAAAACTTATTTGTTGCTAACTAATTAGAATTACGAGATATTAATATATTTTTTAATTATCAGCGCCATCTTACGACCAATAATGGAACTACTGAAATAAATAAGAATTAGTATATTTTAGGTGTAAATATTGTTGTTATTAATTAAAAGAATTGGACAACCTTAGAAACAAATAAGCCCCGCCCCTTAGACAAACTTCAAGTCATAGACTGTAATAAGTAAGACAAAGACAAATAATACATAAAATGTTCCAAGTGACGTCACTCCTATATGGGCTGGCGGCGACTATACTTACCTAAATTGGGAGGAGGCACAAACCTGAGTTAGATTAAGTTATGCCTTTGGCCGAATATGGCTTTATTTGATAGAGTTTGATAGAATTTGAGGAAGAAACTAAATTACGTAAGGTTTTTGGCCGGATGTGGTCGGATTTGACAGATTTTGACAGCTTTTGAGGGGAGGCGCTAACCTAAATTAAGGGGGGCGACTCTAACCTAAATTTAGGGGAGGCACTAACCCAAGTTAGGTTACGTTAGATTAGGTTAGGGTAGGTTAGGTAAGGTTAGGTTAGGTTAGGTTAGGGGAGGTTAGGTAAGGTTAGGTTAGGTTAGGTTAGGTTAGGGGAGGTTAGGTTAGGTTAGGTAAGGTTAGGGGAGGTTAGGTTAGGTTAGGGGAGGTTAGGTTAGGTTAGGTTAGGTCAGGTCAGGTCAGGTCAGGTCAGGTTAGGTTACATCCCAAAGTTATAAATATCTTTATTATGTAGTCAGTATCATTTATTTGTATCATAATATAACACACGAATATGTAGAACACACATATACATACACACATACATACATACATACATACATACATACATATATATTAAAAATAAATTAATGGTTCTCAAGTTACAGCAGACAGGAACAGAGATATATTTATTATTTATTACAGTACACAACACACACATATAAATCCATGAATTTTTTCGCTTTTTTTTTTTTTTTTTTTTTTTTTTAAGTCCACAAAAATATACTGTTAATCATTTCATATCATACTTTTACTATAAAAAAACATTATACGGTAAGGAAAAATTACAAATCTTATTTCATTCACTTACCATTCAAGTGTATTATGTAGCAGTATTTTTAAATAAATAAACAAACATCTTATTAAATTATTATTTTATTTTGTTAGTAACTTTTTGAGAAACCATATTGGTAATATTGGTAATACCGTAACCATATATTTCATCTGTCAAATGTATTTTAAGTTTGTTGTTCTCATTTGCTAAGTTTTTATTTATTATTATCTAAATACATAGAGTTTCATTGTATTTCAACATTCTGTTGCTACAGAAACAAATACTCTTTTATGTTGTCGACCGATAACATAAAGTGTTACAAAACGAAGATTAAATGGTCTGTAAATAATTTAATTGTTATTTAATATTTTCAGAGAAACAACTACTAAATGTATGTGATTTTTTCTTAAATATACTTTCAAATATGTTACAGTAAAGTACGTTTATAACGAACAACTGGACACTAGTTGTGATAATCGAATATTTGCGATATACTGTTTTGTTGATACTAAAACAAGATATTCCTTTGAGTTTTAAGCTTTTTCAACATATTTTATTTATTTCATTTATTATAACAAGAAGTAAAGGTATCTGTTTTTAGTTAGTTTAGTTTAGTACTCGATGAGATGACACTGATCGTACTTGTAAATTAATAAATTTCATATTCTCTTGTAGGTAGGTACTACAATATAGTATTATGAAACGGTATATTTTTAACAAAGTAACAATTGTTTTTATTAAATAACAGGAACATTTTGTAAAACAATATTCATACCAAATTCAGTATAACAATATAACCTAAAAATCATGTGATACACGCGTTGTCATACGTCAATTGTTTATGTTATTGTTTCTATCGTTAATCATATGTGCGTGTGTGTAAAATATTGGTAAGTTTTTATTTATAAAACCTAAATACGTAATCCATTAATATTCCAAACATTCTACTTGTTTTACGATTTCTAAACATATTTTTCCTACGACCACTGTTAAAAATAGTCTTTTTAACGGTTGCTTAGCAAGTTAAAAATAACAGTTTATAACACAGTGAATACTTTTAAATTGTAGTCATTGACAACGTGTTAAAAAGGAACTAAATCTAGTTACCTGTCAGAAAAATGTCATTCTATAATGCTTAGTTTTTATTTACTAATACATAACTAGGGTCGTAGGAAAAATAGTGTATGATATTTGTGTTAAAAGTGATTTTATTTCGTTCGTGGGGTTTGTTAAACTCGGCTTCGTCTCGTTTCAAACTTCCCAACTCACTCATAAAATGTCACTTTTAACACTTATATCATAAATAACTATTTTAATGATAAACATTAATAAAATGCATGGAAAAGATGAAAATAAATATTTTACATTATATTGTTTTTTATTTGTTTTGTATTACGTCGCTCTGTAAACAGTTACACCTGTTGCTCTCTCTCTCTCTCTCTCTCTCTCTCTCTCTTTTCGCCGGACATAAACAAGAAGGGGGTTACTATGGTAACCAACCAAGAATGCACCTTTAGACACAAACATAATCTATTATAAAAATTATTGGTTTTAAAAATGAATTGTTTCCGTTATTTTTGTTTTAAATGTTTTCTTTTGCTCTTCTTAAATTATTGAAGTATTTTCTTCTACAGCAGCCTTCGATTTACTTTTTTCCATTCAATTTTAGTATAAATAACAAATTTCGTCATTTTTTCTGTTAATTATAAAAATAAATTATTACTGTTTTATATTGTTGTAAAGCTAAAAAAAAATCTCTATTTAAAAATACCATAGTTTAATTTGAGCTCCATATGAAAAATAAAAGTTGCTATCAGTAACTCGTAAATGGTTAGATATAAAAAAAAAAACAAATTAGTACTTCTGCAAATTCACCCTACAAAAGTGCCTGAAGGAAGTGCAAACCAGAATCTCGTATTATTTCATATAACAAAGTTATAAGCAAAAAAAGAAAATCGCTAAATTTACATTTTCCTCTATATCTAGTGACCTATGCATTTTTTCGCAAATAACAAAACACTATTAAAATAGCCTCCTAACGGGGCAACTCTTGTCTAATTTAAGCAACCTCGTAGCTCTTACGGTTCTCGAGATACCTTAAATGGGACATTCTGTATAACTATTCTGTGGTCCACCATCTAACTGAGCTGTATTTCACTCTCGACACCTAGTGATATAAAGGAAAGGAACTGAGATGTATAGTATATTTGATATATATTGATCACATTCAACTTGTTATACAAATATTTACAGCTAGAAACCGTCCGGTTACATAGAACGAGAACAGACCAGACTTGTGTCACACACTTCTGTACAAACTATTATACACTGCCTATTAGCGTATCTACATCATGAGCGAGCGGCGGGTGGAATGTATTGGGCAGCTGGCTGGTCAGAGTAACTAGAAGATATCAGGACACATGTACCACTCCTGGCGCTCCTTGCACTCCCAGTAGTTGCCCTTGTAGACGTGCGCGATGGAGTCCGAGTCGGGCTCCCTGCGCTGCTCGAACCACAGCGGCTCGTACGGCGGGAACGGCTTGCCGCTGCGCGCCGCCTCCTCCGCCTCAGCTTCCCGGCGGCGTCGCGCCGCTCGCTGCTTCTCCTCCAGCCTGAGCTTCTCGGCGTTGGCCTCGTCCCAGCGGCCGTCCTCCATGAGGCGCTGGTCGGGGCGGCGGCGCGAGTCGGTGGGCGCCACGCCGGCCTCGGGCTCGTTGAGCTGCGCGGCCAGCAGCGTGAAGCCGTACGACTTGGCGCAGTCTGCGGGCGGCGCGCGCCGCTTCCACGCCGTGCTGTGCGCGCCCGTCTGGAACACCGCGGCGTCCTCGCACGGCGCGCTCGCGCCCTCCACCGGCGCGATGTCCACCTTCGTGTCCCACGTGCCCGTCACCACGTAGCGCACCGTCTTGCCCGCGTCCATCACGCAGCCTTTGACCCTGCGCTGCTGGTCCCTGGTGAAGTAGCTGTAGGGGATGTACTTGAGGTGGCACAGCATGCCCTGGGCGGGCCCGGCGCGGCCCTGGATCTCCATGTCGCCGTGGTGGTCCACCCACAGCTTGCCCACGATGATGTTGTGCACCGTGGTGGTGACCTTGCGCCACGAGTAGCGGCTGCCGCTGGCCGGGAACTCCACGTGCGCCGTGCCCATGGGGATGACCTGCAGGTACTTGCCGCGGAACTTGGACGTCATGGTGAACTCTTGCCAGCAGCGCCACAGGCGGCCCTCGCAGTACTGCGCTACCATGGGTGGGTGGTGTGACACCTAGCGCAAACACAACCACACCCAATGAATGAGTGTACCTGACGTCACGATCGCATTCCAAACTTTAAAAATTCATATCTCGCTTATTATAAGGAATTTTCACATCGGATTTTCAACAATTGTCATAACTTCCAATGAAGTTTCATAAAATAAAATAAAAAAAATGGTTTATGGGCCCATTGAAGTAAGAGAAATTAGTTAAAAAAAAATATCGGTTACTGGTTTTTATTAACCGGTTACATGCCCTGAGTATATCTCGTATTACAGTCCTGCTATTGAAACAATGATGATGTTATCTGGTGTAGAATTGAATGGGAACAGGACGCCATTTGCCAATACGTCACGAATCAAAATGATCATCAGCTCACTCTTGCGGACGAAATGTAAACTAAGGCAATTTAAAATAAAATAAGTATATAAATATGTTACACTGTGATGTAATTTCAATTATATTTCACGCTTACAAACCTGTAGTTCTACTAGGCAGTCCAGAACAAATGAAATTAGCAGAGGGCAGCTGTCAAAATATTATTTCAAATTTATTAAAAGTTTACTGGTCTGTATTGATATTTCGCATTGTAGAGATATTGTTTAAATTATATTTTCACTCAAACTGTTTCAAGTTTGTCAAATATATCTAATAGTGAGGTCAGACTTCACTATTATATATATTTGATAAAGTTTTTGACAGTTTGAGTGAATATATCATTTAAACAATATGTTTACAATGCGAAATATCGATACACATGAATAGAATTATTTTATTCTATAACCAGTAAATTTTTAATAAACTTGAAATAATATTTTGACATCTGCCCTCTGCCAATTTCATTTGTTCTGGACTGCCTAACACTAATATATATAAAAAAAAAACCTGCGTACTTTTTCTCTGACAACTATATAAATTTTAGGTTAATTTACAGCACGAAGTATATTATACTTCGTGCTTTACACTGACGTTCAACTTGTAGCGCCTCGGTGTACGTGTGTGAGTTATTATATTTGGGCATACTGATGATATTGCAATATGCATAGTAAGTATACCTGTTCGCTGATGGCGCGCCAGCCGAGGTCGTCCATGCGGTCGCACTCGTACGTCTCGCCCAGCAGCGGGTTGAACGGCTTGCCCGTGCGGTTGGCCGTGGTGGAGTAGCTGGACACGGTGAAGGCGGCCACGTACGCCATCTGCTCCGCCGGGTCCGAGCACCTGGACACACACAGCCATCACCACACATCAGCTAAATACTCGCTTCTTGTTGCGTACATTCTACCGTTCAGTGACAGATAGGCAAGCTTATGAGAAAATTCACATTACTGTGTGTCTACTTGCATTTGGGTTTCTCTCAAATATTATAAAAAAAATCAAACGTCAAATCATTAGTAATTAGTTATTTACATAACAAGCGTGGAAAGTGGTAAATAGCAAGCGAGTGTAGAGAGTGATTTAATACACGAGCGTTGCTCTGCACTTTCAAGCGAGTTATGTACACTACTTGTCAGACGACCACAAAATATTATAATAAAAACAGGGTTTATACAAAAGTGTCAATGTCAAACACAACTCACGAAAGCATTGACGTTTGGGTTTGAGGTTAAGTATCACTAGTTAACCGGAAACTGATTTGGAAGTCTAGTACGTATTATTTGAACAATTAATAAAACTATCAGTACATTTTGACTCTTTATTTTTGTTATTAATTCACTACCAATTTTAAAATCGTAGTTTTAAGGAAAATTTCATTAATTTTGTTACATTTCATTATCAAAGTTCCATCTATTGACCACTAATCGTCATATCCGGTTATATAACACATTAGTGTGTTATTATAACACACGCCGTGTGCTATGTTACATTTTCTGGAGTTAATTACAGTGTAAATATGGCTACTTTCATATGTGGTTGTCTGAAAACAAATTAATTCTATTTTAAAATATACCAATGAATTATTGAAACAACCATTTTAATACATAGATGGCTCTGTCGAATGTGATTTCAAAACAGCGGTACACAAAAATATACAAGAGCGCCTATCTATATATTTTCAATCAACGATTCTATATTGCCGATTTGTATGTCAAAATAACGTTTTCTGAGATTTTCTTAACTTTATTTTCTTTCTTCCATTTGCAGAATACGTCATAATGATGATGATGATGACTTTGATTTGGAAGGTAATAAATTATTAAATGCTGAATTTGCTATTTCTAACAATTCCAGTAGAGTATTCGAAATATCACTATTACTTTCCATAATTATGTTTCATATTAATTATTGTAAAAACCAAAACTGTCAGAATTACAAATTATTTAATAGGTATTTTGTTCTCTGTTGCCATGGTTTCAGTAGTGAATAGAAAAGCGATACCTTAGTACATAGGTTTGTTGGGAATGTAACGGCTTTTGCTCAGTACGTATACTATATCCTGTGTTACCTGGCGGCCATGTCGAGCACGTCGGCGTACTCGTAGTCCTCGGTGAGGCGCTGCAGCATGGACAGCGGCTCGGAGAAGTTGACGGGCATGGGGATCTTGCTGAGGTCCTTGCCGATGCAGTTCTTCATGATGCTCCACAGGTTGAGCGGGTAGTTGGGCTTGTCCGGCACCTTGACGCGGCGCTCGCGCGCTCTGCCCCCGGCGCTGGGCAGCGCGGGCTCCGTGGCCGCGCCCATCGTCGACCGCGACCTGCACAACAACAACAACGCTCAACTAATGCTCTAAATGGGTTCCACAACAAACAGTCTATCTCGGCTGAAATGCGGAGTTAAGAGGATTCCCGGTGTCTATTGGTAATTCAGGGTTGTTAAGAAAAAGCCACTATGGTTTAAACCGGACTGGTTTTTATATGGTTTTAACCAGTGGTTCTTATTAAAAATAATAGTAAAAAAATACACTTTTTGATTTGTGTGTTCTGCATTGTGTTGCATTCATAAGTTATAAAGTTATACTTGTATTAATATTACTAATAATAGGTATAATAAATTTGCAGAGACAAACTATATATTCGGAATATTGAAAACTATTTATACATTTTTGTATTCAGATATTTTTATCTTTATGTTATTACAGAATGAAGTAATTGGCAATTGAGTTATCTTATTTTTATATTAGTATTAGGGCCGGTTTTATATAAAAAAATTTAATACCCACTTAAATTTAGTTCAGTAAATTCTTTTTTTTTTCATCAAATACACATCGTTTTAATTTATTAAATGACGATTTTATCATACATTCGTTTATCATTTGGACTAGATGATGAAAATTTGCTGTGCAAGTAGATTTAAGTGGGTATTAAATTTGTTTATAAAACCGGCCCTTAGTAAATTTGTCTCAAAATATTAACTAATACGTAGTTATTTAATTTTAAGTGATTTAAACCACTTTCAGCCGGTTTAAACCAGTTTCGTCCGGTTTAAACCAATTTAAACCACTGCTCTGGCTTTTATTACAAAAAGTAGCTTTTATTACAACCCTGATTGGTATATGGTAAAATACATGCTAAGCATTTTTCTTTTTATTCAAAAACCAGAAAAGAAACTAATATGAAATAAATTCATATGAATTCTTCAAATATAAATGCATCCGCCTATATCAAATATATTTTAAAATATACAATAGAATCGCGAAAAAAAAATAATTAAATATCAGACATAAATGTACTACTCTATTGTAATGTCTAATGGTTATCTAAAGTATTTTTTCGACAAATAAGAGACATAGACTTGTAGAATAAAGACCTATAAATCAGTATTTATAATCAAAAAACTATTTGAATTAACCATTCTTCTTAAAACAGAAAAATTGTAACGTACAAATTTGTTGCATTTTTCTCCAGTTTTACTTGTAAGGGTAATGTTCTCCCACTCAATTTTCCTATTGTACGAGTGGATGGAAGAGAAACAGAAACTTAAGTACATGTATTGAAAAGAGTCGACCGAACAATGATCTGTTATTCTTGTACAGTGGAGGAACTTGTGAACGTTGGCGATACTAGAAACACAAAATATGAAGTTAGAATTTCTAGCTTCACCGGGAATCCTCTTACGATAACCCGTCTAGGGCGATGGGGTTACATTTTAACTTTGGCTTCAAATCACATTTCTACTTTTATTTGGTTAAATATTTAGACGTTAAAATTGATGATTATTACTTTTTTCTTCAAATGTAAATATTTTAGTAATTAATAATGGCTACTATGGATACTTGAAAGATACAAGAAAATGTTAAGAAACAAAGTTAAACTAGACAAAGGGACTCATAAAATGGCCGTAGTAAAAATTTTGTGTCACTTTTGGTTTTAGCGGAAATGTGTCCAACTTTAATTCTAGCATAGGGAATCGGTATTTTTATATATTTTTTCGAAATGTACATAAAATTAGCTTTACAATGATACCAAAATATCATTGTTTTACTTCAACCATTTCAAAATGGCAACACTTTATTTTTAAAATATTTACTAATAAAAATTCATAAAAAAATACACCATAGCCAGCTATTTAAGATTTTGTTACCTGAAACCAAACAAATAATGTCAAAAAATAATAGTGGGGGTGGACTGCACCTCAAACATTTTAAATGGAAAAGGGTGTCAAACATGACACAGTTCAAAAAGCCTTTGAATTCTCTTTTCAACAGTTTTTTTATTTTTCAAATCCGATCATTAGTTCCTGAGAAATATCGTTTAAAACAAATTTTATCAGGTGTGTAAAACTGCAATCAAGTAGGCTTAAACAAATGACAGAAACTCAAGTATCAGTTTATGAGGTGTTCAAAATGACTACCTCCAACTTCCATACAATAACAAAGTCTTAAGTCTAGTACTTCTGAAATGAAATCAAGTATGTCAAAATTTTTGTTTATATTCATTTATTTTTCTTACTGTATAATCTGAAACAATCAAATCTAAAATTTTATTTAAATTTATTAAAAATAAAATTCTGTTCCTGGTTGAACTTTCAAAACTCGTCTGTAGCACTGATATTTAAAATATATTTGTGAATAAAGCATGGCAGATGAAAATATGAAGTCTGCGACAGCCATTTTCCTCATCTCTCAATTTAATTCAATTGGCGCGAAATATGAGAAATCTTTTTAAATTTCATTTGTTTTAGTTATTTTATTAGGAATAATTGTTTTAGGTACTTGTGTAATAGATAGAATGATGAATTTATCTTACTTTCATGATTACGAATTGTACCGCAGAATGATCCTTCTCAAATTTAATTACTAAAAAAATATTAAACTAAAAATGATATGCGATTTTTTTTTTGCATATTTTATTACCTAATTTTGGTAATTTTTTTATAGATGCCCTTTACTATCTACAACTCAGATAGAAGGTATTGGGAGATATAATTAATTTTTCGAAATTATACCTGTGTTCCAACTTTGGCTGAGTGTGATGCCATCTGTGGCAAAGTGCTCCAACTAATTAAACCTGCATATGTCGGTAATATAGATGACTGTATTACAAAATATTTGTTACTATTAACTTATTTACAGTATTTTACATTTAATTTTATGTGTAATAAGAAAGTAAATATTGTACAATGCAATGAAGTTCCGCTATCCCAGTTGTGCCTCACAATTTTATCATGTTATAGATAGAAAGTGTAATGTATTTGATCATAAGTTGGTAACAGCGGTTAGGGAATTTTCAGATGTCAAGTTGTTAAGTTAGTTATAAATTGTTCTGTTGTTAAAGTTATTATAAACTAAAATAATCCGTATTTTATTAAACGCGTATAACCCATACGTAACAGAAAGGATGTATCTACACATACCCTTTATGTTGTTTTATGTTTTTATGTAATAAAAGAGGCTATGCGACTTGTAAACAATAAGTTACAATGTCAAAAAGTGAGCGGAGTATGACAGCTCGTTTGACAGTTAATCCTTTCGTAAGTTCTATCTAAGCAAAAAAAAAACACTCTTTATTTTAAAGATGAAGAAATTTTGAAGGAATTGTTGACGTTTGTGCATTTTATAATATTTTTTGCTTCATTGAAAGTATTTTTCTAAAACATATATGTAAATACCCCAAAAGTTATGAAGAATCAGTCATAAATTATCAATGTTCTTTTAACTGTACAGTTAGTAGTTCTGACATATTTTTTATTTATATGAGAATGAGGCTAGATTTCCATCCAATAAATATGAATTTATATTCTAAAAACAAAAAATCCAGAGAAAAGCCAAATTATTTTATTCTTAATTTTTTAAACATTATTACTATTTTCCTTGTCTGTGTTTTTACAAACTATTCTTAAACCGATTTTTTCATCATTTGATTTTAAAGTAATGTGTGTAAAATAAATATGTATATAATTATTATTATTTTCTTTCCATATTTTCCATGTTCTTTGTTTCTTAGTCACACTGCAATAATATTAATATCACATAAATAAAGACGATATAATTTTTTTTAATACAATTAAAATCTATAGTTTAGAATCGCTATGATTTTTTTACATGAAAGAAATTACACATAGAGATCAAAACATCAACCAGAACGATATGTCATTAGTTTTATAGGTTAGTTACGGATTGGAGGAAATCCTTTCAGGTTCTCATACCAGACCATCTCCAGGTACGAAAATATTAGTACGAGGCATCTGAATCCGGCCACCAAATGAAGATATTTAACTGTTGAAGAGTTACGAGTCAGGGAAAGTGAAGTAACACTTTTACACAATGTTTAGAGGTAAATACGTGAATACATTTATAACTGTGCATGTTGTAAGCGTTTATATTGTGGCAGACAGCTGTCCGAAGCTGGTGCGGACGGACAGACACGCCGAACACCTGGGGAACGTGTCCAGCGAGCCTCAAGGTCCGGACTTCAGTTCCGGGCTGATAAAACCACAACCTCTACGAATTCTGCACCAATTATTTTACATTCCATCGCTGTAGAAAATTCTACGTTAATATTTGTGAAACTGTTTGAAAATAAATGTTATATTTTGTGATTATCAAGACAAAAATGTGCCAAGTATTGTAGCAACAGTGTATTGTAATTTATTTACTTTTATGCAAAAAAAGTGGTAGTTTTGAAGGACAACGGAAGCGTATCTGGTTAGTATTTCTTTGTGAAATAAAAGTTTTCTTTTTTGATGTTTATATCGTAAAAGCAGCATGATTCATGTAAAAAAAAATAATAATAATATTAAAACTGTTGGGAAAGGCATTTGCGAACCCCTGGTTTAATTTTAATAAAAATAGTAACACAGAGTAAGAAAACACTGAGAATCACGAATTTCATAGTCACGACTCTGTATCTTTAACCGTGTAGGAGATACAGCGTTGCAAAATTTACAATTGTTTTTTCGTGTAATTTGCGAACCCCTGGTTTAATTTTAATAAAAATAGTAACACAAAGTAAGAAAACACAAAGTTTTGTGTGTGAGTGTGGTAAATACAATGCTTTTTCTGAAAAATACTCAAGTAAACTACATCTTGTAGCCACCCCTAAATTTTAGTATTTCTTTTTTAGATGCCCCTTAGTATCCACAACTCAGATACAAAGTTTTAATTTTTTCCCTAAGTTGGTGTGGAAAATAGAATGTTTTTTCTGAAAAATCTTCAAGTAAACTACATCTTGTAGCCACCCCTAAATTTTGATAATTTTTTTATAGATGCCCCTTAATATCTTCAACTCAGATACAAGGCGTCATTTTTTTTCTTTCATTGGTTTTGGGAGATATAATTAATTTTCCGAAATAGAAATTTTGGAAAACAGCTAAGTTCGCGCCATCTGTGGCAAACTGATGACTTCATCTATGTGTTACTGTATATAAAAATATATTTATTATTTTTAACGAATGTAGAGTATTTTCGAATTTAAGACATACTTCTGCATTTAATTTTATGTATTCTGTGCAAATAGGAATAATTGTAATGCATAATAAGTAAACATTGAAATTCTTTTATAGGTTATTGGAGGAACAGACAGCTGGCTATCCAACAAGAGAAAATCCTTTCTGGTTCTCATACCAGACCATCTTCAGGTATGAAAATGACAAGATTTGTATTTTAAACTACGAGGAATCTCAATCTGGCCATCAAATGAAGATATTTGTAATCGTTGAGGAGATACGAGCCAGGGAAAATAAAGTAACACTTCCAGACGATGTTTAGAGGTAAATAGGTACATATATTTATAACTGTGCACGTTGTAAGCGTTTGTATTGTGGCAGACAGCTGCCCGGAAGGACAGACACGCCGGACACCTGGGGAACGTGTCCAGCGAGCCTCCAGGTCCGGACTTCAGTTCTGGGATGATAAATCCACAATCTCTGCGAATTCTGCACACATTCTTTTACATTCCATCGCTGTGGAAAATTCTACGTTGATATTTGTGAAACTGTTTGAAAATAAATGTTATATTTTGTGATTATCAAGACAAAAATGTGCCAAATATTGTAGCAACAGTGTATTGTAATTTCTTTACTTTTAAGCAAAAAAAGCAGATTTGAAGGACAACGGAAGCGTATCTGGTTAGTTTTAAGAGTTTTGTGTGCCTTTATCGGTTTTGTTATATTTTACCGAAAAATGTCATTTTTGTAATTTATTCATTATTTACATTTTTGCTTGCCACTTCTACACGGTTAAAGATAACTCCTTTCTGTTTCAAAATTATGAAATCTACAAGAAATTTGGCGTAAGATACATTATACTTATTATATTTCTACCGATGAGTGGTTTAATTTTTATAAGTACAAAAAAAAATATCATTTTTGTAATTTGTTCATATTTTAACATTAAACACACCAACAATAAAACAACACATTCACAGTAAAAACACTTTATTGAACAAACGAAAATATACATATATAAGGATATTATAAACACACACAATAGGGCACGAGAGCAATACCGTCGACTTTGCCCAAGCCTCTCATCTCATTTCACAGCATTCCAGTAGCAGAAATTTAAATAAAAGTCAAAATGCTATAACTTCAACCCTAAAATGGGGGTGGACTGCACCTCAAACATTTTAAATGGAAAAGGGTGTCAAACATGACACAGTTCGAAAGACGTTTCAATTGTCTTTTCTACAGTTTTTTTATTTTTCAAATCCGATCATTAGTTCTAGAGAAATATCGTTTAAAACAAATTTTATCAGGTGTTCAAAATTGCAATCAAGTAGGCTTAAACAAATGACAGAAACTAAATAAACAATTCTTTCGACAAGTTGTTTGTAATAAACAAGTAATTTGTAAGTTAGA
The DNA here is from genome assembly GCA_035578165.1 of Stenolophus ochropezus. NCBI lineage: Eukaryota > Metazoa > Arthropoda > Insecta > Coleoptera > Carabidae > Stenolophus > Stenolophus ochropezus. Next base: position 507,890 of record JAQOWZ010000065.1, on the reverse strand, counting down.
TTTCTTTTTGTGGGGTTATTTGAAGTCTAAAGTTTATGCCACGCTACCCGAATTTTTAGAAGATTTACGGTCCTTGAAATAGCAATTTTCTTGTTGCAATGTCTTCTTTTAGCAAAACAAAAAACATAAAATTAGGACGTGGAAGTAAATATTCATATGATTTTTTACAAAATTAAAAAAATTTGTTACTTACTCAAATGTCATTTGAGTGAATATAAAATACAAAATTTCTTATACCTTGTAAAATATTAAAGATCTGAATCTGAATCGTCGAGGGTAACAACATTATATAAACAAACCACTAATTATTCTTAATATAAGTGATTGTTTTTTAACAAACATATGGTCTACAATGAAGGTTATATCTAGTAACTTTGTATTGCCAACTGTATGTTTTACAATAATCCTGTGAAAATGAATAAACTTTAGATAATTATTTATACTATATGTTTTGCAATATATAAATAATAACTGTCTTAAATAAGTAGCAAATAATAATAATAATAATTAATTTAGATAGTAGACATTTTTGCTGCTATCCACGCCAGTAAAACAGTTTTCCCGCGCTTTCAATGCGTAATTTCTTGCTTTTATTAAGTATAACAAAATCTATTGTTATTAACTAATTACGAGGATGTATAATGGCATAACAATAAACTATGTATTGTTGTAGGTACTTTGTGTAAATGTGAGTATATTTAATGGTATAATAAGTGAATAAATAGTGTCTTGTATTTTTAGGTTAAATGTAAACCACGTTTTTGTTGTAAATTGTTTAAACAAAGCAGGAAAATACCCAGGAAAGATATGCAACAACGAAGTGTTTATCGATAACAACTAATTTTCAGTTGCTATTTTCAAGGTCAGTTTTAAGAAAATATTTCCTATTTTCTAACTTAAAACAGTTGTTAAGTTATAACGACAGTTGCTATATAATTAGTTGTTTTCATAAACACTGCATTTTCTACAGGTAACATAAATTATAATCGAGATTGTATTATAAGTATGTATCTCTATAGATATTTTTTTCAGTAATCCGTTTTATATTCCTAAATTTCGATTTAGAATTTTTTTTATAGTTAGAGTGGCTATTTCCTAGTTGAATAACCACGTTGTTAAAAACAAACTTAGAAAATACCGAAATGATCGCAGTTGTTATGTGGGTTGCTAAAAATTGTAGTTATTTATTAGTTGTTATATAGCAACCACTATAACAACTTTTTTTAGAAAATAGGGCTGAATATGTATTTGGAGACAACAATTAAAGTGTTTATAACAATTACAGATGTGTATATGGAAGATTATTTAGCAATAAATGGACACAAAATGAAAGAGATTAATAAATATGCTTATTACATGTACACATGCAGGACAATGATTTCATGACAAGTGTAGATTGTTTATAACAATGAAAGATGTGTGTCTAGAAGATAGATTAGCAATAAATAGACATGTTAATAATGTTATCCATGTTACAGATAGCATTCTGAAGTTGGTGATACATTCGGAAGGTTATACAAGCACAACAGCTTATAAAATTGATTATTATTTGATAAATATGTATAAACATGCAATAGGTGTACTATATTATTATAAATAAAGACTTAAACAATACATGCAACAAATATTATGTGTTTGTGTTCTTTTTTATTGAACCTTGAAAATCCTTTATTAAAATATAAACAAATATCTGTAAACAATACATTAAACAAATGTTTAAAGTAGATTAATGTATTTACACGAAATTTATTAATAAAAAAACACACATAACCTGTACGTCGTTTTTGCTAATTTTCTCTCTTTTTAAAATATTTCCTTTGTTGATGTCTATTTATTTATTATTATTTATGATCTAGAAATAGGGATTAAGCATTTTCAACGTGATTGTTAATGCTAAAAAGAATTTTTTGTTATTAAAACTTCTACATACATGTCAAGTAGCATTAGTATTTATCTAATGGACTTTTTTTGTTACTTTAGCAACTAAATTTATTAAATTTTTTTTTTATATTACAGCTCATTAAATATTCTTATTTGCAAATAATACATATATTTAAAACTTATTTGTTGCTAACTAATTAGAATTACGAGATATTAATATATTTTTTAATTATCAGCGCCATCTTACGACCAATAATTGAACTACTGAAATAAATAAGAATTAGTATATTTTAGGTGTAAATATTGTTGTTATTAATTAAAAGAATTGGACAACCTTAGAAACAAATAAGCCCCGCCCCTTAAACAAACTTCAACTCATAGACTGTAATAAGTAAGACAAAGACAAATAATACATAAAATGTTCCAAGTGACGTCACTCCTATATGGGCTGGCGGCGACTATACTTACCTAAATTGGGAGGAGGCACAAACCTGAGTTAGAATAAGTTATGCCTTTGGCCGAATATGGCTTTATTTGATAGAATTTGAGGAAGAAACTAAATTACGTAAGGTTTTTGGCCGGATGTGGTCGGATTTGACAGATTTTGACAGCTTTTGAGGGGAGGCGCTAACCTAAATTAAGGGGGGGACTCTAACCTAAATTTAGGGGAGGCACTAACCCAAGTTAGGTTACGTTAGGTTAGGTTCGGGTAGGTTAGGTAAGGTTAGGTTAGGTTAGGGGAGGTTAGGTTAGGTTAGGTTAGGTTAGGGGAGGTTAGGTTAGGTTAGGTTAGGTTAGGGGAGGTTAGGTAAGGTTAGGTTAGGTTAGGTTAGGGGAGGTTAGGTTAGGTTAGGTTAGGTTAGGGGAGGTTAGGTTAGGTTAGGTCAGGTCAGGTCAGGTCAGGTCAGGTCAGGTCAGGTTAGGTTACATCCGAAAGTTATAAATATCTTTATTATGTAGTCAGTATCATTTATTTGTATCATAATATAACACACGAATATGTAGAACACACATATATACATACACACATATATACATACATACATACATATATATATTAAAAATAAAATAATGGTTCTCAAGACAGGAACAGAGATATATTTACTTATATTTATTATTTATTACAGTACACAACACACACATATATAAATCCACGAATTTTTCTATTTTTTTTTTTTTTTTTTTTTTTTTTAAGTCCACAAAAATATACTGTTAATCATTTCATATCATACTTTTATTATAAAAAAACATTATTCGGTAATGGAAAATTATTTCTCTCATTGCATTTTCTTATCTTACAATTGTATTATGTAGTAGTATTTTTAAACAAATTAACAAACGTCTTATTAAATTATTATTTTATTTTGTTAGTAACTTTTTGAGAAACCACATTGGTAATATTGGTAATACCGTAACCATATATTTCATCTGTCAAATGTATTTTAAGTTTGTTGTTGTTCTCATTTGCTAAGTTTTTATTTATTATTATCTAAATACATAGAGTTTCATTGTATTTCAACATTCTGTTGCTACATAAACAAATACTCTTTTATGTTGTCCGCCGATAGCATAAAGTGTTACAAAACGAAGATTACATGGTCTGTAAATCATTTTATTGTTATTTAATTTTTTTCAGAGAAACAACTACTAAATGTACGTGATTTTTTCTTAAATATACTTTCAAATATGTTACAGTAAAGTACGCTTATAACAAGAACAACTGGACACTAGTTGTGATAATCGAATATTTGCGATATACTGTTTTGTTGATACTAAAACAAGATATTCCTTTGAGTTTTAAGCTTTTTCAACATATTTTATTTATTTCATTTATTATAACAAGAAGTAAAGGTATCTGTTTTTAGTTAGTTTAGTTTAGTACTCGATGAGATGACACTGATCGTACTTGTAAATTAATAAATTTCATATTCTCTTGTAGATACTACAATATAGTATTATGAAACGGTATATTTTTAACAAAGTAACAATTGTTTTTATTAAATAACAGGAACATTTTGTAAAACAATATTCATACAAATTCAGTATAACAATATAACCTAAAAATCATGTGATACACGCGTTGTCATACGTCAATTGTTTATGTTATTGTTTCTATCGTTAATCATATGTGCGTGTGTGTAAAATATTGGTAAGTTTTTATTTATAAAACCTAAATACGTAATCCATTAATATTCCAAACATTCTACTTGTTTTACGATTTCTAAACATATTTTTCCTACGACCACTATTAAAAATAGTCTTTTTAACGGTTGCTTAGCAAGTTAAAAATAACAGTTTATAACACAGTGAATACTTTTAAATCGTAGTCATTGACAACGTGTCTCTCTATAATGCTTAGTTTTTATTTACTAATACATAAATAGGGTCGTAGGAAAAATAGTGTATGATATTTGTGTTAAAAGTGATTTTATTTCGTTCGTGGGGTTTGTTAAACTCGGCTTCGTCTCGTTTCAAACTTCCCCACTCACTCATAAAATGTCACTTTTAACACTTATATCATAAATAACTATTTTAATGATAAACATTAATAAAATGCATGGAAAAGATGAAAATAAATATTTTACATTATATTGTTTTTATTTGTTTTGTATTACGTCGCTCTGTAAACAGTTACACCTGTTGCTCTCTCTCTCTCTCTCTCTCTCTCTCTCTCTTTTCGCCGGACATAAACAAGAAGGGGGTTACTATGGTAACCAACCAAGAATGCATCTCTAGACACAAACATAATCTATTATAAAAATTACTGGTTTTAAAAATGAATTGTTTCCGTTATTTTTGTTTTAAATGTTTTCTTTTGCTCTTCTTAAATTATTGAAGTATTTTCTTCCACAGCAGCCTTCGATTTACTTTTTTCCATTCAATTTTAGTATAAATAACAAATTTCGTCAATTTTTCTGTTAATTATAAAATAAATTATTACTGTTTTATATTGTTGTAAAGCTAAAAAAAATCTCTATTTAAAAGTATCATAGCTTAATATGACCTCCATATGAAAAATAAAAGTTGCTATCAGTAACTCGTAAATGGTTAGATATAAAACAAATTTAGTACTTCTGCAAATTCACCCTACAAAAGTGCCTTAAGGAAGTGCAAACCAGAATCTCGTATTATTTCATATAACAAAGTTATAAACAAAAAAAGAAAATCGGTAAATTTACATTTTCCCCTATATCTAGTGACCTATGCATTTTTTCGCAAATGACAAAACACTATTAAAATAGCCTGCTAACGGGACAACTCTTGTCTAATTTAAGCAACCTCGTAGCTCTTACGGTTCTCGAGATACCAATGTATTCGTACCTTAAATGGGACATGTAACTGCGCTGTATTTCACTCGACACCTAGTGATATAAAGGAAAGTGGAACTGAGATGTATAGTAGGTATATTTGATATATTGATCACATTCAACTTGTTATACAAATATTTACAGCTAGAAACCGTCCGGTTACATAGAACGAGAACAGACCAGACTTGTGTCACACACTTCTGTACAAACTATACACTGCCTATTAGCGTATCTACATCATGAGCGGAATGTATGTGGCAGCTCGAAGGAGGTAATTAGAAGATATCAGGACACATGTACCACTCCTGGCGCTCCTTGCACTCCCAGTAGTTGCCCTTGTAGACGTGCGCGATGGAGTCCGAGTCGGGCTCCCTGCGCTGCTCGAACCACAGCGGCTCGTACGGCGGGAACGGCTTGCCGCTGCGCGCCGCCTCCTCCGCCTCAGCTTCCCGGCGGCGTCGCGCCGCTCGCTGCTTCTCCTCCAGCCTGAGCTTCTCGGCGTTGGCCTCGTCCCAGCGGCCGTCCTCCATGAGGCGCTGGTCGGGGCGGCGGCGCGAGTCGGTGGGCGCCACGCCGGCCTCGGGCTCGTTGAGCTGCGCGGCCAGCAGCGTGAAGCCGTACGACTTGGCGCAGTCTGCGGGCGGCGCGCGCCGCTTCCACGCCGTGCTGTGCGCGCCCGTCTGGAACACCGCGGCGTCCTCGCACGGCGCGCTCGCGCCCTCCACCGGCGCGATGTCCACCTTCGTGTCCCACGTGCCCGTCACCACGTAGCGCACCGTCTTGCCCGCGTCCATCACGCAGCCTTTGACCCTGCGCTGCTGGTCCCTGGTGAAGTAGCTGTAGGGGATGTACTTGAGGTGGCACAGCATGCCCTGGGCGGGCCCGGCGCGGCCCTGGATCTCCATGTCGCCGTGGTGGTCCACCCACAGCTTGCCCACGATGATGTTGTGCACCGTGGTGGTGACCTTGCGCCACGAGTAGCGGCTGCCGCTGGCCGGGAACTCCACGTGCGCCGTGCCCATGGGGATGACCTGCAGGTACTTGCCGCGGAACTTGGACGTCATGGTGAACTCTTGCCAGCAGCGCCACAGGCGGCCCTCGCAGTACTGCGCTACCATGGGTGGGTGGTGTGACACCTAGCGCAAACACAACCACACCCAATGAATGAGTGTACCTGACGTCACGATCGCATTCCAAACTTTAAAAATTCATATCTCGCTTATTATAAGGAATTTTCAAATCGGATTTTCAACAATCGTCATAACTTCCAATGAAGTTTCATAAAATAAAATTAAAAAAATGGTTTATGGGCCCATTGAAGTAAGAGAAATTAGTTAAAAAAAATATCGGTTACTGGTTTTTATTAACCGGTTTTTTTAACCGGTTACATGCCCTGAGTATATCTCGTATTACAGTCCTGCTATTGAAACAATGATGATGTTATCTGGTGTAGAATTGAATGGGGTAATTTCACATTTTCTGTTTTATTTTTTTCCTGAAAGTCTACCGTCTACAATAAATGTAAATAATATTTTCATGGCATTTGGGTACATTGTTTTGTAAATATAATTTTTTGAAAATAGACTTGGATTTCAAATCTCAACAGGACGCCATTTGCCAATACGTCACGAATCAAAATGATCATCAGCTCACTCTTGCGGACGAAATGTAAACTAAGGCAATTTAAAATAAAATAAGTATATAAATATGTTACACTGTGATGTAATTTCAATTATATTTCACGCTTACAAACCTATAGTTCTACTAGGCAGTCCAGAACAAATGAAATTAGCAGAGGGCAGCTGTCAAAATATTATTTCAAATTTATTAAAAGTTTACTGGTCTGTATTGATATTTCGCATTGTAGAGATATTGTTTAAATTATATTTTCACTCAAACTGTTTCAAGTTTGTCAAATATATCTAATAGTGAGGTCAGACTTCACTATTATATATATTTGATAAAGTTTTTGACAGTTTGAGTGAATATATCATTTAAACAATATGTTTACAATGCGAAATATCGATACACATGAATAGAATTATTTTATTCTATAACCAGTAAATTTTTAATAAACTTGAAATAATATTTTGACATCTGCCCTCTGCCAATTTCATTTGTTCTGGACTGCCTAACACTAATATATATAAAAAAAAAACCTGCGTACTTTTTCTCTGACAACTATATAAATTTTAGGTTAATTTACAGCACGAAGTATATTATACTTCGTGCTTTACACTGACGTTCAACTTGTAGCGCCTCGGTGTACGTGTGTGAGTTATTATATTTGGGCATACTGATGATATTGCAATATGCATAGTAAGTATACCTGTTCGCTGATGGCGCGCCAGCCGAGGTCGTCCATGCGGTCGCACTCGTACGTCTCGCCCAGCAGCGGGTTGAACGGCTTGCCCGTGCGGTTGGCCGTGGTGGAGTAGCTGGACACGGTGAAGGCGGCCACGTACGCCATCTGCTCCGCCGGGTCCGAGCACCTGGACACACACAGCCATCACCACACATCAGCTAAATACTCGCTTCTTGTTGCGTACATTCTACCGTTCAGTGACAGATAGGCAAGCTTATGAGAAAATTCACATTACTGTGTGTCTACTTGCATTTGGGTTTCTCTCAAATATTATAAAAAAAATCAAACGTCAAATCATTAGTAATTAGTTATTTACATAACAAGCGTGGAAAGTGGTAAATAGCAAGCGAGTGTAGAGAGTGATTTAATACACGAGCGTTGCTCTGCACTTTCAAGCGAGTTATGTACACTACTTGTCAGACGACCACAAAATATTATAATAAAAACAGGGTTTATACAAAAGTGTCAATGTCAAACACAACTCACGAAAGCATTGACGTTTGGGTTTGAGGTTAAGTATCACTAGTTAACCGGAAACTGATTTGGAAGTCTAGTACGTATTATTTGAACAATTAATAAAACTATCAGTACATTTTGACTCTTTATTTTTGTTATTAATTCACTACCAATTTTAAAATCGTAGTTTTAAGGAAAATTTCATTAATTTTGTTACATTTCATTATCAAAGTTCCATCTATTGACCACTAATCGTCATATCCGGTTATATAACACATTAGTGTGTTATTATAACACACGCCGTGTGCTATGTTACATTTTCTGGAGTTAATTACAGTGTAAATATGGCTACTTTCATATGTGGTTGTCTGAAAACAAATTAATTCTATTTTAAAATATACCAATGAATTATTGAAACAACCATTTTAATACATAGATGGCTCTGTCGAATGTGATTTCAAAACAGCGGTACACAAAAATATACAAGAGCGCCTATCTATATATTTTCAATCAACGATTCTATATTGCCGATTTGTATGTCAAAATAACGTTTTCTGAGATTTTCTTAACTTTATTTTCTTTCTTCCATTTGCAGAATACGTCATAATGATGATGATGATGACTTTGATTTGGAAGGTAATAAATTATTAAATGCTGAATTTGCTATTTCTAACAATTCCAGTAGAGTATTCGAAATATCACTATTACTTTCCATAATTATGTTTCATATTAATTATTGTAAAAACCAAAACTGTCAGAATTACAAATTATTTAATAGGTATTTTGTTCTCTGTTGCCATGGTTTCAGTAGTGAATAGAAAAGCGATACCTTAGTACATAGGTTTGTTGGGAATGTAACGGCTTTTGCTCAGTACGTATACTATATGCTGTGTTACCTGGCGGCCATGTCGAGCACGTCGGCGTACTCGTAGTCCTCGGTGAGGCGCTGCAGCATGGACAGCGGCTCGGAGAAGTTGACGGGCATGGGGATCTTGCTGAGGTCCTTGCCGATGCAGTTCTTCATGATGCTCCACAGGTTGAGCGGGTAGTTGGGCTTGTCCGGCACCTTGACGCGGCGCTCGCGCGCTCTGCCCCCGGCGCTGGGCAGCGCGGGCTCCGTGGCCGCGCCCATCGTCGACCGCGACCTGCACAACAACAACAACGCTCAACTAATGCTCTAAATGGGTTCCACAACAAACAGTCTATCTCGGCTGAAATGCGGAGTTAAGAGGATTCCCGGTGTCTATTGGTAATTCAGGGTTGTTAAGAAAAAGCCACTATGGTTTAAACCGGACTGGTTTTTATATGGTTTTAACCAGTGGTTCTTATTAAAAATAATAGTAAAAAAATACACTTTTTGATTTGTGTGTTCTGCATTGTGTTGCATTCATAAGTTATAAAGTTATACTTGTATTAATATTACTAATAATAGGTATAATAAATTTGCAGAGACAAACTATATATTCGGAATATTGAAAACTATTTATACATTTTTGTATTCAGATATTTTTATCTTTATGTTATTACAGAATGAAGTAATTGGCAATTGAGTTATCTTATTTTTATATTAGTATTAGGGCCGGTTTTATATAAAAAAATTTAATACCCACTTAAATTTAGTTCAGTAAATTCTTTTTTTTTTCATCAAATACACATCGTTTTAATTTATTAAATGACGATTTTATCATACATTCGTTTATCATTTGGACTAGATGATGAAAATTTGCTGTGCAAGTAGATTTAAGTGGGTATTAAATTTGTTTATAAAACCGGCCCTTAGTAAATTTGTCTCAAAATATTAACTAATACGTAGTTATTTAATTTTAAGTGATTTAAACCACTTTCAGCCGGTTTAAACCAGTTTCGTCCGGTTTAAACCAATTTAAACCACTGCTCTGGCTTTTATTACAAAAAGTAGCTTTTATTACAACCCTGATTGGTATATGGTAAAATACATGCTAAGCATTTTTCTTTTTATTCAAAAACCAGAAAAGAAACTAATATGAAATAAATTCATATGAATTCTTCAAATATAAATGCATCCGCCTATATCAAATATATTTTAAAATATACAATAGAATCGCGAAAAAAAAATAATTAAATATCAGACATAAATGTACTACTCTATTGTAATGTCTAATGGTTATCTAAAGTATTTTTTCGACAAATAAGAGACATAGACTTGTAGAATAAAGACCTATAAATCAGTATTTATAATCAAAAAACTATTTGAATTAACCATTCTTCTTAAAACAGAAAAATTGTAACGTACAAATTTGTTGCATTTTTCTCCAGTTTTACTTGTAAGGGTAATGTTCTCCCACTCAATTTTCCTATTGTACGAGTGGATGGAAGAGAAACAGAAACTTAAGTACATGTATTGAAAAGAGTCGACCGAACAATGATCTGTTATTCTTGTACAGTGGAGGAACTTGTGAACGTTGGCGATACTAGAAACACAAAATATGAAGTTAGAATTTCTAGCTTCACCGGGAATCCTCTTACGATAACCCGTCTAGGGCGATGGGGTTACATTTTAACTTTGGCTTCAAATCACATTTCTACTTTTATTTGGTTAAATATTTAGACGTTAAAATTGATGATTATTACTTTTTTCTTCAAATGTAAATATTTTAGTAATTAATAATGGCTACTATGGATACTTGAAAGATACAAGAAAATGTTAAGAAACAAAGTTAAACTAGACAAAGGGACTCATAAAATGGCCGTAGTAAAAATTTTGTGTCACTTTTGGTTTTAGCGGAAATGTGTCCAACTTTAATTCTAGCATAGGGAATCGGTATTTTTATATATTTTTTCGAAATGTACATAAAATTAGCTTTACAATGATACCAAAATATCATTGTTTTACTTCAACCATTTCAAAATGGCAACACTTTATTTTTAAAATATTTACTAATAAAAATTCATAAAAAAATACACCATAGCCAGCTATTTAAGATTTTGTTACCTGAAACCAAACAAATAATGTCAAAAAATAATAGTGGGGGTGGACTGCACCTCAAACATTTTAAATGGAAAAGGGTGTCAAACATGACACAGTTCAAAAAGCCTTTGAATTCTCTTTTCAACAGTTTTTTTATTTTTCAAATCCGATCATTAGTTCCTGAGAAATATCGTTTAAAACAAATTTTATCAGGTGTGTAAAACTGCAATCAAGTAGGCTTAAACAAATGACAGAAACTCAAGTATCAGTTTATGAGGTGTTCAAAATGACTACCTCCAACTTCCATACAATAACAAAGTCTTAAGTCTAGTACTTCTGAAATGAAATCAAGTATGTCAAAATTTTTGTTTATATTCATTTATTTTTCTTACTGTATAATCTGAAACAATCAAATCTAAAATTTTATTTAAATTTATTAAAAATAAAATTCTGTTCCTGGTTGAACTTTCAAAACTCGTCTGTAGCACTGATATTTAAAATATATTTGTGAATAAAGCATGGCAGATGAAAATATGAAGTCTGCGACAGCCATTTTCCTCATCTCTCAATTTAATTCAATTGGCGCGAAATATGAGAAATCTTTTTAAATTTCATTTGTTTTAGTTATTTTATTAGGAATAATTGTTTTAGGTACTTGTGTAATAGATAGAATGATGAATTTATCTTACTTTCATGATTACGAATTGTACCGCAGAATGATCCTTCTCAAATTTAATTACTAAAAAAATATTAAACTAAAAATGATATGCGATTTTTTTTTTTGCATATTTTATTACCTAATTTTGGTAATTTTTTTATAGATGCCCTTTACTATCTACAACTCAGATAGAAGGTATTGGGAGATATAATTAATTTTTCGAAATTATACCTGTGTTCCAACTTTGGCTGAGTGTGATGCCATCTGTGGCAAAGTGCTCCAACTAATTAAACCTGCATATGTCGGTAATATAGATGACTGTATTACAAAATATTTGTTACTATTAACTTATTTACAGTATTTTACATTTAATTTTATGTGTAATAAGAAAGTAAATATTGTACAATGCAATGAAGTTCCGCTATCCCAGTTGTGCCTCACAATTTTATCATGTTATAGATAGAAAGTGTAATGTATTTGATCATAAGTTGGTAACAGCGGTTAGGGAATTTTCAGATGTCAAGTTGTTAAGTTAGTTATAAATTGTTCTGTTGTTAAAGTTATTATAAACTAAAATAATCCGTATTTTATTAAACGCGTATAACCCATACGTAACAGAAAGGATGTATCTACACATACCCTTTATGTTGTTTTATGTTTTTATGTAATAAAAGAGGCTATGCGACTTGTAAACAATAAGTTACAATGTCAAAAAGTGAGCGGAGTATGACAGCTCGTTTGACAGTTAATCCTTTCGTAAGTTCTATCTAAGCAAAAAAAAAAACACTCTTTATTTTAAAGATGAAGAAATTTTGAAGGAATTGTTGACGTTTGTGCATTTTATAATATTTTTTGCTTCATTGAAAGTATTTTTCTAAAACATATATGTAAATACCCCAAAAGTTATGAAGAATCAGTCATAAATTATCAATGTTCTTTTAACTGTACAGTTAGTAGTTCTGACATATTTTTTATTTATATGAGAATGAGGCTAGATTTCCATCCAATAAATATGAATTTATATTCTAAAAACAAAAAATCCAGAGAAAAGCCAAATTATTTTATTCTTAATTTTTTAAACATTATTACTATTTTCCTTGTCTGTGTTTTTACAAACTATTCTTAAACCGATTTTTTCATCATTTGATTTTAAAGTAATGTGTGTAAAATAAATATGTATATAATTATTATTATTTTCTTTCCATATTTTCCATGTTCTTTGTTTCTTAGTCACACTGCAACAATATTAATATCACATAAATAAAGACGATATAATTTTTTTTAATACAATTAAAATCTATAGTTTAGAATCGCTATGATTTTTTTACATGAAAGAAATTACACATAGAGATCAAAACATCAACCAGAACGATATGTCATTAGTTTTATAGGTTAGTTACGGATTGGAGGAAATCCTTTCAGGTTCTCATACCAGACCATCTCCAGGTACGAAAATATTAGTACGAGGCATCTGAATCCGGCCACCAAATGAAGATATTTAACTGTTGAGGTGTTACGAGTCAGGGAAAGTGAAGTAACACTTTTACACAATGTTTAGAGGTAAATACGTGAATACATTTATAACTGTGCATGTTGTAAGCGTTTATATTGTGGCAGACAGCTGTCCGAAGCTGGTGCGGACGGACAGACACGCCGAACACCTGGGGAACGTGTCCAGCGAGCCTCAAGGTCCGGACTTCAGTTCCGGGCTGATAAAACCACAACCTCTACGAATTCTGCACCAATTATTTTACATTCCATCGCTGTAGAAAATTCTACGTTAATATTTGTGAAACTGTTTGAAAATAAATGTTATATTTTGTGATTATCAAGACAAAAATGTGCCAAGTATTGTAGCAACAGTGTATTGTAATTTATTTACTTTTATGCAAAAAAAGTGGTAGTTTTGAAGGACAACGGAAGCGTATCTGGTTAGTATTTCTTTGTGAAATAAAAGTTTTCTTTTTTGATGTTTATATCGTAAAAGCAGCATGATTCATGTAAAAAAAAATAATAATAATATTAAAACTGTTGGGAAAGGCATTTGCGAACCCCTGGTTTAATTTTAATAAAAATAGTAACACAGAGTAAGAAAACACTGAGAATCACGAATTTCATAGTCACGACTCTGTATCTTTAACCGTGTAGGAGATACAGCGTTGCAAAATTTACAATTGTTTTTTCATGTAATTTGCGAACCCCTGGTTTAATTTTAATAAAAATAGTAACACAAAGTAAGAAAACACAAAGTTTTGTGTGTGAGTGTGGTAAATACAATGCTTTTTCTGAAAAATACTCAAGTAAACTACATCTTGTAGCCACCCCTAAATTTTAGTATTTCTTTTTTAGATGCCCCTTAGTATCCACAACTCAGATACAAAGTTTTAATTTTTTCCCTAAGTTGGTGTGGAAAATAGAATGTTTTTTCTGAAAAATCTTCAAGTAAACTACATCTTGTAGCCACCCCTAAATTTTGGTAATTTTTTTATAGATGCCCCTTAATATCTTCAACTCAGATACAAGGCGTCATTTTTTTTCTTTCATTGGTTTTGGGAGATATAATTAATTTTCCGAAATAGAAATTTTGGAAAACAGCTAAGTTCGCGCCATCTGTGGCAAACTGATGACTTCATCTATGTGTTACTGTATATAAAAATATATTTATTATTTTTAACGAATGTAGAGTATTTTCGAATTTAAGACATACTTCTGCATTTAATTTTATGTATTCTGTGCAAATAGGAATAATTGTAATGCATAATAAGTAAACATTGAAATTCTTTTATAGGTTATTGGAGGAACAGACAGCTGGCTATCCAACAAGAGAAAATCCTTTCTGGTTCTCATACCAGACCATCTGCAGGTATGAAAATGACAAGATTTGTATTTTAAACTACGAGGAATCTCAATCTGGCCATCAAATGAATATATTTGTAATCGTTGAGGAGATACGAGCCAGGGAAAATAAAGTAACACTTCCAGACGATGTTTAGAGGTAAATAGGTACATATATTTATAACTGTGCACGTTGTAAGCGTTTGTATTGTGGCAGACAGCTGCCCGGAAGGACAGACACGCCGGACACCTGGGGAACGTGTCCAGCGAGCCTCCAGGTCCGGACTTCAGTTCTGGGATGATAAATCCACAATCTCTGCGAATTCTGCACACATTCTTTACCATTCCATCGCTGTGGAAAATTCTACGTTGATATTTGTGAAACTGTTTGAAAATAAATGTTATATTTTGTGATTATCAAGACAAAAATGTGCCAATTGTTGTAGAAACAGTGTATTGTAATTTCTTTACTTTTAAGCAAAAAAAGCAGATTTGAAGGACAACGGAAGCGTATCTGGTTAGTTTTAAGAGTTTTGTGTGCCTTTATCGGTTTTGTTATCTTTTACCGAAAAATGTCATTTTTGTAATTTATTCATTATTTACATTTTTGCTTGCCACTTCTACACGGTTAAAGATAACTCCTTTCTGTTTCAAAATTATGAAATCTACAAGAAATTTGGCGTAAGATACATTATACTTATTATATTTCTACCGATGAGTGGTTTAATTTTTATAAGTACAAAAAAAAATATCATTTTTGTAATTTGTTCATATTTTAACATTAAACACACCAACAATAAAACAACACATTCACAGTAAAAACACTTTATTGAACAAACGAAAATATACATATATAAGGATATTATAAACACACACAATAGGGCACGAGAGCAATACCGTCGACTTTGCCCAAGCCTCTCATCTCATTTCACAGCATTCCAGTAGCGGAAATTTAAATAAAAGTCAAAATGCTATAACTTCAACCCTAAAATGGGGGTGGAGTGCACCTCAAACATTTTAAATGGAAAAGGGTGTCAAACATGACACAGTTCGAAAGACGTTTCAATTGTCTTTTCTACAGTTTTTTTATTTTTCAAATCCGATCATTAGTTCTAGAGAAATATCGTTTAAAACAAATTTTATCAGGTGTTCAAAATTGCAATCAAGTAGGCTTAAACAAATGACAGAAACTAAATAAACAATTCTTTCGACAAGTTGTTTGTAATAAACAAGTAATTTGTAAGTTAGATTTCTTTTTGTGGGGTTATTTGAAGTCTAAAGTTTATGCCACGCTACCCGAATTTTTAGAAGATTTACGGTCCTTGAAATAGCAATTATCTTGTTGCAATGTCTTCTTTTAGGTAAATAAAACATAAAAGTAGGACGTGGAAGTAAATATTCATATGATTTTTTACAAAATTAAAAAAATTTGTTACTTACTCAAATGTCATTTGAGTGAATATAAAATACAAAATTTCTTATACCTTGTAAAATATTAAAGATCTGAATCTGAATCGTCGAGGGTAACAACATTATATAAACAAACCACTAATTATTCTTAATATAAGTGATTGTTTTTTAACAAACATATGGTCTACAATGAAGGTTATATCTAGTAACTTTGTATTGCCAACTGTATGTTTTACAATAATCCTGTGAAAATGAATAAACTTTAGATAATTATTTATACTATATGTTTTGCAATATATAAATAATAACTGTCTTAAATAAGTAGCAAATAATAATAATAATAATTAATTTAGATAGTAGACATTTTTGCTGCTATCCACGCCAGTAAAACAGTTTTCCCGCGCTTTCAATGCGTAATTTCTTGCTTTTATTAAGTATAACAAAATCTATTGTTATTAACTAATTACGAGGATGTATAATGGCATAACAATAAACTATGTATTGTTGTAGGTACTTTGTGTAAATGTGAGTATATTTAATGGTATAATAAGTGAATAAATAGTGTCTTGTATTTTTAGGTTAAATGTAAACCACGTTTTTGTTGTAAATTGTTTAAACAAAGCAGGAAAATACCCAGGAAAGATATGCAACAACGAAGTGTTTATCGATAACAACTAATTTTCAGTTGCTATTTTCAAGGTCAGTTTTAAGAAAATATTTCCTATTTTCTAACTTAAAACAGTTGTTAAGTTATAACGACAGTTGCTATATAATTAGTTGTTTTCATAAACACTGCATTTTCTACAGGTAACATAAATTATAATCGAGATTGTATTATAAGTATGTATCTCTATAGATATTTTTTTCAGTAATCCGTTTTATATTCCTAAATTTCGATTTAGAATTTTTTTTATAGTTAGAGTGGCTATTTCCTAGTTGAATAACCACGTTGTTAAAAACAAACTTAGAAAATACCGAAATGATCGCAGTTGTTATGTGGGTTGCTAAAAATTGTAGTTATTTATTAGTTGTTATATAGCAACCACTATAACAACTTTTTTTAGAAAATAGGGCTGAATATGTATTTGGAGACAACAATTAAAGTGTTTATAACAATTACAGATGTGTATATGGAAGATTATTTAGCAATAAATGGACACAAAATGAAAGAGATTAATAAATATGCTTATTACATGTACACATGCAGGACAATGATTTCATGACAAGTGTAGATTGTTTATAACAATGAAAGATGTGTGTCTAGAAGATAGATTAGCAATAAATAGACATGTTAATAATGTTATCCATGTTACAGATAGCATTCTGAAGTTGGTGATACATTCGGAAGGTTATACAAGCACGAGGAGAACAGCTTATAAAATTGATTATTATTTGATAAATATGTATAAACATGCAATAGGTGTACTATATTATTATAAATAAAGACTTAAACAATACATGCAACAAATATTATGTGTTTGTGTTCTTTTTTATTGAACCTTGAAAATCCTTTATTAAAATATAAACAAATATCTGTAAACAATACATTAAACAAATGTTTAAAGTAGATTAATGTATTTACACGAAATTTATTAATAAAAAAACACACATAACCTGTACGTCGTTTTTGCTAATTTTCTCTCTTTTTAAAATATTTCCTTTGTTGATGTCTATTTATTTATTATTATTTATGATCTAGAAATAGGGATTAAGCATTTTCAACGTGATTGTTAATGCTAAAAAGAATTTTTTGTTATTAAAACTTCTACATACATGTCAAGTAGCATTAGTATTTATCTAATGGACTTTTTTTGTTACTTTAGCAACTAAATTTATTAAATTTTTTTTTTATATTACATCTCATTAAATATTCATATTTGCAAATAATACATATATTTAAAACTTATTTGTTGCTAACTAATTAGAATTACGAGATATTAATATATTTTTTAATTATCAGCGCCATCTTACGACCAATAATTGAACTACTGAAATAAATAAGAATTAGTATATTTTAGGTGTAAATATTGTTGTTATTAATTAAAAGAATTGGACAACCTTAGAAACAAATAAGCCCCGCCCCTTAGACAAACTTCAAGTCATAGACTGTAATAAGTAAGACAAAGACAAATAATACATAAAATGTTCCAAGTGACGTCACTCCTATATGGGCTGGCGGCGACTATACTTACCTAAATTGGGAGGAGGCACAAACCTGAGTTAGAATAAGTTATGCCTTTGGCCGAATATGGCTTTATTTGATAGAATTTGAGGAAGAAACTAAATTACGTAAGGTTTTTGGCCGGATGTGGTCGGATTTGACAGATTTTGACAGCTTTTGAGGGGAGGCGCTAACCTAAATTAAGGGGGGGACTCTAACCTAAATTTAGGGGAGGCACTAACCCAAGTTAGGTTACGTTAGGTTAGGTTCGGGTAGGTTAGGTAAGGTTAGGTTAGGTTAGGTTAGGTTAGGGGAGGTTAGGTAAGGTTAGGTTAGGTTAGGTTAGGTTAGGTTAGGGGAGGTTAGGTAAGGTTAGGTTAGGTTAGGTTAGGTTAGGGGAGGTTAGGTTAGGTTAGGTTAGGTTAGGGGAGGTTAGGTTAGGTTAGGTCAGGTCAGGTCAGGTCAGGTCAGGTCAGGTCAGGTTAGGTTACATCCGAAAGTTATAAATATCTTTATTATGTAGTCAGTATCATTTATTTATATCATAATATAACACACGAATATGTAGAACACACATATATACATACACACATACATACATACATATATATTAAAAATAAAATAATGGTTCTCAAGTTACAGCAGACAGGAACAGAGATATATTTACTTATTTATTATTTATTACAGTATACAACACACACATATATAAATCCACGAATTTTTTCGCTTTTTTTTTTTTTTTTTTTTTTTTTTTTTTAAGTCCACAAAAATATACTGTTAATCATTTCACATCATACTTTTACTATGAATAAACATTATATGATAATGGAAAATTATTTCTCTTATTGCATTCTCTTGTCTTACAATTGTATTATGTAACAGTATTTTTAAATAAATAAACAAACGTCTTATTAAATTATTATTTTATTTTGTTAGTAACTTTTTGAGAAACCATATTGGTAATATTGGTAATACCGTAACCATATATTTCATCTGTCAAATGTATTTTAAGTTTGTTGTTCTCATTTGCTAAGTTTTTATTTATTATTATCTAAATACATAGAGTTTCATTGTATTTCAACATTCTGTTGCTACAGAAACAAATACTCTTTTATGTTGTCCGCCGATAGCATAAAGTGTTACAAAACGAAGATTACCTACATGGTCTGTAAATAATTTTATTGTTATTTAATTTTTTTCAGAGAAACAACTAGTAAATGTATGTGATTTTTTGTTAAATATACTTTCAAATATGTTACAGTAAAGTACGCTTATAACGAACAACTGTTTTGTTGATACTAAAACAAGATATTCCTTTGAGTTTTAAGCTTTTTCAACATATTTTATTTATTTATTTATTCCGGAACTTCCAACACGAATTAAATAAAATATTTTCATTTATTATAACAAGAAGTAAAGGTATCTGTTTTTAGTTAGTTTAGTTTAGTACTCGATGAGATGACACTGATCGTACTTGTAAATTAATAAATTTCATATTCTCTTGTAGGTAGGTACTACAATATAGTATTATGAAACGGTATATTTTTAACAAAGTAACAATTGTTTTTATTAAATAACAGGAACATTTTGTAAAACAATATTCATACAAATTCAGTATAACAATATAACCTAAAAATCATGTGATACACGCGTTGTCATACGTCAATTGTTTATGTTATTGTTTCTATCGTTAATCATATGTGCGTGTGTGTGTAAAATATTGGTAAGTTTTTATTTATAAAACCTAAATACGTAATCCATTAATATTCCAAACATTCTACTTGTTTTACGATTTCTAAACATATTTTTCCTACGACCACTGTTAAAAATAGTCTTTTTAACGGTTGCTTAGCAAGTTAAAAATAACAGTTTATAACACAGTGAATACTTTTAAATCGTAGTCATTGACAACGTATTAAAAAGGAACTAAATCTAGTTACCTGTCAGAAATGTCATTCTATAATGCTTAGTTTTTATTTACTAATACATAACTAGGGTCGTAGGAAAAATAGTGCATGATATTTGTGTTAAAAGTGATTTTCTTTCGTTCGTGGGGTTTGTTAAACTCGGCTTCGTCTCGTTTCAAACTTCCCCACTCACTCATAAAATGTCACTTTTAACACTTATATCATAAATAACTATTTTAATGATAAACATTAATAAAATGCATGGAAAAGATGAAAATAAATATTTTACATTATATTGTTTTTATTTGTTTTGTATTACGTCGCTCTGTAAACAGTTACACCTGTTGCTCTCTCTCTCTCTCTCTCTCTCTCTCTCTCTCTCTCTCTTTTCGCCGGACATAAACAAGAAGGGGGTTACTATGGTAACCAACCAAGAATGCACCTCTAGACACAAACATAATCTATTATAAAAATTACTGGTTTTAAAAATGAATTGTTTCCGTTATTTTTGTTTTAAATGTTTTCTTTTGCTCTTCTTAAATTATTGAAGTATTTTCTTCCACAGCAGCCTTCGATTTACTTTTTTCCATTCAATTTTAGTATAAATAACAAATTTCGTCAATTTTTCTGTTTATTATAAAATAAATTATTACTGTTTTATATTGTTGTAAAGCTAAAAAAAATCTCTATTTAAAAGTATCATAGCTTAATATGACCTCCATATGAAAAATAAAAGTTGCTATCAGTAACTCGTAAATGGTTAGATATAAAAAAAAATTTAGTACTTCTGCAAATTCACCCTACAAAAGTGCCTTAAGGAAGTGCAAACCAGAATCTCGTATTATTTCATATAACAAAGTTATAAGCAAAAAATGAAAATCGGTAAATTTACATTTTCCCCTATATCTAGTGATCTATGCATTTTTTCGCAAATAACAAAACACTATTAAAATAGCCTGCTAACGGGACAACTCTTGTCTAATTTAATCAACCTCGTAGCTCTTACGGTTCTCGAGATACCAATGTATTCGTACCTTAAATGGGACATTCTGTATAACTGATGCAACTGAGCTGTATTTCACTCGACACCTAGTGATATAAAGGAAAGTGGAACTGAGATGTATAGTAGGTATATTTGATATATTGATCACATTCAACTTGTTATACAAATATTTACAGCTAGAAACCGTCCGGGGTTACATAGAACGAGAACAGACCAGACTTGTGTCACACACTTCTGTACAAACTATACATACACTGCCTAGCGTATCTACATCATGAGCGGAATGTATTGGGCGGCTGGTCAGAGTAATTAGAAGATATCAGGACACATGTACCACTCCTGGCGCTCCTTGCACTCCCAGTAGTTGCCCTTGTAGACGTGCGCGATGGAGTCCGAGTCGGGCTCCCTGCGCTGCTCGAACCACAGCGGCTCGTACGGCGGGAACGGCTTGCCGCTGCGCGCCGCCTCCTCCGCCTCAGCTTCCCGGCGGCGTCGCGCCGCTCGCTGCTTCTCCTCCAGCCTGAGCTTCTCGGCGTTGGCCTCGTCCCAGCGGCCGTCCTCCATGAGGCGCTGGTCGGGGCGGCGGCGCGAGTCGGTGGGCGCCACGCCGGCCTCGGGCTCGTTGAGCTGCGCGGCCAGCAGCGTGAAGCCGTACGACTTGGCGCAGTCTGCGGGCGGCGCGCGCCGCTTCCACGCCGTGCTGTGCGCGCCCGTCTGGAACACCGCGGCGTCCTCGCACGGCGCGCTCGCGCCCTCCACCGGCGCGATGTCCACCTTCGTGTCCCACGTGCCCGTCACCACGTAGCGCACCGTCTTGCCCGCGTCCATCACGCAGCCTTTGACCCTGCGCTGCTGGTCCCTGGTGAAGTAGCTGTAGGGGATGTACTTGAGGTGGCACAGCATGCCCTGGGCGGGCCCGGCGCGGCCCTGGATCTCCATGTCGCCGTGGTGGTCCACCCACAGCTTGCCCACGATGATGTTGTGCACCGTGGTGGTGACCTTGCGCCACGAGTAGCGGCTGCCGCTGGCCGGGAACTCCACGTGCGCCGTGCCCATGGGGATGACCTGCAGGTACTTGCCGCGGAACTTGGACGTCATGGTGAACTCCTGCCAGCAGCGCCACAGGCGGCCCTCGCAGTACTGCGCCACCATGGGTGGGTGGTGTGACACCTAGAGCAAACACAACCTGTACCTGACGTCACGATCGCATTCCAAACTTTAAAAATTCATATCTCGCTTATTATAAGGAATTTTCACATCGGATTTTCAACAATCGTCATAACTTCCAATGAAGTTTCATAAAATAAAATAAAAAAAATGGTTTATGGGCCCAATTGAAGTAAGAGAAATTAGTTAAAAAAAATATCGGTTACTGGTTTTTATTAACCGGTTTTTTTAACCGGTTACATGCCCTGAGTATATCTCGTATTACAGTCCTGCTATTGAAACAATGATGATGTTATCTGGTGTAGAATTGAATGGGGTAATTTCACATTTTCTGTTTTATTTTTTTCCTGAAAGTCTACCGTCTACAATAAATGTAAATAATATTTTCATGGCATTTGGGTACATTGTTTTGTAAATATAATTTTTTGAAAATAGACTTCGATTTCAAATCTCAACAGGACGCCATTTGCCAATACGTCACGAATCAAAATGATCATCAGCTCACTCTTGCGGACGAAATGTAAACTAAAGGCAATTTAAAATAAAATAAGTATATAAATATGTTACACTGTGATGTAATTTCAATTATATTTCACGCTTACAAACCTGTAGTTCTACTAGGCAGTCCAGAACAAATGAAATTAGCAGAGGGCAGCTGTCAAAATATTATTTCAAATTTATTAAAAGTTTACTGATCTGTATTGATATTTCGCATTGTAGAGATGTTGTTTAAATTATATTTTCACTCAAACTGTTTAAAGTTTGTCAAATATATCTAATAGTGAGGTCAGACTTCACTATTATATATATTTCACAAAGTTTTTGACAGTTTGAGTGAATATATAATTTAAACAATATCTTTACAATGCGAAATATCGATACACATGAATAGAATTATTTTATTATAGTATATTATACTTCGTGCTTTACACTGACGTTCAACTTGTAGCGCCTCGGTGTACGTGTGTGAGTTATTATATTTGGGCATACTGATGATATTGCAATATGCATAGTAAGTATACCTGTTCGCTGATGGCGCGCCAGCCGAGGTCGTCCATGCGGTCGCACTCGTACGTCTCGCCCAGCAGCGGGTTGAACGGCTTGCCCGTGCGGTTGGCCGTGGTGGAGTAGCTGGACACGGTGAAGGCGGCCACGTACGCCATCTGCTCCGCCGGGTCCGAGCACCTGCACACACAGCCATGTGTAACCACCACACATCAGCTAAATACTCGCTTCTTGTTGCGTACATTCTACCGTTCAGTGACAGATAGGCAAGCTTATTCACATTACTGTGTGTCTGCTTGCATTTGGGTTAATATCAGCCGTTTCTCTCAAATATTATAAAAAAATCAAACGTTAAATCATTAGTAATTAGTTATTTACATAACAAGCGTGGAAAGTGGTAAATAGCAAGCGAGTGTAGAGCGTTGCTCTGCACTTTCAAGCGAGTTATGTACACTATTTGTCAGACGACCACAAAATATTATAATAAAAACAGGGTTTATACAAAAGTGTCAATGTTAAACACAACTCACGAAAGCATTGACGTTTGGGTTTGAGGTTAAGTATCACTAGTTAACCGGAAACTGATTTGGAAGTCTAGTACGTATTATTTGAACAATTAATAAAACTATCAGTACATTTTGACTCTTTATTTTTGTTATGAATTCACTACCAATTTTAAAATCGTAGTTTTAAGCAAATTTTCATTAATTTTGTTACATTTCATTATCAAAGTTCCATCTATTGACCACTAATCGTCATATCCGGTTATATAACACACTAGTGTGTTATTATAAAACACGCCGTGTGCTATGTTACATTTTCTGGTGTTTCATATGTGGTTGTCTAAAAACAAATTAATTCTATTTTAAAATATACCAATGAATTATTGAAACAACCATTTTAATACATAGATGGGGCTCTGTCGAATGTGATTTCAAAACAGCGGTACACAAAAATATACAAGAGCGCCTATTTATATATTTTCAATCAACGATTCTATATTGCCGATTTGTATGTCAAAATAATGTTTTCTGAGATTTTCTTAACTTTATTTTCTTTCTTCCATTTGCGGAATACGTCATAATGATGATGATAACTTTGATTTGGAAGGTAATAAATTATTAAATGCTGAATTTGCTATTTCTAACAATTCCAGTAGAGTATTCGAAATATCACTATTACTTTCCATAATTATGTTTCATATTAATTATTGTAAAAACCAAAACTGTCAGAATTACAAATTATTTAATAGGTATTTTGTTCTCTGTTGCCATGGTTTCAGTAGTGAATAGAAAAGCGATACCTTAGTACATAGGTTTGTTGGGAATGTAACGGCTTTTGCTCAGTACGTATACTATATCCTGTGTTACCTGGCGGCCATGTCGAGCACGTCGGCGTACTCGTAGTCCTCGGTGAGGCGCTGCAGCATGGACAGCGGCTCGGAGAAGTTGACGGGCATGGGGATCTTGCTGAGGTCCTTGCCGATGCAGTTCTTCATGATGCTCCACAGGTTGAGCGGGTAGTTGGGCTTGTCCGGCACCTTGACGCGGCGCTCGCGCGCTCTGCCCCCGGCGCTGGGCAGCGCGGGCTCCGTGGCCGCGCCCATCGTCGACCGCGACCTGCACAACAACAACAACGCTCAACTAATGCTCTAAATGGGTTCCACAACAAACAGTCTATCTCGGCTGAAATGCGGAGTTACGAGGATTCCCGGTGTCTATTGCTAATTCAGGGTTGTTAAGACCAGCGGTTTAAACCGGACTGGTTTTTATATGGTTTTAACCAGTGGTTTTTATTAAAAATAATAGTAAAAAAAATACACTTTTTGATTTGTGTGTTCTGCATTGTGTTGCATTCATAAGTTATAAAATTATACTTGTATTAATATTACTAATAATAGGTATAATAAATTTGCAGAGACAAACTATATATTCGGAATATTGAAAACTATTTATACATTTTTGTATTCAGATATTTTTATCTTTATGTTATTACAGAATGAAGTAATTGGCAATTGAGTTATTTTATTTTTATATTAGTATTAGGGCCGGTTTTATATAAAAAAAATTAATACCCACTTAAATTTAGTTCAGTAAATTCTTTTTTTTTTCATCAAATACACATCGTTTTAATTTATTAAATGATGATTTTATCATACATTCGTTTATCATTTGGACTAGATGATGAAAATTTGCTGTGCAAGTAGATTTAAGTGGGTATTAAATTTATTTATAAAACCGGCCCTTAGTAAATTTGTCTCAAAATATTAACTAATACGTAGTTATTTAATTTTAAGTGATTTAAACCACTTTCAGTCGGTTTAAACCAGTTTCGTCCGGTTTAAACCAATTTAAACCACTGGTCTGGCTTTTATTACAAAAAGTGGCTTTTATTACAACCCTGATTGGTATATGGTAAAATACATGCTAAGCATTTTTCTTTTTATTCAAAAACCAGAAAAGAAACTAATATGAAATAAATTCATATGAATTCTTCAAATATAAATGCATCCGCCTATATCAAATATATTTTAAAATATACAATAGAATCGCGAAAAAAAAATAATTAAATATCAGACATAAATGTACTACTCTATTGTAATGTCTAATGGTTATCTAAAGTATTTTTTCGACAAATAAGAGACATAGACTTGTAGAATAAAGACCTATAAATCAGTATTTATAATCAAAAAACTATTTGAATTAACCATTCTTCTTAAAACAGAAAAATTGTAACGTACAAATTTGTTGCATTTTTCTCCAGTTTTACTTGTAAGGGTAATGTTCTCCCACTCAATTTTCCTATTGTACGGGTGGGTGGAAGAGAAACAGAAACTTAAGTACATGGATTGAAAAGAGTCGACCGAAAAATGATCTGTTATTCTTGTACAGTGGAGGAACTTGTGAACGTTGACGATACTAGAAACACAAAATATGAAGTTGGAATTTCTAGCTTCACCGGGAATCCTCTTAGATAACCCGTCTAGGGCGATGGGGTTACATTTTAACTTTGGCTTCAAATCACATGTCTACTTTTATTTCGTTAAATATTTAGACGTTCAAATTGATGATTATTACTTTTTGCTTCAAATGTAAATATTTTAGTAATTAATAATGGCTACTATGGATACTTGAAAGATACAAGAAAATGTTAAGAAACAAAGTTAAACTAGACAAAGGGACTCATAAAATGGCCGTAGTAAAAATTTTGTGTTACTTTTGGTTTTAGCGGAAATGTGTCCAACTTTAATTCTAGCATAGGGAATCGGTATTTTTATATATTTTTTCGAAATGTACATAAAATTAGCTTTACAATGATACCAAAATATCATTGTTTTACTTCAACCATTTCAAAATGGCAACACTTTATTTTTAAAATATTTACTAATAAAAATTCATAAAAAAATACACCATAGCCAGCTATTTAAGATTTTGTTACCTGAAACCAAACAAATAATGTCAAAAAATAATAGTGGGGGTGGACTGCACCTCAAACATTTTAAATGGAAAAGGATGTCAAACATAACACAGTTCAAAAAGCCTTTGAATTCTCTTTTCAACAGTTTTTTTATTTTTCAAATCCGATCATTAGTTCCTGAGAAATATCGTTTAAAACAAATTTTATCAGGTGTGTAAAACTGCAATCAAGTAGGCTTAAACAAATGACAGAAACTCAAGTATCAGTTTATGAGGTGTTCAAAATGACTACCTCCAACTTCCATACAATAACAAAGTCTTAAGTCTAGTACTTCTGAAATGAAATCAAGTATGTCAAAATTTTTGTTTATATTCATTTATTTTTCTTACTGTATAATCTGAAACAATCAAATCTAAAATTTTATTTAAATTTATTAAAAATAAAATTCTGTTCCTGGTTGAACTTTCAAAACTCGTCTGTAGCACTGACATTTAAAATATATTTGTGAATAAAGCATGGCAGATGAAAATATGAAGTCTGCGACAGCCATTTTCCTCATCTCTCAATTTAATTCAATTGGCGCGAAATATGAGAAATCTTTTTAAATTTCATTTGTTTTAGTTATTTTATTAGGAATAATTGTTTTAGGTACTTGTGTAATAGATAGAATGATGAATTTATCTTACTTTCATGATTACGAATTGTACCGCAGAATGATCCTTCTCAAATTTAATTACTAAAAAAATATTAAACTAAAAATGATATTATGCGATTTTTTTTTTTTGCATATTTTATTACCTAATTTTGGTAATTTTTTTATAGATGCCCTTTACTATCTACAACTCAGATAGAAGGTATTGGGAGATATAATTAATTTTTCGAAATTATACCTGTGTTCCAACTTTGGCTGAGTGTGATGCCATCTGTGGCAAAGTGCTCCAACTAATTAAACCTGCATATGTCGGTAATATAGATGACTGTATTACAAAATATTTGTTACTATTAACTTATTTACAGTATTTTACATTTAATTTTATGTGTAATAAGAAAGTAAATATTGTACAATGCAATGAAGTTCCGCTATCCCAGTTGTGCCTCACAATTTTATCATGTTATAGATAGAAAGTGTAATGTATTTGATCATAAGTTGGTAACAGCGGTTAGGGAATTTTCAGATGTCAAGTTGTTAAGTTAGTTATAAATTGTTCTGTTGTTAAAGTTATTATAAACTAAAATAATCCGTATTTTATTAAACGCGTATAACCCATACGTAACAGAAAGGATGTATCTACACATACCCTTTATGTTGTTTTATGTTTTTATGTAATAAAAGAGGCTATGCGACTTGTAAACAATAAGTTACAATGTCAAAAAGTGAGCGGAGTATGACAGCTCGTTTGACAGTTAATCCTTTCGTAAGTTCTATCTAAGCAAAAAAAAAAACACTCTTTATTTTAAAGATGAAGAAATTTTGAAGGAATTGTTGACGTTTGTGCATTTTATAATATTTTTTGCTTCATTGAAAGTATTTTTCTAAAACATATATGTAAATACCCCAAAAGTTATGAAGAATCAGTCATAAATTATCAATGTTCTTTTAACTGTACAGTTAGTAGTTCTGACATATTTTTTATTTATATGAGAATGAGGCTAGATTTCCATCCAATAAATATGAATTTATATTCTAAAAACAAAAAATCCAGAGAAAAGCCAAATTATTTTATTCTTAATTTTTTAAACATTATTACTATTTTCCTTGTCTGTGTTTTTACAAACTATTCTTAAACCGATTTTTTCATCATTTGATTTTAAAGTAATGTGTGTAAAATAAATATGTATATAATTATTATTATTTTCTTTCCATATTTTCCATGTTCTTTGTTTCTTAGTCACACTGCAACAATATTAATATCACATAAATAAAGACGATATAATTTTTTTTAATACAATTAAAATCTATAGTTTAGAATCGCTATGATTTTTTTACATGAAAGAAATTACACATAGAGATCAAAACATCAACCAGAACGATATGTCATTAGTTTTATAGGTTAGTTACGGATTGGAGGAAATCCTTTCAGGTTCTCATACCAGACCATCTCCAGGTACGAAAATATTAGTACGAGGCATCTGAATCCGGCCACCAAATGAAGATATTTAACTGTTGAGGTGTTACGAGTCAGGGAAAGTGAAGTAACACTTTTACACAATGTTTAGAGGTAAATACGTGAATACATTTATAACTGTGCATGTTGTAAGCGTTTATATTGTGGCAGACAGCTGTCCGAAGCTGGTGCGGACGGACAGACACGCCGAACACCTGGGGAACGTGTCCAGCGAGCCTCAAGGTCCGGACTTCAGTTCCGGGCTGATAAAACCACAACCTCTACGAATTCTGCACCAATTATTTTACATTCCATCGCTGTAGAAAATTCTACGTTAATATTTGTGAAACTGTTTGAAAATAAATGTTATATTTTGTGATTATCAAGACAAAAATGTGCCAAGTATTGTAGCAACAGTGTATTGTAATTTATTTACTTTTATGCAAAAAAAGTGGTAGTTTTGAAGGACAACGGAAGCGTATCTGGTTAGTATTTCTTTGTGAAATAAAAGTTTTCTTTTTTGATGTTTATATCGTAAAAGCAGCATGATTCATGTAAAAAAAAATAATAATAATATTAAAACTGTTGGGAAAGGCATTTGCGAACCCCTGGTTTAATTTTAATAAAAATAGTAACACAGAGTAAGAAAACACTGAGAATCACGAATTTCATAGTCACGACTCTGTATCTTTAACCGTGTAGGAGATACAGCGTTGCAAAATTTACAATTGTTTTTTCGTGTAATTTGCGAACCCCTGGTTTAATTTTAATAAAAATAGTAACACAAAGTAAGAAAACACAAAGTTTTGTGTGTGAGTGTGGTAAATACAATGCTTTTTCTGAAAAATACTCAAGTAAACTACATCTTGTAGCCACCCCTAAATTTTAGTATTTCTTTTTTAGATGCCCCTTAGTATCCACAACTCAGATACAAAGTTTTAATTTTTTCCCTAAGTTGGTGTGGAAAATAGAATGTTTTTTCTGAAAAATCTTCAAGTAAACTACATCTTGTAGCCACCCCTAAATTTTGGTAATTTTTTTATAGATGCCCCTTAATATCTTCAACTCAGATACAAGGCGTCATTTTTTTTCTTTCATTGGTTTTGGGAGATATAATTAATTTTCCGAAATAGAAATTTTGGAAAACAGCTAAGTTCGCGCCATCTGTGGCAAACTGATGACTTCATCTATGTGTTACTGTATATAAAAATATATTTATTATTTTTAACGAATGTAGAGTATTTCCGAATTTAAGACATACTTCTGCATTTAATTTTATGTATTCTGTGCAAATAGGAATAATTGTAATGCATAATAAGTAAACATTGAAATTCTTTTATAGGTTATTGGAGGAACAGACAGCTGGCTATCCAACAAGAGAAAATCCTTTCTGGTTCTCATACCAGACCATCTTCAGGTATGAAAATGACAAGATTTGTATTTTAAACTACGAGGAATCTCAATCTGGCCATCAAATGAAGATATTTGTAATCGTTGAGGAGATACGAGCCAGGGAAAATAAAGTAACACTTCCAGACGATGTTTAGAGGTAAATAGGTACATATATTTATAACTGTGCACGTTGTAAGCGTTTGTATTGTGGCAGACAGCTGCCCGGAAGGACAGACACGCCGGACACCTGGGGAACGTGTCCAGCGAGCCTCCAGGTCCGGACTTCAGTTCTGGGATGATAAATCCACAATCTCTGCGAATTCTGCACCAATTCTTTACCATTCCATCGCTGTGGAAAATTCTACGTTGATATTTGTGAAACTGTTTGAAAATAAATGTTATATTTTGTGATTATCAAGACAAAAATGTGCCAAATATTGTAGCAACAGTGTATTGTAATTTCTTTACTTTTAAGCAAAAAAAGCAGATTTGAAGGACAACGGAAGCGTATCTGGTTAGTTTTAAGAGTTTTGTGTGCCTTTATCGGTTTTGTTATCTTTTACCGAAAAATTTCATTTTTGTAATTTATTCATTATTTAGATTTTTGCTTGCCACTTCTACACGGTTAAAGATAACTCCTTTCTGTTTCAAAATTATGAAATCTACAAGAAATTTGGCGTAAGATACATTATACTTATTATATTTCTACCGATGAGTGGTTTAATTTTTATAAGTACAAAAAAAAATATCATTTTTGTAATTTGTTCATATTTTAACATTAAACACACCAACAATAAAACAACACATTCACAGTAAAAACACTTTATTGAACAAACGAAAATATACATATATAAGGATATTATAAACACACACAATAGGGCACGAGAGCAATACCGTCGACTTTGCCCAAGCCTCTCATCTCATTTCACAGCATTCCAGTAGCGGAAATTTAAATAAAAGTCAAAATGCTATAACTTCAACCCTAAAATGGGGGTGGACTGCACCTCAAACATTTTAAATGGAAAAGGGTGTCAAACATGACACAGTTCGAAAGACGTTTCAATTGTCTTTTCTACAGTTTTTTTATTTTTCAAATCCGATCATTAGTTCTAGAGAAATATCGTTTAAAACAAATTTTATCAGGTGTTCAAAATTGCAATCAAGTAGGCTTAAACAAATGACAGAAACTAAATAAACAATTCTTTCGACAAGTTGTTTGTAATAAACAAGTAATTTGTAAGTTAGATTTCTTTTTGTGGGGTTATTTGAAGTCTAAAGTTTATGCCACGCTACCCGAATTTTTAGAAGATTTACGGTCCTTGAAATAGCAATTATCTTGTTGCAATGTCTTCTTTTAGGTAAATAAAACATAAAAGTAGGACGTGGAAGTAAATATTCTTATGATTTTTTACAAAATTAAAAAAATTTGTTACTTACTCAAATGTCATTTGAGTGAATATAAAATACAAAATTTCTTATACCTTGTAAAATATTAAAGATCTGAATCTGAATCGTCGAGGGTAACAACATTATATAAACAAACCACTAATTATTCTTAATATAAGTGATTGTTTTTTAACAAACATATGGTCTACAATGAAGGTTATATCTAGTAACTTTGTATTGCCAACTGTATGTTTTACAATAATCCTGTGAAAATGAATAAACTTTAGATAATTATTTATACTATATGTTTTGCAATATATAAATAATAACTGTCTTAAATAAGTAGCAAATAATAATAATAATAATTAATTTAGATAGTAGACATTTTTGCTGCTATCCACGCCAGTAAAACAGTTTTCCCGCGCTTTCAATGCGTAATTTCTTGCTTTTATTAAGTATAACAAAATCTATTGTTATTAACTAATTACGAGGATGTATAATGGCATAACAATAAACTATGTATTGTTGTAGGTACTTTGTGTAAATGTGAGTATATTTAATGGTATAATAAGTGAATAAATAGTGTCTTGTATTTTTAGGTTAAATGTAAACCACGTTTTTGTTGTAAATTGTTTAAACAAAGCAGGAAAATACCCAGGAAAGATATGCAACAACGAAGTGTTTATCGATAACAACTAATTTTCAGTTGCTATTTTGAAGGTCAGTTTTAAGAAAATATTTCCTATTTTCTAACTTAAAACAGTTGTTAAGTTATAACGACAGTTGCTATATAATTAGTTGTTTTCATAAACACTGCATTTTCTACAGGTAACATAAATTATAATCGAGATTATATTATAAGTATGTATCTCTATAGATATTTTTTTCAGTAATCCGTTTTATATTCCTAAATTTCGATTTAGAAATTTTTTTAGAGTTAGAGTGGCTATTTCCTATTTGAATAACCACGTTGTTAAAAACAAACTTAGAAAATACCGAAATGATCGCAGTTGTTATGTGGGTTGCTAAAAATTGTAGTTATTTATTAGTTGTTATATAGCAACCACTATAACAACTTTTTTTAGAAAATAGGGCTGAATATGTATTTGGAGACAACAATTAAAGTGTTTATAACAATTACAGATGTGTATATGGAAGATTATTTAGCAATAAATGGACACAAAATGAAAGAGATTAATAAATATGCTTATTACATGGACACATGCAGGACAATGATTTCATGACAAGTGTAGATTGTTTATAACAATGAAAGATGTGTGTCTAGAAGATAGATTAGCAATAAATAGACATGTTAATAATGTTATCCATGTTACAGATAGCATTCTGAAGTTGGTGATACATTCGGAAGGTTATACAAGGACGTGGAGAACAGCTTATAAAATTGATTATTATTTGATAAATATGTATAAACATGCAATAGGTGTACTATATTATTATAAATAAAGACTTAAACAATACATGCAACAAATATTATGTGTTTGTGTTCTTTTTTATTGAACCTTGAAAATCCTTTATTAAAATATAAACAAATATCTGTAAACAATACATTAAACAAATGTTTAAAGTAGATTAATGTATTTACACGAAATTTATTAATAAAAAAACACACATAACCTGTACGTCGTTTTTGCTAATTTTCTCTCTTTTTAAAATATTTCCTTTGTTGATGTCTATTTATTTATTATTATTTATGATCTAGAAATAGGGATTAAGCATTTTCAACGTGATTGTTAATGCTAAAAAGAATTTTTTGTTATTAAAACTTCTACATACATGTCAAGTAGCATTAGTATTTATCTAATGGACTTTTTTTGTTACTTTAGCAACTAAATTTATTAAATTTTTTTTTTATATTACAGCTCATTAAATATTCATATTTGCAAATAATACATATATTTAAAACTTATTTGTTGCTAACTAATTAGAATTACGAGATATTAATATATTTTTTAATTATCAGCGCCATCTTACGACCAATAATTGAACTACTGAAATAAATAAGAATTAGTATATTTTAGGTGTAAATATTGTTGTTATTAATTAAAAGAATTGGACAACCTTAGAAACAAATAAGCCCCGCCCCTTAAACAAACTTCAACTCATAGACTGTAATAAGTAAGACAAAGACAAATAATACATAAAATGTTCCAAGTGACGTCACTCCTATATGGGCTGGCGGCGACTATACTTACCTAAATTGGGAGGAGGCACAAACCTGAGTTAGAATAAGTTATGCCTTTGGCCGAATATGGCTTTATTTGATAGAATTTGAGGAAGAAACTAAATTACGTAAGGTTTTTGGCCGGATGTGGTCGGATTTGACAGATTTTGACAGCTTTTGAGGGGAGGCGCTAACCTAAATTAAGGGGGGGACTCTAACCTAAATTTAGGGGAGGCACTAACCCAAGTTAGGTTACGTTAGGTTAGGTTCGGGTAGGTTAGGTAAGGTTAGGTTAGGTTAGGGGAGGTTAGGTTAGGTTAGGTTAGGTTAGGTTAGGGGAGGTTAGGTTAGGTTAGGTTAGGGGAGGTTAGGTAAGGTTAGGTTAGGTTAGGTTATGTTAGGGGAGGTTAGGTTAGGGGAGGTTAGGTTAGGTTAGGTTAGGTTAGGGGAGGTTAGGTTAGGTTAGGTCAGGTCAGGTCAGGTCAGGTCAGGTCAGGTCAGGTTAGGTTACATCCGAAAGTTATAAATATCTTTATTATGTAGTCAGTATCATTTATTTGTATCATAATATAACACACGAATATGTAGAACACACATATATACATACACACATACATACATACATACATACATACATACATATATATATATTAAAAATAAAATAATGGTTCTCAAGACAGGAACAGAGATATATTTACTTATATTTATTATTTATTACAGTACACAACACACACATATAAACCCACGAATTTTTTCGCTTTTTTTTTTTTTTTTTTTTTTTTTTTAAGTCCACAAAAATATACTGTTAATCATTTCATATCATACTTTTATTATAAAAAAACATTATTCGGTAATGGAAAATTATTTCTCTCATTGCATTTTCTTATCTTACAATTGTATTATGTAGTAGTATTTTTAAACAAATTAACAAACGTCTTATTAAATTATTATTTTATTTTGTTAGTAACTTTTTGAGAAACCATATTGGTAATATTGGTGTAATACCGTAACCATATATTTCATCTGTCAAATGTATTTTAAGTTTGTTGTTCTCATTTGCCAAGTTTTTATTTATTATTATCTAAATACATAGAGTTTCATTGTATTTCAACATTCTGTTGTTGCTACAGAAACAAATACTCTTTTATGTTGTCCGCCGATAGCATTAAGTGTTACAAAACGAAGATTACCTACATGGTCTGTAAATAATTTTATTGTTATTTAATTTTTTTCAGAGAAACAACTACTAAATGTACGTGATTTTTTCTTAAATATACTTTCAAATATGTTACAGTAAAGTACGCTTATAACGAACAACTGGACACTAGTTGTGGTCGAAAAAATATTTACAAGAAAACAAGATATTCCTTTGAGTTTTAAGCTTCTTCAGCATATTTTATTTATTTATTTATTTATTCCGGAACTTCCAACACGAATTAAATAAAATATTTTCATTTATTATAACAAGAAGTAAAGGTATCTGTTTTTAGTTAGTTTAGTTTAGTACTCGATGAGATGACACTGATCGTACTTGTAAATTAATAAATTTCATATTCTCTTGTAGGTAGATACTACAATATAGTATTATGAAACGGTATATTTTTAACAAAGTAACAATTGTTTTTATTAAATAACAGGAACATTTTCTAAAACAATATTCATACAAATTCAGTATAACAATATAACCTAAAAATCATGTGATACACGCGTTGTCATACGTCAATTGTTTATGTTATTGTTTCTATCGTTAATCATATGTGCGTGTGTGTAAAATATTGGTAAGTTTTTATTTATAAAACCTAAATACGTAATCCATTAATATTCCAAACATTCTACTTGTTTTACGATTTCTAAACATATTTTTCCTACGACCACTGTTAAAAACAGTCTTTTTAACGGTTGCTTAGCAAGTTAAAAATAACAGTTTATAACACAGTGAATACTTTTAAATTGTAGTCATTGACAACGTGTTAAAAAGGAACTAAATCTAGTTACCTGTCAGAAAAATGTCATTCTATAATGCTTAGTTTTTATTTACTAATACATAACTAGGGTCGTAGGAAAAATAGTGTATGATATTTGTGTTAAAAGTGATTTTATTTCGTTCGTGGGGTTTGTTAAACTCGGCTTCGTCTCGTTTCAAACTTCCCTACTCACTCATAAAATGTCACTTTTAACACTTATATCATAAATAACTATTTTAATGATAAACATTAATAAAATGCATGGAAAAGATGAAAATAAATATTTTACATTATATTGTTTTTATTTGTTTTGTATTACGTCGCTCTGTAAACAGTTACACCCACCTGTTGCTCTCTCTCTCTCTCTCTTTTCGCCGGACATAAACAAGAAGGGGGTTACTATGGTAACCAACCAAGAATGCACCTCTAGACACAAACATAATCTATTATAAAAATTACTGGTTTTAAAAATGAATTGTTTCCGTTATTTTTGTTTTAAATGTTTTCTTTTGCTCTTCTTAAATTATTGAAGTATTTTCTTCCACAGCAGCCTTCGATTTACTTTTTTCCATTCAATTTTAGTATAAATAACAAATTTTGTCAATTTTTCTGTTAATTATAAAATAAATTATTACTGTTTTATATTGTTGTAAAGCTAAAAAAAATCTCTATTTAAAAATACCATAACTTAATTTCAGCTCCATATGAAAAATAAAAGTTGCTATCAGTAACTCGTAAATGGTTAGATATAAAAAAAAATTTAGTACTTCTGCAAATTCACCCTACAAAAGTGCCTTAAGGAAGTGCAAACCAGAATCTCGTATTATTTCATATAACAAAGTTATAAGCAAAAAAAGAAAATCGCTAAATTTACATTTTCCTCTATATCTAGTGACCTATGCATTTTTTCGCAAATAACAAAACACTATTAAAATAGCCTGCTAACGGGACAACTCTTGTCTAATTTAAGCAACCTCGTAGCTCTTACGGTTCTCGAGATACCAATGCATTCGTACCTTAAATGGGACATTCTGTATAACTATTCTGTGGTCCACCATCTTTGCTGATGCAACTGAGCTGTATTTCACTCTCGACACCTAGTGATATAAAGGAAAGTGGAACTGAGATGTATAGTAGGTATATTTGATATATTGATCACATTCAACTTGTTATACAAATATTTACAGCTAGAAACCGTCCGGTTACATAGAACGAGAACAGACCAGACTTGTGTCACACACTTCTGTACAAACTATTATACACTGCCTAGCGCGTATCTACATCATGAGCGAGCGGCGGGTGGAATGTATTGGGCGGCTGGTCAGAGTAACTAGAAGATATCAGGACACATGTACCACTCCTGGCGCTCCTTGCACTCCCAGTAGTTGCCCTTGTAGACGTGCGCGATGGAGTCCGAGTCGGGCTCCCTGCGCTGCTCGAACCACAGCGGCTCGTACGGCGGGAACGGCTTGCCGCTGCGCGCCGCCTCCTCCGCCTCAGCTTCCCGGCGGCGTCGCGCCGCTCGCTGCTTCTCCTCCAGCCTGAGCTTCTCGGCGTTGGCCTCGTCCCAGCGGCCGTCCTCCATGAGGCGCTGGTCGGGGCGGCGGCGCGAGTCGGTGGGCGCCACGCCGGCCTCGGGCTCGTTGAGCTGCGCGGCCAGCAGCGTGAAGCCGTACGACTTGGCGCAGTCTGCGGGCGGCGCGCGCCGCTTCCACGCCGTGCTGTGCGCGCCCGTCTGGAACACCGCGGCGTCCTCGCACGGCGCGCTCGCGCCCTCCACCGGCGCGATGTCCACCTTCGTGTCCCACGTGCCCGTCACCACGTAGCGCACCGTCTTGCCCGCGTCCATCACGCAGCCTTTGACCCTGCGCTGCTGGTCCCTGGTGAAGTAGCTGTAGGGGATGTACTTGAGGTGGCACAGCATGCCCTGGGCGGGCCCGGCGCGGCCCTGGATCTCCATGTCGCCGTGGTGGTCCACCCACAGCTTGCCCACGATGATGTTGTGCACCGTGGTGGTGACCTTGCGCCACGAGTAGCGGCTGCCGCTGGCCGGGAACTCCACGTGCGCCGTGCCCATGGGGATGACCTGCAGGTACTTGCCGCGGAACTTGGACGTCATGGTGAACTCTTGCCAGCAGCGCCACAGGCGGCCCTCGCAGTACTGCGCCACCATGGGTGGGTGGTGTGATACCTAGAGCAAACACAACTTCCAATAGGGAATAGGCCCGTAAACCATAAACGAAATGTTTCACTGCCACTGAATGAGTGTACCTGACGTCACGATCGCATTCCAAACTTTAAAAATTCATATCTCGCTTATTATAAGGAATTTTCACATCGGATTTTCAACAATCGTCATAACTTCCAATGAAGTTTCATAAAATAAAATTAAAAAAATGGTTTATGGCCGCCCATTGAAGTAAGAGAAATTAGTTAAAAAAAATATCGGTTACTGGTTTTTATTAACCGGTTTTTTTAACCGGTTACATGCCCTGAGTATATCTCGTATTACAGTCCTGCTATTGAAACAATGATGATGTTATCTGGTGTAAAATTGAATGGGGTAATTTCACATTTTCTGTTTTATTTTTTTCCTGAAAGTCTACTACCGTCTACAATAAATGTAAATAATATTTTCATGGCATTTG
Source organism: Stenolophus ochropezus (assembly GCA_035578165.1). Taxonomy (NCBI): domain Eukaryota; kingdom Metazoa; phylum Arthropoda; class Insecta; order Coleoptera; family Carabidae; genus Stenolophus; species Stenolophus ochropezus. The sequence continues at coordinate 469,693 of JAQOWZ010000065.1, read as the reverse complement.
GGTACATTGTTTTGTAAATATAATTTTTTGAAAATAGACTTTGATTTCAAATCTCAACAGGACGCCATTTGCCAATACGTCACGAATCAAAATGATCATCAGCTCACTCTTGCGGACAAAATGTAAACTAAGGCAATTTAAAATAAAATAAGTATATAAATATGTTACACTGTGATGTAATTTCAATTATATTTCACGCTTACAAACCTGTAGTTCTACTAGGCAGTCCAGAACAAATGAAATTAGCAGAGGGCAGCTGTCAAAATATTATTTTAAATTTATTAAAAGTTTACTGGTAATACAATAAAATAATTTTATACATTTGTATTGATATTTCGCATTGTAGAGATATTGTTTAAATTATATTTTCACTCAAACTGTTTAAAGTTTGTCAAATATATCTAATAGTGAGGTCAGACTTCACTATTATATATATTTGATAAAGTTTTTGACAGTTTGAGTGAATATATAATTTAAACAATATCTTTACAATGCGAAATATCGATACACATGAATAGAATTATTTTATTCTATTACCAGTAAATTTTTAATAAACTTGAAATAATATTTTGACAGCTGCCCTCTGCCAATTTCATTTGTTCTGGACTGCCTAACACTAATATAAAAAATAAAAAAAAAACCTGCGTACTTTCTCTCTGACAACTATATAAATTTTAGGCTAGTTTACAGCACGAAGTATATTAGACTTCGTGCTTTACACTGACGTTCAACTTGTAGCGCCTCGGTGTACGTGTGTGTGTGAGATGCCATATATACCTGTTCGCTGATGGCGCGCCAGCCGAGGTCGTCCATGCGGTCGCACTCGTACGTCTCGCCCAGCAGCGGGTTGAACGGCTTGCCCGTGCGGTTGGCCGTGGTGGAGTAGCTGGACACGGTGAAGGCGGCCACGTACGCCATCTGCTCCGCCGGGTCCGAGCACCTGCACACACACAGCCATCACCACACATCAGCTAAATACTCGCTTCTTGTTGCGTACATTCTACCGTTCAGTGACAGATAGGCAAGCTTATGAGAAAATTCACATTACTGTGTGTCTGCTTGCATTTGGGTTAATATCAGCCGTTTCTCTCAAATTAGTTATTTACATAACAAGCGTGGAATGTGGTAAATAGCAAGCGTGTGTAGAGAGTGATTTAATACACGAGCGTTGCTCTGCACTTTCAAGCGAGTTATGTACACTACTTGTCAGACGACCACAAAATATTATAATAAAAACAGGGTTTATACAAAAGTGTCAATGTCAAACACAACTCACGAAAGCATTGACGTTTGGGTTTGAGGTTAAGTATCACTAGTTAACCGGAAACTGATTTAGAAGTCTAGTACGTATTATTTGAACAATTAATAAAACTATCAGTACATTTTGACTCTTTATTTTTGTTATTAATTCACTACCAATTTTAAAATCGTAGTTTTAAGCAAATTTTCATTAATTTTGTTACATTTCATTATCAAAGTTCCATCTATTGACCACTAATCGTCATATCCGGTTATATAACTCACTAGTGTGTTATTATAACACACGCCGTGTGCTATGTTACATTTTCTGGTGTTAATTACAGTGTAAATATGGCTATTTTCATATGTGGTTGTCTGAAAACAAATTAATTCTATTTTAAAATATACCAATGAATTATTGAAACAACCATTTTAATACATAGATGGCTCTGTCGAATGTGATTTCAAAACAGCGGTACACAAAAATATACAAGAGCGCCTATCTATATATTTTCAATCAACGATTCTATATTGCCGATTTGTATGTCAAAATAACGTTTTCTGAGATTTTCTTAACTTTATTTTCTTTCTTCCATTTGCGGAATACGTCATAATGATGATGATGACTTTGATTTGGAAGGTAATAAATTATTAAATGCTGAATTTGCTATTTCTAACAATTCCAGTAGAGTATTCGAAATATCACTATTACTTTCCATAATTATGTTTCATATTAATTATTGTAAAAACCAAAACTGTCAGAATGACAAATTATTTAATAGGTATTTTATTCTCTGTTGCCATGGTTTCAGTAGTGAATAGAAAAGCAATACCTTAGTACATAGGTTTGTGTTTTACATTATAATATTAACTTTTATATTTAATACAGTCTGGACTGTAGGATAGGGAATGTAACGGCTTTTGCTCAGTACGTTCGCTCGTATACTATATCCTGTGTTACCTGGCGGCCATGTCGAGCACGTCGGCGTACTCGTAGTCCTCGGTGAGGCGCTGCAGCATGGACAGCGGCTCGGAGAAGTTGACGGGCATGGGGATCTTGCTGAGGTCCTTGCCGATGCAGTTCTTCATGATGCTCCACAGGTTGAGCGGGTAGTTGGGCTTGTCCGGCACCTTGACGCGGCGCTCGCGCGCTCTGCCCCCGGCGCTGGGCAGCGCGGGCTCCGTAGCCGCGCCCATCGTCGACCGCGACCTGCACAACAACAACAACGCTCAACTAATGCTCTAAATGGGTTCCACAACAAACAGTCTATCTCGGCTGAAATGCGGAGTTACGAGGATTCCCGGTGTCTATTGCTAATTCAGGGTTGTTAAGACCAGCGGTTTAAACCGGACTGGTTTTTATATGGTTTTAACCAGTGGTTTTTATTAAAAATAATAGTAAAAAAATACACTTTTTGTGTGTTCTGCATTGTGTTGCATTCATAAGTTATAAAATTATACTTGTATTAATATTACTAATAATAGGTATAATAAATTTGCAGAGACAAACTATATATTCGGAATATTGAAAACTATTTATACATTTTTGTATTCAGATATTTTTATCTTTATGTTATTACAGAATGAAGTAATTGGCAATTGAGTTATCTTATTTTTATATTAGTATTAAGGCCGGTTTTATACAAAAAAAAATTTAATACCCACTTAAATTTAGTTCAGTAAATTCTTTTTTTTTTTCATCAAATACACATCGTTTTAATTTATTAAATGATGATTTTATCATACATTCGTTTATCATTTGGACTAGATGATGAAAATTTGTTGTGCAAGTAGATTTAAGTGGGTATTAAATTTGTTTATAAAACCGGCCCTTAGTAAATTTGTCTCAAAATATTAACTAATACGTAGTTATTTAATTTTAAGTGATTTAAACCACTTTCAGCCGGTTTAAACCAGTTTCGTCCGGTTTAAACCAATTTAAACCACTGGTCTGGCTTTTATTACAAAAAGTGGCTTTTATTACAACCCTGATTGGTATATGGTAAAATACATGCTAATCATTTTTCTTTTTATTCAAAAACCAGAAAAGAAACTAATATGAAATAAATTCATATGAATTCTTCAAATATAGATGCATCCGCCTATATCAAATATATTTTAAAATATACAATAGAATCGCGAAAAAAAAAAATAATTAAATATCAGACATAAATGTACTACTCTATTGTAATGTCTAATGGTTATCTAAAGTATTTTTTCGACAAATAAGAGACATAGACTTGTAGAATAAAGACCTATAAATCAGTATTTATAATCAAAAAACTATTTGAATTAACCATTCTTCTTAAAACAGAAAAATTGTAACGTACAAATTTGTTGCATTTTTCTCCAGTTTTACTTGTAAGGGTAATGTTCTCCCACTCAATTTTCCTATTGTACGGGTGGGTGGAAGAGAAACAGAAACTTAAGTACATGGATTGAAAAGAGTCGACCGAAAAATGATCTGTTATTCTTGTACAGTGGAGGAACTTGTGAACGTTGACGATACTAGAAACACAAAATATGAAGTTGGAATTTCTAGCTTCACCGGGAATCCTCTTAGATAACCCGTCTAGGGCGATGGGGTTACATTTTAACTTTGGCTTCAAATCACATGTCTACTTTCATTTGGTTAAATATTTAGACGTTAAAATTGATGATTATTACTTTTTGCTTCAAATGTAAATATTTTAGTAATTAATAATGGCTACTATGGATACTTGAAAGATACAAGAAAATGTCAAGGAGCAAAGTTAAACTAGACAAAGGGACTCATAAAATGGCCGTAGTAACAATTATGTGTCACTTTCGGTTTTAGCGGAAATGTGTCCAACTTTAATTCTAGCATAGGGAATCGGTATTTTTATATATTTTTTCGAAATGTACATAAAATTAGCTTTACAATGATACCAAAATATCATTGTTTTACTTCAACCATTTCAAAATGGCAACACTTTATTTTTAAAATATTTACTAATAAAAATTCATAAAAAAATACACCATAGCCAGCTATTTAAGATTTTGTTACCTGAAACCAAACAAATAATGTCGAAAAATAATAGTGGGGGTGGACTGCACCTCAAACATTTTAAGTGGAAAAGGGTGTCAAACATGACACAGTTCAAAAAGCCTTTGAATTCTCTTTTCAACAGTTTTTTTATTTTTCAAATCCGATCATTAGTTCCTGAGAAATATCGTTTAAAACAAATTTTATCAGGTGTGTAAAACTGCAATCAAGTAGGCTTAAACAAATGACAGAAACTCAAGTATCAGTTTATGAGGTGTTCAAAATGACTACCTCCAACTTCCATACAATAATAAAGTCTTAAGTCTAGTACTTCTGAAATGAAATCAAGTATGTCAAAATTTTTGTTTATATTCATTTATTTTTCTTACTGTATAATCTGAAACAATCAAATCTAAAATTTTATTTAAATTTATTAAAAATAAAATTCTGTTCCTGGTTGAACTTTCAAAACTCGTCTGTAGCACTGATATTTAAAATACATTTGTGAATAAAGCATGGCAGATGAAAATATGAAGTCTGCGACAGCCATTTTCCTCATCTCTCAATTTAATTCAATTGGCGCGAAATATGAGAAATCTTTTTAAATTTCATTTGTTTTAGTTATTTTATTAGGAATAATTGTTTTAGGTACTTGTGTAATAGATAGAATGATGAATTTATCTTACTTTCATGATTACGAATTGTACCGCAGAATGATCCTTCTCAAATTTAATTACTAAAAAAATATTAAACTAAAAATGATATTATGCGATTTTTTTTTTTTTTGCATATTTTATTACCTAATTTTGGTAATTTTTTTATAGATGCCCTTTACTATCTACAACTCAGATAGAAGGTATTGGGAGATATAATTAATTTTTCGAAATTATACCTGTGTTCCAACTTTGGCTGAGTGTGATGCCATCTGTGGCAAAGTGCTCCAACTAATTAAACCTGCATATGTCGGTAATATAGATGACTGTATTTCAAAATATTTGTTACTATTAACTTATTTACAGTATTTTACATTTAATTTTATGTGTAATAAGAAAGTAAATATTGTACAATGCAATGAAGTTCCGCTATCCCAGTTGTGCCTCACAATTTTATCATGTTATAGATAGAAAGTGTAATGTATTTGATCATAAGTTGGTAACAGCGGTTAGGGAATTTTCAGATGTCAAGTTGTTAAGTTAGTTATAAATTGTTCTGTTGTTAAAGTTATTATAAACTAAAATAATCCGTATTTTATTAAACGCGTATAACCCATACGTAACAGAAAGGATGTATCTACACATACCCTTTATGTTGTTTTATGTTTTTATGTAATAAAAGAGGCTATGCGACTTGTAAACAATAAGTTACAATGTCAAAAAGTGAGCGGAGTATGACAGCTCGTTTGACAGTTAATCCTTTCGTAAGTTCTATCTAAGCAAAAAAAAAAACACTCTTTATTTTAAAGATGAAGAAATTTTGAAGGAATTGTTGACGTTTGTGCATTTTATAATATTTTTTGCTTCATTGAAAGTATTTTTCTAAAACATATATGTAAATACCCCAAAAGTTATGAAGAATCAGTCATAAATTATCAATGTTCTTTTAACTGTACAGTTAGTAGTTCTGACATATTTTTTATTTATATGAGAATGAGGCTAGATTTCCATCCAATAAATATGAATTTATATTCTAAAAACAAAAAATCCAGAGAAAAGCCAAATTATTTTATTCTTAATTTTTTAAACATTATTACTATTTTCCTTGTCTGTGTTTTTACAAACTATTCTTAAACCGATTTTTTCATCATTTGATTTTAAAGTAATGTGTGTAAAATAAATATGTATATAATTATTATTATTTTCTTTCCATATTTTCCATGTTCTTTGTTTCTTAGTCACACTGCAACAATATTAATATCACATAAATAAAGACGATATAATTTTTTTTAATACAATTAAAATCTATAGTTTAGAATCGCTATGATTTTTTTACATGAAAGAAATTACACATAGAGATCAAAACATCAACCAGAACGATATGTCATTAGTTTTATAGGTTAGTTACGGATTGGAGGAAATCCTTTCAGGTTCTCATACCAGACCATCTCCAGGTACGAAAATATTAGTACGAGGCATCTGAATCCGGCCACCAAATGAAGATATTTAACTGTTGAGGTGTTACGAGTCAGGGAAAGTGAAGTAACACTTTTACACAATGTTTAGAGGTAAATACGTGAATACATTTATAACTGTGCATGTTGTAAGCGTTTATATTGTGGCAGACAGCTGTCCGAAGCTGGTGCGGACGGACAGACACGCCGAACACCTGGGGAACGTGTCCAGCGAGCCTCAAGGTCCGGACTTCAGTTCCGGGCTGATAAAACCACAACCTCTACGAATTCTGCACCAATTATTTTACATTCCATCGCTGTAGAAAATTCTACGTTAATATTTGTGAAACTGTTTGAAAATAAATGTTATATTTTGTGATTATCAAGACAAAAATGTGCCAAGTATTGTAGCAACAGTGTATTGTAATTTATTTACTTTTATGCAAAAAAAGTGGTAGTTTTGAAGGACAACGGAAGCGTATCTGGTTAGTATTTCTTTGTGAAATAAAAGTTTTCTTTTTTGATGTTTATATCGTAAAAGCAGCATGATTCATGTAAAAAAAAATAATAATAATATTAAAACTGTTGGGAAAGGCATTTGCGAACCCCTGGTTTAATTTTAATAAAAATAGTAACACAGAGTAAGAAAACACTGAGAATCACGAATTTCATAGTCACGACTCTGTATCTTTAACCGTGTAGGAGATACAGCGTTGCAAAATTTACAATTGTTTTTTCGTGTAATTTGCGAACCCCTGGTTTAATTTTAATAAAAATAGTAACACAAAGTAAGAAAACACAAAGTTTTGTGTGTGAGTGTGGTAAATACAATGCTTTTTCTGAAAAATACTCAAGTAAACTACATCTTGTAGCCACCCCTAAATTTTAGTATTTCTTTTTTAGATGCCCCTTAGTATCCACAACTCAGATACAAAGTTTTAATTTTTTCCCTAAGTTGGTGTGGAAAATAGAATGTTTTTTCTGAAAAATCTTCAAGTAAACTACATCTTGTAGCCACCCCTAAATTTTGGTAATTTTTTTATAGATGCCCCTTAATATCTTCAACTCAGATACAAGGCGTCATTTTTTTTCTTTCATTGGTTTTGGGAGATATAATTAATTTTCCGAAATAGAAATTTTGGAAAACAGCTAAGTTCGCGCCATCTGTGGCAAACTGATGACTTCATCTATGTGTTACTGTATATAAAAATATATTTATTATTTTTAACGAATGTATAGTATTTTCGAATTTAAGACATACTTCTGCATTTAATTTTATGTATTCTGTGCAAATAGGAATAATTGTAATGCATAATAAGTAAACATTGAAATTCTTTTATAGGTTATTGGAGGAACAGACAGCTAGCTATCCAACAAGAGAAAATCCTTTCTGGTTCTCATACCAGACCATCTTCAGGTATGAAAATGACAAGATTTGTATTTTAAACTACGAGGAATCTCAATCTGGCCATCAAATGAAGATATTTGTAATCGTTGAGGAGATACGAGCCAGGGAAAATAAAGTAACACTTCCAGACGATGTTTAGAGGTAAATAGGTACATATATTTATAACTGTGCACGTTGTAAGCGTTTGTATTGTGGCAGACAGCTGCCCGGAAGGACAGACACGCCGGACACCTGGGGAACGTGTCCAGCGAGCCTCCAGGTCCGGACTTCAGTTCTGGGATGATAAATCCACAATCTCTGCGAATTCTGCACCAATTCTTTACCATTCCATCGCTGTGGAAAATTCTACGTTGATATTTGTGAAACTGTTTGAAAATAAATGTTATATTTTGTGATTATCAAGACAAAAATGTGCCAAATATTGTAGCAACAGTGTATTGTAATTTCTTTACTTTTAAGCAAAAAAAGCAGATTTGAAGGACAACGGAAGCGTATCTGGTTAGTTTTAAGAGTTTTGTGTGCCTTTATCGGTTTTGTTATCTTTTACCGAAAAATGTCATTTTTGTAATTTATTCATTATTTACATTTTTGCTTGCCACTTCTACACGGTTAAAGATAACTCCTTTCTGTTTCAAAATTATGAAATCTACAAGAAATTTGGCGTAAGATACATTATACTTATTATATTTCTACCGATGTGTGGTTTAATTTTTATAAGTACTTAAAAAAATATCATTTTTGTAATTTGTTCATATTTTAACATTAAACACACCAACAATAAAACAACACATTCACCAGTAAAAACACTTTATTGAACAAACGAAAATATACATATATAAGAATATTATAAACACACACAATAGGGCACGAGAGCAATACCGTCGACTTTGCCCAAGCCTCTCATCTCATTTCACAGCATTCCAGTGGCGGAAATTTAAATAAAACTCAAAATGCTATAACTTTAAACCCTAAAATGGGGGTGGACTGCACCTCAAAAATTTTAAATGGAAAAGGGTGTCAAACATGACACAGTTCGAAATACCTTTCAATTCTCTTTTCAACAATTTTTTTATTTTTCAAATCCGATCATTAGTTCCAGAGAAATATCGTTTAAAACAAATTTTATCAGGTGTTCAAAATTGCAATCAAGTAGGCTTAAACAAATAACAGAAACTAAATAAACAATTCTTTCGACAAGTTGTTTGTAATAAACAAGTAATTTGTAAGTTAGATTTCTTTTTGTGTGGTTATTTGAAGTCTAAAGTTTAGCCACGCTACCCGAATTTTTAGAATATTTACGGTCCTTGAAATAGCAATTATCTTGTTGCAATGTCTTCTTTTAGCTAAAAAAAAACATAAAAGTAGGACGTGGAAGTAAATATTCATATGATTTTTTACAAAATTAAAAAAATTTGTTACTTACTCAAATGTCATTTGAGTGAATATAAAATACAAAATTTCTTATACCTTGTAAAATATTAAAGATCTGAATCTGAATCGTCGAGGGTAACAACATTATATAAACAAACCACTAATTATTCTTAATATAAGTGATTGTTTTTTAACAAACATATGGTCAACAATGAAGGTTATATCTAGTAACTTTGTATTGCCAACTGTATGTTTTAGAATAATCCTGTGAAAATGAATAAACTTTAGATAATTATTTATACTATATGTTTTGCAATATATAAATAATAACTGTCTTAAATAAGTAGCAAATAATAATAATAATAATAATTAATTTAGATAGTAGACATTTTTGCTGCTATCCACGCCAGTAAAACAGTTTTCCCGCGCTTTCAATGCGTAATTTCTTGCTTTTATTAAGTATAACAAAATCTATTGTTATTAACTAATTACGAGGATGTATAATGGCATAACAATAAACTATGTATTGTTGTAGGTACTTTGTGTAAATGTGAGTATATTTAATGGTATAATAAGTGAATAAATAGTGTCTTGTATTTTTAGGTTAAATGTAAACCACGTTTTTGTTGTAAATTGTTTAAACAAAGCAGGAAAATACCCAGGAAAGATATGCAACAGGATAATCAGCCCTATTTTCTAACGAAGTGTTTATCGATAACAACTAATTTTCGGTTGCTATTTTCAAGGTCAGTTTTAAGAAAATATTTCCTATTTTCTAACTTAAAACAGTTGTTAAGTTATAACGACAGTTGCTATATAATTAGTTGTTTTCATAAACACGGCATTTTCTACAGGTAACATAAATTATAATCGAGATTATATTATAAGTATGTATCTCTATAGATATTTTTTTCAGTAATCCGTTTTATATTCCTAAATTTCGATTTAGAAATTTTTTTAGAGTTAGAGTGGCTATTTCCTAGTTGAATAACCACGTTGTTAAAAACAAACTTAGAAAATACCGAAATGATCGCAGTTGTTATGTGGGTTGCTAAAAATTGTAGTTATTTATTAGTTGTTATATAGCAACCACTTTAGAAAATAGGGCTGAATATGTATTTGGAGACAACAATTAAAGTGTTTATAACAATTACAGATGTGTATATGGAAGATTATTTAGCAATAAATGGACACAAAATGAAAGAGATTAATAAATATGCTTATTACATGTACACATGCAGGACAATGATTTCATGACAAGTGTAGATTGTTTATAACAATGAAAGATGTGTGTCTAGAAGATAGATTAGCAATAAATAGACATGTTAATAATGTTATCTATTTTACAGATAGCATTCTGAAGTTGGTGATACATTCGGAAGGTTATACAAGCACGTAGAGAACAGCTTATAAAATTGATTATTATTTGATAAATATGTATAAACATGCAATAGGTGTACTATATTATTATAAATAAAGACTTAAACAATACATGCAACAAATATTATGTGTTTGTGTTCTTTTTTATTGAACCTTGAAAATCCTTTATTAAAATATAAACAAATATCTGTAAACAATACATTAAACAAATGTTTAAAGTAGATTAATGTATTTACACGAAATTTATTAATAAAAAAACACACATAACCTGTACGTCGTTTTTGCTAATTTTCTCTCTTTTTAAAATATTTCCTTTGTTGATGTCTATTTATTTATTATTATTTATGATCTAGAAATAGGGATTAAGCATTTTCAACGTGATTGTTAATGCTAAAAAGAACTTTTTGTTATTAATACTTCTACATACATGTCAAGTAGCATTAGTATTTATCTACTGGACTTTCTTTGTTACTTTAGCAACTAAATTTATCAAAATTTTTTTTATATTACAGCTCATTAAATATTCATATTTGCAAATAATACATATATTTAAAACTTATTTGTTGCTAACTAATTAGAATTACGAGATATTAATATATTTTTTAATTATCAGCGCCATCTTACGACCAATAATGGAACTACTGAAATAAATAAGAATTAGTATATTTTAGGTGTAAATATTGTTGTTATTAATTAAAAGAATTGGACAACCTTAGAAACAAATAAGCCCCGCCCCTTAGACAAACTTCAAGTCATAGACTGTAATAAGTAAGACAAAGACAAATAATACATAAAATGTTCCAAGTGACGTCACTCCTATATGGGCTGGCGGCGACTATACTTACCTAAATTGGGAGGAGGCACAAACCTGAGTTAGATTAAGTTATGCCTTTGGCCGAATATGGCTTTATTTGATAGAGTTTGATAGAATTTGAGGAAGAAACTAATCTAAATTAGGTAAGGTTTTTGGCCGGATGTGGTCGGATTTGACAGATTTTGACAGCTTTTGAGGGGAGGCGCTAACCTAAATTAAGGGGGGACTCTAACCTAAATTTAGGGGAGGCACTAACCCAAGTTAGGTTACGTTAGGTTAGGTTAGGGTAGGTTAGGTAAGGTTAGGTAAGGTTAGGTTAGGTTAGGTTAGGTTAGGGGAGGTTAGGTAAGGTTAGGTTAGGTTAGGTTAGGTTAGGGGGGGTTAGGTTAGGTTAGGTTAGGTTAGGGGAGGTTAGGTTAGGTTAGGATGTGGTCGGATTTGACAGATTTTGACAGCTTTTGAGGGGAGGCGCTAACCTAAATTAAGGGGGGACTCTAACCTAAATTTAGGGGAGGCACTAACCCAAGTTAGGTTACGTTAGGTTAGGTTAGGGTAGGTTAGGTAAGGTTAGGTTAGGTTAGGTTAGGTTAGGGGAGGTTAGGTAAGGTTAGGTTAGGTTAGGTTAGGTTAGGGGGGGTTAGGTTAGGTTAGGTTAGGTTAGGGGAGGTTAGGTTAGGTTAGGTTAGGTCAGGTCAGGTCAGGTCAGGTTAGGTTACATCTCAAAGTTATAAATATCTTTATTATGTAGTCACTATCATTTATTTGTATCATAATATAACACACGAATATGTAGAACACACATATACATACACACATACATACGTACATACATATATATTAAAAATAAAATAATGCTTCTCAAGTTACAGCAGACAGGAACAGAGATATATTTACTTATATTTATTATTTATTACAGTACACAACACACACATATAAATCCACGAATTTTTCTATTTTTTTTTTTTTTTTTTTTTTTTTTTTTTTAAGTCCACAAAAATATACTGTTAATCATTTCATATCATACTTTTATTATAAAAAAACATTATACGGTAAGGAAAAATTACAAATCTTATTTCATTCACTTACCATTCAAGTGTATTATGTAGCAGTATTTTTAAATAAATAAACAAACATCTTAATAAATTATTATTTTATTTTGTTAGTAACTTTTTGAGAAACCATATTGGTAATATTGGTAATACCGTAACCATATATTTCATCTGTCAAATGTATTTTAAGTTTGTTGTTCTCATTTGCTAAGTTTTTATTTATTATTATCTAAATACATAGAGTTTCATTGTATTTCAACATTCTGTTGCTACAGAAACAAATACTCTTTTATGTTGTCGACCGATAACATAAAGTGTTACAAAACGAAGATTAAATGGTCTGTAAATAATTTAATTGTTATTTAATATTTTCAGAGAAACAACTACTAAATGTATGTGATTTTTTCTTAAATATACTTTCAAATATGTTACAGTAAAGTACGTTTATAACGAACAACTGGACACTAGTTGTGATAATCGAATATTTGCGATATACTGTTTTGTTGATACTAAAACAAGATATTCCTTTGAGTTTTAAGCTTTTTCAACATATTTTATTTATTTCATTTATTATAACAAGAAGTAAAGGTATCTGTTTTTAGTTAGTTTAGTTTAGTACTCGATGAAGATGACACTGATCGTACTTGTAAATTAATAAATTTCATATTCTCTTGTAGGTAGGTACTACAATATAGTATTATGAAACGGTATATTTTTAACAAAGTAACAATTGTTTTTATTAAATAACAGGAACATTTTGTAAAACAATATTCATACAAATTCAGTATAACAATATAACCTAAAAATCATGTGATACACGCGTTGTCATACGTCAATTGTTTATGTTATTGTTTCTATCGTTAATCATATGTGCGTGTGTGTAAAATATTGGTAAGTTTTTATTTATAAAACCTAAATACGTAATCCATTAATATTCCAAACATTCTACTTGTTTTACGATTTCTAAACATATTTTTCCTACGACCACTGTTAAAAATAGTCTTTTTAACGGTTGCTTAGCAAGTTAAAAATAACAGTTTATAACACAATGAATACTTTTAAATCGTACTCATTGACAACGTGTTAAAAAGGAACTAAATCTACTCGTAATTACCTGTCAGAAATGTCATTCTATAATGCTTAGTTTTTATTTACTAATAGGTACATAACTGTAGTCGTAGGAAAAATAGTGTATGATATTTGTGTTAAAAGTGATTTTATTTCGTTCGTGGGGTTTGTTAAACTCGGCTTCGTCTCGTTTCAAACTTCCCCACTCACTCATAAAATGTCACTTTTAACACTTATATCATAAATAACTATTTTAATGATAAACATTAATAAAATGCATGGAAAAGATGAAAATAAATATTTTACATTATATTGTTTTTATTTGTTTTGTATTACGTCGCTCTGTAAACAGTTACACCTGTTGCTCTCTCTCTCTCTCTTTTCGCCGGACATAAACAAGAAGGGGGTTACTATGGTAACCAACCAAGAATGCACCTTTAGACACAAACATAATCTATTATAAAAATTATTGGTTTTAAAAATGAATTGTTTCCGTTATTTTTGTTTTAAATGTTTTCTTTTGCTCTTCTTAAATTATTTAAGTATTTTCTTCTACAGCAGCCTTCGATTTACTTTTTTCCATTCAATTTTAGTATAAATAACAAATTTCGTCAATTTTTCTGTTAATTATAAAAATAAATTATTACTGTTTTATATTGTTGTAAAGCTAAAAAAAAATCTCTATTTAAAAGTATCATAGCTTAATATGACCTCCATATGAAAAATAAAAGTTGCTATAAGTAACTCGTAAATGGTTAGATATAAAAAAAAAAAATTAGTACTTCTGCAAATTCACCCTACAAAAGTGTCTGAAGGAAGTGCAAACCAGAATCTCGTATTATTTCATACAGGGTGAATACTGAAAACCTTGACATAGGGAAATAACATGGGAAAACAGTTTTTTGCTGTTTCCATCTGTCCCGCTAAATAAAATCGGGTGTATATGGTATCGTTAGTTAGATTACTTAATTTTGCATCTAATAAAACCAAATGTTGTGTAATATGACCTATTCTAACTGAAATATTTGATAAAATAAATTGTATTTTGGAGGTTATCCTTCATATTTTCGAATAAGAAACGTCAAAAACAAAATGCTCCATAGCCGAGTGGATACGAGGTCGGACTCATAATAAAAATAATCTACAAGACCTGGTTCGAGACCACCTCGGCCCTATTTTTTTTTAATTAAATTACACTTAAAATATTTTTATTATATCAGAATGTTCAAATTTTGATACTAGGTTACGAATACCAGCAAAAATATTTTGAATATCTCTTAAACTTTTGCCCTAATAATAAAGTTTTATAATATTTATTATATCTTCTTATACCTACTAAATCCATTTTGAAACATGAAATACAAAATTATACACCAAAAACTAAATTCGAATTAATTTTAAAGTTTGACAGACAGCAAATAATAATTCTATTACATATTTGGATTTTTTTTATTTATAAAAATATGAATATTGCTATTTTGTTAAAATAGTCTGATATAATAAAAATATTTTAAGTATAATTTAATTAAAAAAAAAATAGGGCCGAGGTGGTCTCGAACCAGGTCTTGTAGATTATTTTTATTATGAGTCCGACCTCGTATCCACTCGGCTATGGAGCATTTTGTTTTTGACGTTTCTTATTCGAAAATATGAAGGATAACCTTCAAAATACAATTTATTTTATCAAATATTTCAGTTAGAAAAGGCCTTATTACACAACATTTGGTTTTATTAGATGCAAAATTAAGTAATCTAACTAACGATACCATATACAGCCGATTTTATTTAGCGGGACAGATGGAAACAGCAAAAAACTGTTTTCCCATGTTATTTCCCTATGTCAAGGTTTTCAGTATTCACCCTGTATAACAAAGTTATAAGCAAAAAATGAAAATCGCTAAATTTACATTTTCCCCTATATCTAGTGATCTATGCATTTTTTCGCAAATAACAAAACACTATTAAAATAGCCTCCTAACGGGGCAACTCTTGTCTAATTTAATCAACCTCGTAGCTCTTACGGTTCTCGAGATACCAATGTATTCGTACCTTAAATGGGACATTCTGTATAACTATTCTGTGGTCCACCATCTAACTGAGCTGTATTTCACTCTCGACACCTAGTGATATAAAGGAAAGTGGAACTGAGATGTATAGTAGGTATATTTGATATATATTGATCACATTCAACTTGTTATACAAATATTTACAGCTAGAAACCGTCCGGTTACATAGAACGAGAACAGACCAGACTTGTGTCACACACTTCTGTACAAACTATTATACACTGCCTAGCGCGTATCTACATCATGAGCGAGCGGCGGGTGGAATGTATTGGGCGGCTGGTCAGAGTAACTAGAAGATATCAGGACACATGTACCACTCCTGGCGCTCCTTGCACTCCCAGTAGTTGCCCTTGTAGACGTGCGCGATGGAGTCCGAGTCGGGCTCCCTGCGCTGCTCGAACCACAGCGGCTCGTACGGCGGGAACGGCTTGCCGCTGCGCGCCGCCTCCTCCGCCTCAGCTTCCCGGCGGCGTCGCGCCGCTCGCTGCTTCTCCTCCAGCCTGAGCTTCTCGGCGTTGGCCTCGTCCCAGCGGCCGTCCTCCATGAGGCGCTGGTCGGGGCGGCGGCGCGAGTCGGTGGGCGCCACGCCGGCCTCGGGCTCGTTGAGCTGCGCGGCCAGCAGCGTGAAGCCGTACGACTTGGCGCAGTCTGCGGGCGGCGCGCGCCGCTTCCACGCCGTGCTGTGCGCGCCCGTCTGGAACACCGCGGCGTCCTCGCACGGCGCGCTCGCGCCCTCCACCGGCGCGATGTCCACCTTCGTGTCCCACGTGCCCGTCACCACGTAGCGCACCGTCTTGCCCGCGTCCATCACGCAGCCTTTGACCCTGCGCTGCTGGTCCCTGGTGAAGTAGCTGTAGGGGATGTACTTGAGGTGGCACAGCATGCCCTGGGCGGGCCCGGCGCGGCCCTGGATCTCCATGTCGCCGTGGTGGTCCACCCACAGCTTGCCCACGATGATGTTGTGCACCGTGGTGGTGACCTTGCGCCACGAGTAGCGGCTGCCGCTGGCCGGGAACTCCACGTGCGCCGTGCCCATGGGGATGACCTGCAGGTACTTGCCGCGGAACTTGGACGTCATGGTGAACTCCTGCCAGCAGCGCCACAGGCGGCCCTCGCAGTACTGCGCCACCATGGGTGGGTGGTGTGACACCTAGCGCAAACACAACCACATACCCCCTTACAGATATAACACTCAAATATAAAATAAATACTATAAAATTGATAAAAGAATATAATTTTTGTTTGTATTAGGTTAAATATTAACGAAGTATGATTTATAACATGGAAAATAATACTTTTATATTAAACACATTATAAAAATTGCTCTCATGAAACACCACTGTTTCACTGCCACTGAATGAGTGTACCTGACGTCACGATCGCATTCCAAACTTTAAAAATTCATATCTCGCTTATTATAAGGAATTTTCACATCGGATTTTCAACAATCGTCATAACTTCCAATGAAGTTTCATAAAATAAAATTAAAAAAATGGTTTATGGCCGCCCATTGAAGTAAGAGAAATTAGTTAAAAAAAATATCGGTTACTGGTTTTTATTAACCGGTTTTTTTAACCGGTTACATGCCCTGAGTATATCTCGTATTACAGTCCTGCTATTGAAACAATGATGATGTTATCTGGTGTAAAATTGAATGGGGTAATTTCACATTTTCTGTTTTATTTTTTTCCTGAAAGTCTACTACCGTCTACAATAAATGTAAATAATATTTTCATGGCATTTGGGTACATTGTTTTGTAAATATAATTTTTTGAAAATAGACTTTGATTTCAAATCTCAACAGGACGCCATTTGCCAATACGTCACGAATCAAAATGATCATCAGCTCACTCTTGCGGACAAAATGTAAACTAAGGCAATTTAAAATAAAATAAGTATATAAATATGTTACACTGTGATGTAATTTCAATTATATTTCACGCTTACAAACCTGTAGTTCTACTAGGCAGTCCAGAACAAATGAAATTAGCAGAGGGCAGCTGTCAAAATATTATTTTAAATTTATTAAAAGTTTACTGGTAATACAATAAAATAATTTTATACATTTGTATTGATATTTCGCATTGTAGAGATATTGTTTAAATTATATTTTCACTCAAACTGTTTAAAGTTTGTCAAATATATCTAATAGTGAGGTCAGACTTCACTATTATATATATTTGATAAAGTTTTTGACAGTTTGAGTGAATATATAATTTAAACAATATCTTTACAATGCGAAATATCGATACACATGAATAGAATTATTTTATTCTATTACCAGTAAATTTTTAATAAACTTGAAATAATATTTTGACAGCTGCCCTCTGCCAATTTCATTTGTTCTGGACTGCCTAACACTAATATAAAAAATAAAAAAAAAACCTGCGTACTTTCTCTCTGACAACTATATAAATTTTAGGCTAGTTTACAGCACGAAGTATATTAGACTTCGTGCTTTACACTGACGTTCAACTTGTAGCGCCTCGGTGTACGTGTGTGTGTGAGATGCCATATATACCTGTTCGCTGATGGCGCGCCAGCCGAGGTCGTCCATGCGGTCGCACTCGTACGTCTCGCCCAGCAGCGGGTTGAACGGCTTGCCCGTGCGGTTGGCCGTGGTGGAGTAGCTGGACACGGTGAAGGCGGCCACGTACGCCATCTGCTCCGCCGGGTCCGAGCACCTGCACACACACAGCCATCACCACACATCAGCTAAATACTCGCTTCTTGTTGCGTACATTCTACCGTTCAGTGACAGATAGGCAAGCTTATGAGAAAATTCACATTACTGTGTGTCTGCTTGCATTTGGGTTAATATCAGCCGTTTCTCTCAAATATTATAAAAAAAGCAAACGTCAAATCATTAGTAATTAGTTATTTACATAACAAGCGTGGAAAGTGGTAAATAGCAAGCGAGTGTAGAGCGTTGCTCTGCACTTTCAAGCGAGTTATGTACACTATTTGTCCGACGACCACAAAATATTGTAATAAAAACAAGGTTTATACAAAAGTGTCAATGTCAAACACAACTCACGAAAGCATTGACGTTTGGGTTTGAGGTTAAGTATCTCTAGTTAACCGGAAACTGATTTGGAAGTCTAGTACGTATTATTTGAACAATTAATAAAACTATCAGTACATTTTGACTCTTTATTTTTGTTATGAATTCACTACCAATTTTAAAATCGTAGTTTTAAGCAAATTTTTATTAATTTTGTTACATTTCATTATCAAAGTTCCATCTACTGACCACTAATCGTCATATTCGGTTATATAACACATTAGTGTGTTATTATAACACACGCCGTGTGCTATGTTACATTTTCTGGTGTTAATTACAGTGTAAATATGGCTATTTTCATATGTGGTTGTCTGAAAACAAATTAATTCTATTTTAAAATATACCAATGAATTATTGAAACAACCATTTTAATACATAGATGGCTCTGTCGAATGTGATTTCAAAACAGCGGTACACAAAAATATACAAGAGCGCCTATCTATATATTTTCAATCAACGATTCTATATTGCCGATTTGTATGTCAAAATAACGTTTTCTGAGATTTTCTTAACTTTATTTTCTTTCTTCCATTTGCGGAATACGTCATAATGATGATGATGATGACTTTGATTTGGAAGGTAATAAATTATTAAATGCTGAATTTGCTATTTCTAACAATTCCAGTAGAGTATTCGAAATATCACTACTACTTTCCATAATTATGTTTCATATTAATTATTGTAAAAACCAAAACTGTCAGAATTACAAATTATTTAATAGGTATTTTATTCTCTGTTGCCATGGTTTCAGTAGTGAATAGAAAAGCGATACCTTAGTACATAGGTTTGTGTTTTACATTATAAAATGAACTTTTATATTTAATACAGTCTGGACTGTAGGATAGGGAGAAATAGCTTGTGCCCGTTGGGAATGTAACGGCTTTTGCTCAGTACGTTCGCTCGTATACTATATCCTGTGTTACCTGGCGGCCATGTCGAGCACGTCGGCGTACTCGTAGTCCTCGGTGAGGCGCTGCAGCATGGACAGCGGCTCGGAGAAGTTGACGGGCATGGGGATCTTGCTGAGGTCCTTGCCGATGCAGTTCTTCATGATGCTCCACAGGTTGAGCGGGTAGTTGGGCTTGTCCGGCACCTTGACGCGGCGCTCGCGCGCTCTGCCCCCGGCGCTGGGCAGCGCGGGCTCCGTAGCCGCGCCCATCGTCGACCGCGACCTGCACAACAACAACAACGCTCAACTAATGCTCTAAATGGGTTCCACAACAAACAGTCTATCTCGGCTGAAATGCGGAGTTAAGAGGATTCCCGGTGTCTATTGGTAATCAGG
The DNA here is from genome assembly GCA_035578165.1 of Stenolophus ochropezus. Lineage (NCBI taxonomy): Eukaryota > Metazoa > Arthropoda > Insecta > Coleoptera > Carabidae > Stenolophus > Stenolophus ochropezus. Next base: position 449,835 of record JAQOWZ010000065.1, on the reverse strand, counting down.
GTTGTTAAGAAAAAGCCACTATGGTTTAAACCGGACTGGTTTTTATATGGTTTTAACCAGTGGTTCTTATTAAAAATAATAGTAAAAAAATACACTTTTTGATTTGTGTGTTCTGCATTGTGTTGCATTCATAAGTTATAAAGTTATACTTGTATTAATATTACTAATAATAGGTATAATAAATTTGCAGAGACAAACTATATATTCGGAATATTGAAAACTATTTATACATTTTTGTATTCAGATATTTTTATCTTTATGTTATTACAGAATGAAGTAATTGGCAATTGAGTTATCTTATTTTTATATTAGTATTAAGGCCGGTTTTATACAAAAAAAAATTTAATACCCACTTAAATTTAGTTCAGTAAATTCTTTTTTTTTTTTCATCAAATACACATCGTTTTAATTTATTAAATGATGATTTTATCATACATTCGTTTATCATTTGGACTAGATGATGAAAATTTGTTGTGCAAGTAGATTTAAGTGGGTATTAAATTTGTTTATAAAACCGGCCCTTAGTAAATTTGTCTCAAAATATTAACTAATACGTAGTTATTTAATTTTAAGTGATTTAAACCACTTTCAGCCGGTTTAAACCAGTTTCGTCCGGTTTAAACCAATTTAAACCACTGGTCTGGCTTTTATTACAAAAAGTGGCTTTTATTACAACCCTGATTGGTATATGGTAAAATACATGCTAATCATTTTTCTTTTTATTCAAAAACCAGAAAAGAAACTAATATGAAATAAATTCATATGAATTCTTCAAATATAGATGCATCCGCCTATATCAAATATATTTTAAAATATACAATAGAATCGCGAAAAAAAAATAATTAAATATCAGACATAAATGTACTACTCTATTGTAATGTCTAATGGTTATCTAAAGTATTTTTTCGACAAATAAGAGACATAGACTTGTAGAATAAAGACCTATAAATCAGTATTTATAATCAAAAAACTATTTGAATTAACCATTCTTCTTAAAACAGAAAAATTGTAACGTACAAATTTGTTGCATTTTTCTCCAGTTTTACTTGTAAGGGTAATGTTCTCCCACTCAATTTTCCTATTGTACGGGTGGGTGGAAGAGAAACAGAAACTTAAGTACATGTATTGAAAAGAGTCGACCGAACAATGATCTGTTATTCTTGTACAGTGGAGGAACTTGTGAACGTTGTCGATACTAGAAACACAAAATATGAAGTTAGAATTTCTAGCTTCACCGGGAATCCTCTTAACATAACCCGTCTAGGGCGATGGGGTTACATTTTAACTTTGGCTTCAAATCACATGTCTACTTTTATTTGGTTAAATATTTAGACGTTAAAATTGATGATTATTACTTTTTGCTTCAAATGTAAATATTTTAGTAATTAATAGTGGCTACTATGGATACTTTTATTCCATATATTTGTAATTTGAGTCTATGATTGACGAAAGAGATTCTTCAGATGATGAGTTTGTAAATAATATTATGTACATTATTCCGTATTACAAACATAACATATTTGAATTTTATAACGACTTTAGAAACAGATTCCGGCTTGCCAAAAATGCATTTCTTTATCTTTTCAATAAGAACACAAAAGATTAATTCCATGTTCCAATTATTTTATACACTGTCTTAAAATATTGCAATAGGGCTTGTTTCATATTTGTTTTCAGTTATATTTTTCTAATTTTGAATTGCATTTAATAACTCCATTTTTTCTCCGTATAACTTTACCCATGTTTTCTGGCCGACATTCTATTTGCTATAATAAATATAATCAAATAATTAATCAAGAAATATGATTTATAATTACGTATATTAATTAGAAACAATGTGATACTTATATATTACCGTGTCAATGTTTTGTCACTGTTAAAAGGAAAATTTAAACAAATGAATTTGACACAAAAATCAATGTTGTGAAGTATGCATCAAATTTAGAACAATTGCCAACCTAAACATGTTGTCAAAATATTGAAGGGTTTACTAAACCAGGGTTAAAATTTTGAAGATTATTTCATGAAACGCATTTAACTTTGAAACCTAGGTTAAAATTAATTCCGAGTTTATCCTCCACACATATTATACAGGGTGTTCATTTTATTTTGACCACTATTGCTATCTCGAGAACTATAAGAGCTACGAGGTCGGTTAAATTACCAAACAATTTCTATTTTACAACACTATTAACATGAGACAAACAATTTTTTTTAAAAACCAGTGGTTCTCAAAATACGGATCCCAACTTTTTTTATGTTAAATGGGAATCTATTTTTTTTATTTGCTTATTCAGTAGAGAATTTTATTCTAAATGATATAATATAACCATACCCTAACATAACGATTTTTTTGAGAAAAATGCATCTAAAGTTTTATATTAATTTGATTAAAATATGACAATAATAAGAGTGCCATGACGGGAAAAAACGGAATACAAGACATTTTTTAACCTGGAATTAGAGTGCCTTGAATTAAATATGAGAATATTTTGTTTTGTTAAGTGATCATAACTGTCAAATGAATTATACTTCTATTCACATATTTAATTCAAGGCACTCTAATTCTAGGTTAAAAATGACTGGTATTCCGTTTTTCCCGTCATGGCACTCTTATTATTGTCATATTTTAATCAAATTAATATAAAACTTCAGAGGCATTTTTCTCAAAAAAAATCGTTATGTTAGGGTATGATAATATTATATCATTGAATTTAGAATAAAATTCTCTACTGAATAAGCAAATAAAAAAATAAGTTCACATTTAAAATAAAAAAGTTGGGATACGTACGTTGAGAACCACTGGTTTAAAAATAATTTTGTTTTTCTTCAAACGTCATAAAAGTGACATCTTCTGTGACGTGATTGACAAGGTTGAAGTTTAATTTCTATGCCTCCGTAATATAATTTTTTATTCTAGCCGCCGTATAATTTTTTCGCCGCCGTATATAGAATCAGCCAATAAGAAGTAACTTGTACAATAGAAATCTGTAATATCGCCCTAAATGTCACTATAAAAACTAGATAACCTAAGAATAAAGTTACTAAAAATTATGAATAACTGACAGTTAAACTACATATTAAACGTCAAATAGTAATTTATTTTTTAAAATTTCTAAGTTTGAAGAAAAAATAGCATGTGTTATTCAGAGTAAAAGTATCTTTGTGTGCCTCGCATGCAATTGTCCGACACGCTTCGCTCGTCGTGCAAACTTCCATGCTCGCCACACAAAGTATCTCTTTTATTCTTAATAACACAATATACTATTGTCTCATGTTAATAGTATTGTAAAATAGAAATTGTTTGCTAATTTAACCGACCTCGTAGCTCTTATATTTCTCGAGATAGCAATAGTGGACAAAATAAAATGAACAGCCTGTATTGCTCCACATTGTATCTCATTTTATGTTCCACACAATTTAATATTGTAGACATTTTATCTTTGGAAACATTTATCTGATTAATGGTGGGTTTATGCAGACAACTAAATTAAGTAATTACATTCTAAAATTAAACTAAGAAAGTAGGCACCATTGCTTAATTTGTTTGCACATGCGCAATACTAATGGTGGGTTTATGCAGCAACCAAATTATAAAATTAAATTGTACCACTAAACCAGAAAATTAAATTATACGAAGATTGTTTATGCTCAAAACTAAACTAAAAAATAAACCAATGGGAATATTCCTTTGATATTATATCATTAAATTTACTATTTTCTTTTATAGTATAAAAATTAAAAGTTTTGAACTAGGCTTATTAACATTACGTCCTTAGTATCATTTATTATGTTCTCCATTATATAAAAATATTATAATTTATCGGTTTTAAAAATATAACTTTTAGGTTATATTTACAAAACGCTCTAAACGTCAAACTAATGGTTATGGTAATATTGCGCATGTGCAAACATTATAAAATTAAGAAATTAAACTAGAAAGTTGAAAATATCCAACTTCGTAGTTTAGTGACAATAGTTTAGTTTGTTAATTTTGTTGCATAAACGTTTTTGTAGAAATCAATGGTACCTACTTTCTTAGTTTAATTTTAGATTGTAATTTCTTAATTTAGTTGTCTGCATAAACCCACCATAGATGGTAGTGTTAAGAATGGGGTATTGTTGTTGTGTGTGTGTGGTAACCCCACATCTCTCTGTACACTTGTACCTGGAGTCGGCGGAGGCCACGAAGACGAGCTGCTGCGGCGGAGAGTCGCTCTCGGAGTCCGAGCTGTGGGAGGGGATGTTCATGATGAAGTCCTGCACCTGGTCTCCCGCCGAGCAGTCGTAGAACTCGTTGTCGCTGTCATCGTCCGACGGGGAGACCACGGGGTTGGCTGCACACAACACACACGCTCACATATAGTACGATAAGAGATCTCGAGTTGACGTTTAAATTGTTTTTCCTACGACCACTGTTAAAAATAGTATTTTTGCACATCCGGGCGTAAAAGTCGGACAAATAACATTGTTTTAAAGGCGAAATGACACTCTTTTTCGCCCTAGGGCGAAAATGACTACTTTTCGTGCCCAGTTTCACCCATTTTTATAATAAATTTTTGACGTGTCGCCGCTTTTTTGCTACTTTGTTTACTTACTACTTGCTTGTTTTCATTGTTATCCATGACAACGTACATATGTCAAATAGACTACTATGATCTGAATTTGATTTGAACATCGTTTTACTTTGATCGCGGTGATGAAGTAATACTACTTCGGATGTGCAAAAAATATTGTATGCATTACGAGCGAAATCTATATCATTTCGCCCTTAATACATAAATAGCTATTTTAACGGTTGCTTAGCAAGTTAAAAATAACAGTTTATAACACAGTAAATACTTTTAAAACGTTGTCATTGACAACGTGTTAAAAGTAAAAAACAAATTTACTTTTAACACTTCTTATGTTCAGTTGTTCATAACAAATACATCATGACCTGTCATAAATGTCATTCTATAATACTTAGTTTTTATTTACTAATAGGTACATAACTGGGGTCGTAGGAAAAATAGTGTATGATATTTGTGTTAAAAGTGATTTTATTTCGTTCGTGGGGTTTGTTACACTCGGCTTCGCCTCGTTTCAAACTTCCCCACTCACTCATAAAATGTCGCTTTTAACACTTATATCATAAATAACTATTATGGTTGTGGTATCCATTCAAAGTTTTGCTCCAGGTACCCAGCTAAGCACTGGATTTGGATATCACAAAGTAACATTAGCATGCCTAACTTAATATACATGAATTACTGTACGACATGGAAATAACTAGACAGGGATGTATTTAAAATTTTAATACCGTTAATTTCTTAGCAAAAATCTTTATCTTCGTAGAAATGCCAAAATTTTTTGCATAAAAGCGAAACAGCCATAAGGTTCTTATTACCAAGTGTACATCAACGTTACCACAACTTGTGACAATTATTAGAGTATTTTTCATAACACACGGTATTAAAATTTTAAATGCATCCCTGTCTAATTATTTCCAGGTTGTACAGTAACCCATCTGTATTAAGTAAGGTATGCTAATGTTACTTTCGGATTTCCAAATCCAGTGCTTAGCTGGGTACCTGGAACAAACAGTGTATTCTAATGGATTGCGTACAATTCTATACCCTATAGCAGAACGCATAAAGGTCACATTTCTTTCAATTCTTTCACTCAGGAAAATACTTTGAATAGATACCACAACCATAAAACAATTTAAATGTCAACTTGAGATCTCTTGTCAAACTATACCACACGTATCACATCTGAGGAAGGAGGCTTGCAACTATGGCTCATTACTTGTTGAGCATTTCAATAGACCACGTTAGGGAGGTTAACATTTACATTTAGCGCGAAACCCTAATTCAAATCTGACTCTATGCATTTTTTATGGGAGTACATTTGCAATTCACGATGTTAAAGCATAGGGCACGAGAGCAGCACCGTCGACCTGTGCCCAAGCCTCTCAGCTCATTTCACACCATTCTATGATTGTCTCAGTTCACACTATTCCAGGCGGAAGAGAACAAGTGGCGGAAATTTAAATCATTCATTCCATTCTGCCTCTGAGATCTCTATGTGTGGTTTATCCATTGAGCTCTTTTAGTGTTTCTCGTGTCAGTATTTGTTGTTGTTGATTTTATTATTATTGTTGAGTTGAGCCAAAGCCGTCGATTTAAATTTCCGCCACTTTTTATCTTCCGCCTTGATTGTTGTGAAGTAAGGCAATCATGGAATGATGTGAAATGAGACAATCATAGAATGATCTGAAGTGAGATAAGATGGACAAAATCGACATTCGAAAACAAATTTTATTAGTAAGTTTTAAATGATTTATTAAACGTAAAATAGTATAACAATGTCAGTGACCATTAAATCTGTATAAATACAACTTGTTTTCGCTGGAAGAGTACATTTTGACTTTTATTTAAATTTCCGCCACTGGAATGCTGTGAAATGAGATGAGAGGCTTGGGCAAAGTCGACGGTGCTGCTCTCGTGCTCTATACAGGCGATTCTTAAATATAACAGTATTTTTTTATATCCTAAAATATTACTCTTTGCTTTCCGTACAGAAAAAGTACAAATAAAATAATAAATTATGAAAAATTTGATTTTAAAGAAAGAAGTATCCGAAATAGTAACATATGTCGTTACTTGGTGCAGCTGGTTAAAGTGACAGGTTCAACCATATACCTATTAGTAATATACCGCTGATCCTCAGCGATCCACACGGTCAACAAAGCGTAATAGAGATATATCTTGCATCGCACACAGCCGTTACAGGGCACTTGGTGCGCAGGCTCAACACGCAAGAAGATAGGGTTTCAGTGGCACATTTATTATTTAAAATAAAATAAATAAATATAGAAATTTTAAGAAAGTAATAAATTATCGTACATAATACTGTAATTATCATTTAATATTGTTTTTGATAATAAAATTACTACATCGCGAAATTTAAAATATTTTAAGCTATGTCCTTCGGTGAGACACCTAGCGGCCGGCGCACTCCCTATACAAAACAGCTTAAAATTTATCAATAAACAATATTAAATGATTATTACAGTGTTATGTACAATAATTCATTATTTTCTTCAAATTTCTATATTTATTTATTTTATTTAAATATTAAATGTGACTTTAAAACACTATCTTCTTGGGTGATGAGCATGCGCACCAAGTGCACTGTAACAGCTGTGTGCGATGCAAGATATATCTCTATTACGCTTTCTTGAACGTATGGCAATTACATTGGGAAGATAGGGGATCAGCGGTATATTACTAATAGGTATATGGGTTCAACTCAATACTAAGACAGCTACGACATACGTTTTCAGAAATTTGCACCTACTGTTTAAATTGAAGTTTATTAAATAATACTGTGTTTTTTGGCTGTGTATATTACATTAGAAGATAGATAAAACATTAGAGATTAGTATTTATAAGGTTTAATAGTTAAGATTTGCATTTTATAATACTTTCTAGAAGTTTAAAGATAGCACATTTTTATTCCCATAAGAATAACATGGGCGTATAAATCGGCAATTTAGGGTTTCAGTTTGAACCCACAAAATGACCGTTACACTAATGCAATCTATAAGGGCATGCAAACGGTTAATAAAACCGGGAGGCTTGCAACTACGGCTCATTACTTGGGGTACGTTCAAAAACCTTACTCTGGGGTACTGAGTATACACTATAACGTTCAAATACCAAAGAGTATACTCTGAGAGTTTTCCCCTATGTGCGTTCAGAAATTCAGAGTGCGTACTCTAGGGTTTACTCTTCGTACCCTGTAAAACTAGCAGGGTAAGAAAGGTAGCTGTCAAAAAGCGCTAGCTGTTAATCTGTTATTATAAATTATTAATACAAATGCAATGGATATTAATGTGGTTGATTTCAAATTTATTGGGGTGATAGAAGATGCAATAGTTTTACTAGAGAAAAAAAAAATAAAAAATAATGTACATTATATAAAATAAAATTCAGTTCACACAAATATTATTCACATACCAGTGAATATAAAATATGTTTTGCTACCACATCAAACAAGAAACAGATATGATTTCTTTCATTCATATTGAAATTTAAAAGTAAGGTTGTGATAATTACCCCAATTCTGTAAGGAAGTTACTAGCTCCTAGCAACATTACTAACATCATTAGCCAATAAAAATAGTAGACACTAAATAAAATATGAAAATGACAGCTTTTACAAATATTTCTATTGGTTAAATTTTTTAGTAACGTTACTAAGAGCTAGCAACTTCTTTACAGAATTAGGGTGATTGTTTGTAACTAGAACCGTTCAAAAACTTCTAAAACCTCAGTCATGTGATCATAGTCAACCTAGAGTATACCTATACTCTTTACACTAATTTTTGAACGTACCCCAGGGCATGTAACCGGTTAAAAAAACCGGGAGGCTTGCAACTATGGCTCATTACTTGTTGAGCATTTCAATGAGTTATCTTATCACCAGGGCATGCAACCGGTTCAAAAAACCGGTAACCGATATTTTCAACGAAAATTGCCAACTTTAACCGTAATTTTAACCGATATTTTTCAGCTCGAAAATACCGATAACCGTTAACAAAAAAAAAAACCGGTTTTAGCGAACATTAACCTTTATTTTAATATCATTTAGCGAGAAAAAATTTTAATATTTTTTTTATATCTGTGTTTTCTATTTGTATTTGAACATGAGTCATGACAGTTTTTACAATTAACATTTTATTGGAGAGTCATAAATGTAGGTAGTCTCTTTGGCCGTTAAGGTTACTTAAAAAGTCCCAAATAAATACGGCCTTTGTCAACACAGGCAAGTTTAAAATTGAAAAGTGACCTGCGTTTTTCTGAAGATATTACGGGAATTTTTGTGAATATTCATTAATTAAATTGCTTTTTTGTTAATTGTTATATTTTTCTCAGATGGTAATTTTTTTTAATTAATTGTTCTGTCCAACGGAAATGACGAATAACTATCCGCCATATGCAAAGGTTATTTCATAAACCCTCCTTCCTGAGATTTTAAATTCAAAGCTCAAACGTACACCGGCAGAGGAGATATGGGGTTGGGTTTTAGGTTTGACTTCAGGAGTGGAAACTGAACACCTATTACTATACAGGATAGCCCAGTGAAAATTATCAGCTCAATTTTTGGCCACTTAACATTAATTTTGGAAAAAACGCTCCAACACGTCAATTTTAGTATAAAAGGGGACACTTAAATGGATTAGTACCAATGGCATAACTTCAACCCTAAAATGGGGGTGGACTGCACCTCAAACATTTTAAATGGAAAAGGGTGTCAATCATGACACAGTTCGAAAGGCCTTTCAATTCTCTTTTCAACAGTTTTTTTATTTTTCAAATCCGATCTTTAGTTCTAGAGATATATCGTTTAAAACAAATTTTATCAGGTGTTCAAAATTGCAATCAAGTAGGCTTAAACAGATGACAGAAACTCAAGTATCAGTTTATGAGGTGTTCAACATGACTACCACCAACTTCTATACAATAATAAAGATTTTGCTCAAAACTTTGGAGTTACGGTACGTTGCCGTAAATCTTCTATAGATTCGGGTGGCGTGGCATAAACTTTACACTTCAAATACCTTAACCCCACAAAAAGAAATCTAACTTACAAATTACTTGTTTATTACAAACAACTTGTCAAAAGAATTGTTTATTTCGTTTGTGTCATTTGTTTAAGGCTACTTGATTGCAATTTTGAACACCTTATAATGTTTATTTTAAACAATATTTCTCTGGAACTAATGATCGGATTTGAAAAATAAAAAAAAACTGTTGAAAAGAGAATTGAAAGGCCTTTCAAACAGTCATGTTTGACACCCATTTCCATTTAAAATTTTTTTGAGGTGCAGTCCACCCCCATTTTATGGTTGAAGTTATGCCATTGGTACTAATCCATTCAGGTGTCCCCCTTTATCTTAAAATTGACGTGTTGAAGCGTTTTTTCCAAAATTGATGTTAAATGGCCAAAAAGTGCGCTGATAATTTTCGCTGGGCCACCCTGTATATAATTTTGTGGTGTAATGTTTGCAATGATTGTAATGTGGAAAAAACAGCGCAAGTGTTTTTTTTCTATGTTGGGTTTATGTTCATACTCCATTTTTGGGGCCCTGATAGTAAACGTAACAATGGAGGATTCTAGCTCAATCGAATTTATAGAAATATGCATAATAATGAATATTAATAAACAAATAAAATGTTTTTTGTTATAGCGTGACGTTACGTATATGAATTGCATGTTTAGCTTGGGGAGTTTAAAAGCAGGGTTGTTATAAAAGCCACTTTTTTAAATAAAAGCCAGACCAGTGGTTTAAATTGGTTTAAAACGGAAGAAACTGGTTTAAACCGGCTGAAAGTGGTTTAAATCACTTAAAATTAAATAAATACATATTAGTTAATATTTTGAGACAAATACACTAAGGGCCGGTTTTTAAAATAAATTTTACACACAATTAAATCTACTTGCACAGCAAATTTTCATCATCTAGTCCAAATGATAAACGATTGTATGATAAAATCATCATTTAATAAATTAAAACGATGTGTATTTGATGAAAAAAAAATGAATCTACTGAACTAAATTTAAGTGGGTAATAAATTTTCATATAAAACCGGCCCTGATACAAATATAAAAATATGATAACTCAATTCGCAATTACTTCATTCTGTAACAACATAAAGACAAAAATATCTGAATACAAATATGTATAAATAGTTTTCAATATTCCGAATATATATTTTGTCTCTGTAAATTGATTGTACCTATTATTAATAATATAAATACAAGTATAACTTTCTAACTTACGAATGCAACACAATGCAGAACACACAAATCAAAAAGTGTATTTTTTACTATTATTTTTAATAAGAACCACTGGTTAAAACTATATAAAAACCAGTCCGGTTTAAACCGCTGGTTTAAACCATAGTGGCTTTTTCTTAACAACCCTGGTTTAAAAGCCCGCGAATGTTTAGGTTGGCAAGTGAAACATCCCTGCATCAAGTCTTTTAAACTGTTCTTACTTGAATGCCAGGCTTATATATTCACACTTATTATTTCTTTTACATCTGAGACAGTATTATTTACAAAATTAGTGCATAAATCACCTGTTTATGTGGAATTTGTTAAAAGTTTGCATCACTAGCGCCACTGCTATTCTCAAACAGTTTTTATTTCAATATAAATATTATTTATAAACTTATATAATTTAAATACACGTGCAATATATAAGAATTGTAATATGAATATATTTGTTATAAATTAGAGTGACCATTCGTACTGATTTTGTCTGTACGGTACTGATTTTCAGACCCTTGTACTGATAAACAAATTGTAACATATTTGGTACTGATTTTTTACATACTGTACTGAATGTACTGATTTTCGATATTTTATAATTATTTTTGATAGATGTTTAAACATTTTCATATAATTTAAGTATTAACTAAAATTTCTATCTCTCGACGTTGTTTGATTTTATTAGTAAGTGATTTGGTTAAAAGGTTTGATTTTGAGAGGAACTGTAAACTTTAGTAATAGCAATAAAATTATAGCAGTAATATCGCTATAATTTTTCCATTTGTTTTTAAAGCTAATGTAGAAAAAGTAAAAACAATATATTAAAAGTTATATTTGGATTTATAAATATTTTGCCTGCGAATAATAAAAGCCTCGAAGAAATCAAGTTTAAAGAAACTAAAACAGTATTTGCTAAAACACTGCTTAAACACAATAGAAGAATTTTTAAACATTAATCATCGCATATGGCATTAAATTTCATTTTACTTTTATCACTTTTTTTAAATATTATATTAAATGACTTACTATAAACATTTCAATGTAATATAGTCAATATAATCTGAATATAGAACATAGGTTTTGTACTGATTTTATTAAAAAAATAAATGGTCACTATATTATAAATGTAATGTAGAAACAGGATATACTTGAAGAACATTTTACGAAAAAAACAGTTTGAGAAGAAAATTCATATTCGTGACGTCACATTGATTATTTGAAACTTTGGAATTCTGTAATTCGCTTATTAATATAAACATTTCTATCTTACTTTAAAATGAAATTATAAAAAAATGGTAGAAACCTCCATTAAACACATTTAACATAAAAAGTCTTAAAAAAATATATTATTTTGAGTGATTTTTACGATTCATAACTTTTTTGAAAAACAACTTGCTTGTTAGATTTGATGATTTCATGTTAACAAGCATTTTTTTCTTTAAATAGATGTCAGTCAAAAAATATACAATACGCGCAGTAAAATACAACCTACCACACTTATAACATAATATCTATTAACACACCTAGGATTATTATGAGTATTATAACCGCCACAAATGTTAATTGAATTCAGAGCTCTTAGAGCTCAGATTTTAAGATATTTAAGGTCTAATATGATTTATAACATCCGTGGTTTGTTCAATAGTTTCAAAAATGTTCAAAAGATAACTTCTAGCTACTCTGAAAGATCTATAAAAATAATCAACATCTCTTTTAAGAATCTGGTTTTGTACAAAATTTTATTTGCTACAGTTCTTTGGTTTACTTGTTTAATTGTCGCAAATTATAAGTTCTATAATAAAAACTCAATTACTCAAGAATGCAATTCTAAAGTTATGTATTTTTACCGCGAATGGTTTATGTTTTACAGAAGAATTTGAGTTGTTACATCAAAACTACTTTCCGTCAACTACATTTTATTTATTTATTCCCGAACTGCGAGGGGGAGTCTCATGAAAATTGGTAAAGCGGGACAAGGAACTACAAGGATTAAGAATTTTGAGGTCTCGACTTTGTATTTTTAACCACGTAGGAGTTACAAGCTTCTAAACTTGACTAACATTTCTACCAAAATTTTACTTCCTTGTAATTTATAATCGTCTTATTCAATTTTTTATTTGTAATCATATAAAGAAGGTCTATTAATTTGAATTTTAATGTTTCTTCCGAGAATGACAAGTTAATCAAATCTAAAAACGTATTAAAAAATATAAAATGTGCCTAACCTACATGCAGTACATACTCATAATTTTTGTACCATTTTTTGATTGTAAGCGCAAGTATTTCAGCACTAAATATGAATAAATAAAAGATATTTTGAAGGAAATAAATGACAAATTATTATAACTTACAGTTTTCTCGTAAATTCAACAGAATTGCAACTGTCAGTACCAACCAACACAACTATAAAAACATGCAAATATCACTAAATATTGTGTAAATTGATTTAAAAAATGTATATTCACTAAAATTTGCACTAAATTTTGATTAATTTTCAAGAAATTTGGTTCAAAACAAGAATATAATTTTGCAATTCAGCCATTTTGAATTATCTGTCACTTGTAGCAATTTTCCGTTTCTAACTTCACTCTGTTCAGAGCGCGCGAAAATTTGAAACCTCAATTTTGTTAAGTCATTTATAATGATTATAACACATAAACTATTCAAGTATAATAAATAAAATTGAGTACACATATGCTTTAAAAGCTCCTGGATTGGTTTTCGTAAAATTCAAGACGTTATTTTTAACTGTGTATGAGCTACGAACATACAAACTTTGCTAATTTTTCACTTAAATTCGTAATTTTATTTTCCTCGTGTCATTTGCGCGTCACTTAAAAAATTTCAATAAAAATTTAAATACAGGGTAAAGAAACTCTGAAAATTACGAATTTTATAGTCCCAGGTCTTTATCTTTAACCGTGTAAGAGTTACGGCATTGCAAACTTTGCTAATTATTTAATTAAATTCGTAATTTTATTTTCCTCGTGTCATTTGCGCGCCACTTGAAAAATTTCAATAAAAATTTAAATACAGGGTAAAACTCTGAGAAACACGAATTTCAAAGTCCCGAGTCTGTATTTTTAACCGTGTAAGAGTTACGACATTGTAAACTAAAACTTTTATATGTAAATATATTTATATTATATCTGTAGAGATCACAAATCTGTTTATATTAGATTAGATTAAATAGCGCTTCGAGAGAAAACATTATTTTATTCTACATGCTTCATTTTCCACGATGAAGATAGTTAAAACAAATATAGAAACAACTCACCGGTGAACCTGCTGTTAATTATATTCCAATGGTAGTTATAAAATATGCGCCAAAAATTTATAAAATTGTCGAGAAAACTGAATACAATTCTACCTATTAGTGACATTTATAATTTATACTTAATGTAATGTTGTATATATTCAGCATTTATTTCAATTTTCATTTGTTTTATACAAGTATATAACGAAATTATTAATGAAATTTATTTTTGTTTTACTTGTAATCCAATGTTTCAATTTATCTGGCGTAAATTCCACAGAAGTTTCAGTTGGCTTTCTTTTTTATACAAGACATTTGATTTCTTGTTAATAAATTTAGTACGATTTACAAAATTGACAAGTGATTGACAACGTCAAAATATTGGTAAGAAATATGTAGCAACAACTCTTTCTTTGCAAGTTTTTGAGCGATAAAAATAATTTTGTGTAGTGCACAAAGGAACAGTGATAAACATTTAAAAAAAATGCAAAATATTCATTTGGAGAAAAGTTTGAAGATATGAAACGAATAGAATTAGAAGTGTTGAAACATCTCGCTAAAAGTCACGTGACAAACTGAACTGAACTCGGCGAGTGGATTAGTTAGGATCAGTTGGTTCAGTAGAGGGAGTAAAGTCAGTCAAATGGAATGAAAAATAAGTGATCCGGATTCAAAAGTATAAGTTGGATCAGTTCAACGTGGCAAATGGAATACGCCTAGACACTCACATCAGAAATCAAAATCGGAGAAGCGTTACAACATTTAATATATAAATGTAAAAGTAATATTAATGTTTAAATAACTAATGTATTAAAAATTAAATATTTGTTTGTTTTTGAAATTATTTTTTATAATATAAATTGAACTAAGTGTCCCATTTAAGGTAAGAATGCATTGGTATCTCGAGAACCGTAAGAGCTACGAGGTTGCTTAAATTAGACAAAAGTTGCCCCGTTAGGAGGATATTTTAATAGTGTTTTGTTATTTATTGTTAAGTTTTCGCAAATTATTTTTGTATTTTTAACTTTAATTAAATAAACTTGTTGCAATATATGTTATGAAATAGTTTTTTTCTTCCACAGCAGCCTTCGATTTACTTTTTTCAATGCAATTTTAGTATAAATAATAATTTTTGTTAATTTTTCTGTTAATTATAAAAATAAATTATTACTGTTTTATATCATTGTAAAGCTAAAAAAAATCTCTATTTAAAAATACCATAGCTTAATATGACCTCCATATAAAAAATAAAAGTTGCTATCAGTAACTCGTAAATGGTTAGATATAAAAAAAAATTGAGTACTTCTGCAAATTCACCAGACAAAAGTGCCTTAAGAAAGTGTAAACCAGAATCTCGTATTATTTCATATAACAAAGTTATAAGCAAAAAAAGAAAATCGCTAAATTTACATTTTCCCCTATATCTAGTGACCTATGCATTTTTTCGCAAATAACAAAACACTATTAAAGTAGCCTCCTAACGGGACAACTCTTGTCTAATTTAACCAACCTCGTAGCTCTTACGGTTCTCGAGATACCAATGCATTCGTACCTTAAATGGGATACCCTGTATAGTAAATCAAGCCAAAAATTAAATTTAATGTTTTTGCAAAACTGTCATTAATTGTCAAAGACCAAAATTTAAAAATGATAAGGCAATTATTGTGCGTCTCGCAGTGAAAGGAACTGGCGAAGAATATGAAAACTCCGACGATTGAAAACGTTAGGTCCATTTTTGGATGTACTTCACTTCGATTTTGATATTTGGCAAAAAGTTTCTACTAAGCACGACAAATATCAGCAAAATAATAAAAAATGGTGGTCAGACTTGGTTGACCTGGAAATTGTTGTATTTTTGTTTTTAAAGCTATTTAATACAAAAGGTGTGTACACACACCCAGGGACCCAAACCCAAACCGAAAAATTTTGGGGTTCGGTTACGGTTAACGGTTTTTACATTAATAAAAATTCGGTTTCGGTTATTGGTAACGGTTTTTTGAAAATGTTATATTGGTTTTCGTTTCAGTTAAAATAAACCGATAAATTTCGGTTTCGTTACGGTTTCGGTTTATTTCGGTTTCGTTTAAAATTGAGAGTTGTATTAAGTAAAAAGTATAGTCACTTTAATTTTAAGTTGTGACCTAAAAATGAAAATTGCGCTTCAAAATATAACTAAGTATAAGTTAAAGTTTCTACATTAAAGTTCGTACGTTTATTTTAGCAACATAAATTAAATTCATTTCGTAAATTATTAAAATTCATTATATGTTTTATTGATAATTATTCTATTCAAAATTTGAATATTAATACTTAACTAAAAAAGTGGTTGAAAAATGTTTTAACAAGTAAGTATTTTTTAAATTATAAATGCAAAAAAAATACCGAATAAACTGCCACAAATTTTGAACTCTTAAGAAGTTATTAATTTAAATTTTATGTATTTAACTGCTAGAAAATTGTATAATTTACATTTTAACTAGTTTCGCTGAGTGCAGCTGAGAATTTAACTAAAATTTTATAAAAATAAGTAAAATTTATGGCTAATATTTTCTGTTTAATATTTATATTTATACTGGTTTTAGTACCGATATTTTTTCGGTTTTCGCTTTCCATATTTAAAGAAATAAAATAAAGGTTTCGGTTTTCGGTTACGGTTTGATAAAAAGTCAAATATCTGTGCAGTTTTCGGTTATGTTTCGTTACGGTTTGGGTCCCTGCACACATCATACGCACCTAATTTAACTTAATTTAATGTAACCTAAACTAACCTGTCCCAACCTAAACTAACCTAACTTAATTTGGTTAGGTTAGGTTGAGTTAGGTTAGATTAGATTAAATTAGATTAGGTTAAGTTGCATTAGAATAATTTGGGATAGGTTAAATTAGAATGCTTTAGGTTCATTAGGCAGTCCAGAACAAATGAAATTGGCAGAGGGCAGCTGTCAAAATATTATTTCAAGTTTATTAAAAATTTACTGGTAATAGAATAAAATAATTCTATTCATGTGTATCGATATTTCGCATTGTAAAGATATTGTTTAAATTATATATTCACTCAAACTGTCAAAAACTTTGTCAAATATATATAATAGTGAAGTCTGACCTCACTATTAGATATATTTGACAAACTTTAAACAGTTTGAGTGAAAATATAATTTAAACAATATCTCTACAATGCGAAATATCAATACAGACCAGTAAACTTTTAATAAATTTGAAATAATATTTTGACAGCTGCCCTCTGCTAATTTCATTTGTTCTGGACTGCCTAATTGAATCAGGACAGGTTAAGTTGGGTTAGGTTTGTTTGGTTTAGATTAAGTTGGGTTAGGTTTGGTTGGTTTGGTTTAGATTAAGTTATGTTAGTTTATGTTAGGTAAGGATAGGTTAAGTTAGGTTAGGTTAAATTAGGTTCGGTTAGGTTAAGTTGGGATAAGTTAGGTTAAGATAAGTTGAGTTAGGTTAGGTTGAGTCAGGATATGTTAGTTTAGGTTTGGTTAGGTTGGTTTAAGTTACGTTAAGTTGATTAGGTTAAATTTGATATTTAGGTTAGGTAGGGTTAGGTTATGTTAGATTAGGTTATATTGGGTTAGGTTAGGTGTGTGTTTGTACACATCTTTAATATTAAATAGGTTTTAAAAATAAATAAACCGCAATTTCAAGGTGAACCAAATCTGCCCGCCATTTTTAAAATTTTTCCCATACTTGTCATACTAGCCCGTTTTACATTCAGCAACATTTTCAGCAACTCGTTGCGTAACTAGTTGTGCAATACGAAGTTGTGCAACTTGTTGCTGAACAATTTTCTTGTGTATTACATTTGAAAACATATTTCAGTAACTTTACTAGTTCTTTTAAATTTTTAATCAACATATATCCAAAAAAAGTTTGTAGTCCGTAACAGTTGACAGTTACTATATAGATACGTTCATGTTTATTTATTGTTTTTGTAACCTTTTGCATTTTTACAAAAATATACGTTTTGTTGATCTTCGTGTAAAATTGTAAATTTGAACAAAAAAACAAAAATGAATCGCAAAAGAGCATATGTGCTTGAAATTTAAAGGAGGCAACTGCAATATTTCGATTGGTAAAACAAAAAGTAACCAAAATATTACTAAATCTGGGGGAAAGTTGCGAGTTGCAGGCAACAAAATTAGAACATGTCCTATTTGCAGAATGTGTTGCACAACACGAGTTGTCCGCAACTTTGGTTTTACATTCGGCAACTAGTTGTGCAACAAGTTGCAGGAAAATGTTGCTGAATGTAAAACGGGCTTAGTAGAAACATTTTGCCAAATTTCATCAAAATCAAAGACAATAACGAATTTTATACCCTTATATGTAGATCTTAAAAACAAATAAACAGTGATTTCAAGGTGAACTAAAAGGTGAACTAAGTCTTATTTTTCCCATACTTGTCATACTTAGTAGAAACATTTTGCCAAATTTCATCAAAATCAAAGACAATGACGAATTATACCCTTATGTGTCTCAGGGTTGTTAAGAAAAAGTCACTATGGTTGAAACCAGTGGTTTTAACCGGTTTAAACCGGACTGGTTTTTATATAGTTTTAACCAGTGGTTCTTATTAAAAATAATAGTAAAAAAATACACTTTTTGACTTGTGTTTTCTGCATTATGTTGCATACGTAAGTTATAAAGTTATAGGTACATGTATTTATATTATAAATAATAGGTACACTGAAAATTAGTTCAGTAAATTCATTTTTTTTTCTTCAACGTCGTTTGTTTATCATTTGGACTAGATGATGAAAATTTGCTGTGCAAGTAGATTTAAGTGGGTATTAAATTTGTTTATAAAACCGGCCCTTAGTGTATTTGTCTTAAAATATTAACTAATATGCATTTATTTAATTTTAAATGATTTAAACCACTTTCAGCCGGTTTAAACCAGTTTCTTCCGGTTTAAACCAATTTAAACCACTGGTCTGGCTTTTATTACAAAAAGTGGCTTTTATAACAACTCTGGCGGTGGGATTCTGTAACTAAGTCCGTTATGGTTTGAGTACGTTATATAACCGATGGAAATAATAGACATAAACATAAAATTTTATAGTAATCAAATATTTAATTTCAGATGAAATAAGTATCATACCATCCTCATTTAACAAAAAAATACAATTTTATTGATTATTTAGGTATTACTTACTTATGAATTAAGTTTTAGTCTTTGAAGTGGACAAACTAATGTTCAGTGACAGATACTTTTTATCTTTTGTTATGATAACGGACTCAAATAACGCATTATCTGTTATTTGAGTGCGTTATGTAGTTACAGAATCCCACCCCGGGTATGCTATTTGGCTCGCCAGAAAATCTGACCGGAAGTTACCGCAGGTTACCACATCTGACCAGATCTCGCCAAAAATCGCCTTTTGCCAAATTTCATCAAAATCAAAGACAATAACGAATTATACCCTTATGTGTCTATAACCCAACCCCAACCCCAGAACCCATCCCCACACCCACTTCAACTTACAATTCCCCGTAGCATGCGCCGTGGCCGCCATCTCCAGATGACTATGCTGCCTCGCGAGCTGTTCCACCATCTCTTCTAACCTCATCCTCTGCTCCCTCTCGTGCTGGAAGCAGCGGATCCACTTGTGGCCCTGCGCCTGCGCCACGGCGAGGTACTCGCTGCACGCGTTGATCATGGCGTTGCTGGCGATGCGGAACAGCGTGGCGCGCTCGCCCACGGCCTTGGAGCGCGACTCGGGCTCGCTGGGTTCTAGAGGTTCCGCGCCTTCTAGCTCGCCGAGGAGGCGCTGTAACGTGGCGCCGTGCTTGGCGATTAGCTCGGAGCAGGTCTGCATGTCTTCCAACCGGGCGTGGAGTTCGCGGACTACGGAGGTTAGTTCTTCTGACGTGGCTGCTGTGTCGCCTACAAGTAGTAATAGCGGTTAAGACAGGAAATGTTAGAGGTACTGTAACAATATGGAATGTTTTCCATATGTTACTGAAAACCTGAGCGTAAAGAAATTTGATCTCCTGCATTCAGAATCGACATGTGTTAGTTTTTGGTGATAAAATTCAAAATTTATCGCTTCGCTGTCATTCTGAATGCGTGAAAACTGTATTTTTAAAGATTAGTTTTTACAAGATCCGGTAATGAGGGCAGAGGGATGATTTCCTCTTAGCTCTCGATAATTTAACGGATTTTGTAGAGAGACTCGCGTATCCACGTCTCATAAAGACGCACGTTCATCGGAGCACTTCGCTCTGATCACGGTATGAACAATCCGTCTGATTGTTCATACAATAATTAGTCCGACGAAAAATGTAACCGTTTTATCCATACAATGTTTAGTCTTGGTAATAATTTTAGCATAATTTAGATTAATTGTCAATATGTAAATAAAATTTTATCCTAAGTAAAAATCGTATGTATTCGTTAAAAGTTCTCCAAAGTTGTCCAATTGAGTTCCTTAGTGTTGTGTTGTGATCATCGTCATTCTGAAGTCATCATCGTAAGTCATTATCATCATCGCTTCATTATCGTTCACCCCCCCTGTTACAGTACAGCCAAAAGCTGGTCTTACACCTAACCATACATTGAGTATATGCAGTGTGTGCAAAGAAATAGGGGCGTATACATTTTATCCTCCAAACAGGTTATATTGCTCGACATTATACCTTGTACACATTTAAACTTGCACACAATATGCCGTGCACACTTTTTATTGGAAATAATTTTTATCCTGCACTCATTTTATCTCAATACATATTTAATGTAGTACACATTTTATTTTCCTCACACTGTATCTTCCACACATTTTATCTTTCACACATTTTATATTTCCACACATTTTATCTTACTGCCATCTCTTTGTTGCTCTCTTAAAGTATAATTAAAAAAAGATCTAGTATGTAATTTGAAATAATTATAATTTGTCAATTGCTTTGACAGAAACGTATAGGCGAAAAAAATCAAAGTGGCTGACCTCTGGTGGCAAACTGTGGAACTAGAGGAACAGGGAAAACATTTCTTTTTGTATTGAAGTTTGTATAGAACAGTTTGATCTTTTTTCGTTATTATAATTGTTTAACTTTAATATTTGTTGTTTAATAAAAATATATGCGTGGATATAGTTTACACACATCATTTTAAAACTTTGGGTTATGTTATTAATAGGCCAATTCTGAACAAAACTGTAAGACTTACAGATCTGTAATCTGTAAATAATGAACAAAATCGCAACGACAGAAGCCGCTCTTATGTATAAATTTAAATTAATCAATAAAATTAGATGCGTTTTTGTTAGTTTTTTACAGATTTACAGATCTGTAAGACTTACAGATTTATTCAGAATTGACTCATAAGTATTTTGTTGTTTGTAATATGAATTATAATATCGTTTCGATGATTCGTTTGCAGCTACTATTGTATGTTATTATGGCAAGTAAAAGTAAACGATACTGCTCAGTGCCGCAATATAATAATTATAAATCTGATAACATATGTAAGTATTCACGCATTTCCAAAAGATCCAGTTCTCTTAAAAAAATGGGCAACCGTACTTCGATTTGGTAAACGAATTACAAAAGGGATGTCTGTTTGTTCTGACCATTTTGTGCCGTCTGATTTTCATCCACGTAAATTAAAATTACGAATTTGTTTTATGAATGATTTGTACAAATATCAGCATGATCAGCATCTTCTTTCAAGCCACACAATGTAACATGTCCAGGTTTAAATACTGCTTCACCTTCTTTTATTGGACGCGAAGTAGAAATATATTCGAAAATATCACTTAATTCAATATGAAGCTTATCCATTTTGCAAAATATAAATCTGATGTTTAAAGTAAAACGAGTAAAACTGTAATGGCACATATACACAATCAGCTTACTTTCCCTGTTCCTCCGCCATTTTCATACTGATAGCAGCGCCTCTATATTTCGATTTTTTCGCCTATAGCTCGCCGGACATGAGTTTTGGTAATAGCGACGAAGGAAAGAAGTTTTGATGTATGGAAGATAAAATGTGTGGAATATAAAATGTATGGAAGATAAAATGTGTGGATGATAAAATGATTGGAAGATATAATGTGTGAATGCTAAAATGTATGAGAGATTAGTTCTTCTAACGTGGCTGCTGTGTCGCCTACAAGTAATAGTAATGTTTAAGACAGGAAAAGTTAAAGCACAGTATAAATCGTATATACAGTAGTTGCACTCCCAGGTATTTTTGTTACCCGAAAATTTGACCTTGAAGCTCTTAACTCCGCCCTTTGGAGGAAAGTTTTCACCCCCGCCACTTGCGGACAGCTGTCAGTGTTGGCTCGACATATAAACACAAGTTTTCTGTTATTAAATTTAATTGTTCAGCGTGCTTGATATTGTGACATTTAGTTCTCTGATACATTGTGTTGTGTTAATTATCAGTATTCCTGTGTTAATTTCATTTGACGTTTATTTGAATTTACCCGCTTGGGCCTCCAATGCGCGGGGCTTACGTGCGCTAGAAAATCTGACATGTAACAGAATTTCAAAGGTGCCGACAGAGAGTGCAACTACTGTATATACGATTTATACTGTGGTTAAAAGGTGAGGTTCAGCCAAAGGCTGTTCTTCCACCTAACCATACATTGAGTATACCGGGTGTCCTAACTCGACCGACACATGAGAGTTTTACATGGGAAATCAGTTAATTGTGAATAGTATCTCCCCACTGCAACATATTCACTTCAAATTTTGTATGCTTATAGGAGAATATTAATTCTATGGATCACATTTATGTGAAATATGCAATTTCGTCTGCAGGGCGAGATTCATTAAAGGATCACATTTATGTGAAATATGCAATTTCGTCTGCAGGGCGAGATTCATTAAATTTATAATCTAATATCTTCGTTCAAAATCAGACAGCCATGGAAATAAAAGAAAATATTTATCTGACAGTTTAGTGAAGTATCACTACGGAGGTTAGTTCTTCTGACGTGGCCGCTGTGTCGCCTACAAGTAGTAATAACGGTTAAGACTGGAAAAGTTAGAGGTACAGCCAAAGGCTGGTCGTCAACCTAACCATACATTGAGTATACAGGGTGTTCATTTTATTTTGTCCACTATTGCTATCTCCAGTGTTGTTCCTAGTGGATTTTCATTTGTACTAAAGGAGTAAACAAAATTGTAGTTTTGTAACAAATTATACAGTATCGCCATCTGTCCAAAGTCTTTTAATCTAAGTCTGTTTTTTTTAAATAAATCACAACTATAAACTTCTATATACTTCTATTATATATTTATATGTAATAAATATAATAAAAAAAATAGCATTCTGTGAGTATAAATTACTAAATATAAAACAAAACAAAAAAAAACTAACTTAAATAAATATTCTGTGGTAAATATAATACATAAGATAATGCATCAGTCAGGTACATTTTTAGGAGATCTTGATCGCAGCGCCGAAACGGTGAGTTAAGAAGCTGTCAGATAGACATAGATAAATTCAGATCTTTCTTTATTCACGAAATACACTGTAGAACACAGCAATAATAATTTGATTATGACATTATAACACAGAAATAAATATACTGAACAAAAATTACTAGATATCAACACTTTTGGGTGTCCAAATTTAAAAATTTAGTTTCTAGCTCTACATAATTAAATTATATTTGCTATTTGAACACAAAATGTACAAAACTGGCACTGTTTTCGTAATGTAGTACAGTTGTACAGTTCGTTACTCTAATGTACACAATTTTGTACAATTGTACACCCAAGAACAACACTGGCTATCTCGAGAACTATAAGAGCTACGAGGTCGGTTAAATTACCAAACAACTTCTATTTTACTACACTATTAACATGAGACAAACAAAATTATTTTAAAACCAGTGGTTCTCAAAATACGGATCCCAATTTTTTATTTTAAATGGAAATCTATTTTTTTATTTGCTTATTAAATAGAGAATTTTATTCTGAATTCAATGATATAATATTATCATACATTAACATAATGATTTTTTTGAGAAAAATAAATCTGAAATTTTATATTAATTTGATTAAAATATGATAATAATAAGAGTGCTATGATGGAAAAAACGGAATACAACTCATTTTTTAACTTCGTATTAGAGTGCCTTGAATTAAATATGTGAATAATTTTATTCACTTCATCTGTCAAGGTACTCTTATTACAGGTTAAAAATGACTTGTATTCCGTTTTTTTCCGTCATGGCACTCTTATTATTGTCATATTTTAATCAAAATAATATAAAACTTCAAATGCATTTTTCTCAAAAAAATCGGTATATTAGGGTATGATAATATTATATTATTGAATTCAGAATAAAATTCTATATTGAATAAGCGAATAAAAAAATAGATTCATGTTTAAAATTAAAAAGTTGGTATCCGTATTTTGAGAACCACTGGTTTTAAAAAAAATTGTTTGTCTCATATTAATAGTGTTGTAAAATAGAAATTGTTTGGTAATTTAACCGACCTCGTAGCTCTTATAGTTCTCGAGATAGCAATAGTGGTCAAAATAAAATGAACACCTGTATAGTGTGTGCAAAGAAATGCGGAACATAGGAGTTTAACATGGGATTTCAAAAAATTGCAGATACTCTCTCTCCTGATAGATTTAGAGCAAAACTGCAAGAGTACAAAGTTGTTCAAAATTAAATTCTGCGTCAGATAAGATCATAATTGTTGCTACACGTCTGCAGTGCGAGATATATTAAATATAAAATGTAACATTTTCGTTAAAAATCAGACACCCATGGAAATAGAAGAAAATATATATGTGTCAATTGTGACAGTTAGTAACCTTACTTTGTGTTCAATATTTTTTTTATTTATATTTGTACTATTTTTTTAATATTAGCATATTGTTAAAAAAATGAATATAAATTCAACTTAAATAATATTACAATATAGACAATAAGTATTATAATTAGTGAAACATCTTTACACTGACAGATAGATGTTTTATTTTATTTCCATGGCTATCTGATTTTTAACGAAAGTATTACATTTTATATTTAATATATTTCGTATTATAGTCCTACTGTTGCAACAATTATGATCTTATCTGACGTAGAATTTAATTTTGAACAACTTTGTACTCTTGTAGTTTTCTTCTAAATTTATCAGGAGAGAGAGTATCTGCAATTTTTTGAAATCTCATGTTAAAGTCCTATGTTCCGCATTTCGCTGCACATCCTGTATACAAATTCAAGAAATAAAT
Organism: Stenolophus ochropezus; assembly: GCA_035578165.1. Classification (NCBI taxonomy): domain Eukaryota; kingdom Metazoa; phylum Arthropoda; class Insecta; order Coleoptera; family Carabidae; genus Stenolophus; species Stenolophus ochropezus. The sequence goes on along the minus strand of JAQOWZ010000065.1, from coordinate 424,529 downwards.
AAAGTTATTAGTATGCCATTTGTGGTAAATGGAACATACAAATATAAGAATATATGAAAGTAAAACTAATTATAAAGGTAACATGTTAACATACGGCATAAATACCTTAAGACTCATATAAGAATTTAACAGATTTCTTAAAGTTACTCACAGACAGAGATTTCATCGATAGCGGTAAGTCTTTATAGGGCACAAGAGCAGCACCGTCGACTTTGCCCAAGCCTCTCAACTCATTTCACAGCATTCCAGTGGCGGAAATTTAAATAAAAGTCAAAATATACTCTTCCAGCGAAAACAAGTTGTATTTAAACAGATTTAATGGTCACTGACATTGTTACTATTTTACGTTTAATAAATCATTTAAAACTTACTAATAAAATTTGTTTTCGAATGTCGATCTTGTCCATCTTATCTCACTTCAGACCATTCTATGATTGTCACATTTCACATCATTCCATGATTGACTTACTTCACGCCAATGAAGGCGGAAGAGAAAAAGTGGAGGAAATTTAAATCGACGGCATTGACTCAACTCAATAACAATAACAAAATCAACAACATCAAATACTGACACGAGAAATACTAAAAGAGCTCAATGGATAAACTACACATAGAGATCGCAGAATGGAATGAATACAAAATCCGCCAATGACGTCGATTTAAATTTCCGCCACTTGTTCTCTTTCGCCTAGAATAGTGTGAACTGAGACAATCATAGAATGGTGTGAAATGAGCTGAGACGCTTGGGCACAGGTCGACGGTGCTGCTCTCGTGCCCTATAAAGAGTGAGCCAGGTAAGAGAAGGATCCTTTAAATTTTGTTTTGTTCTAGGACGGAACAATGTACAAATCTCTAATACGTAAAGAGTAATTATAAAGTTTTAAGATTAGTTTATTTAATAGATATACGGGAGTCCCTGATTGTATAACTTCATGAACAAGATTTAGATAAGATATTTTGGTTCTGCTGTCAACATCTTTCATATTTGCTAGAACTCTGTATTCAGATATATGATCAAATTTGCACACTCCATAAACGAATCTTAGGCACGAATTCTCATTAAGTATAATTTTGTTTTTATCAGTTTGAGTAAGGTTTGGAACATGAGAACATGCAGAAATGGGTGGATTTGTAAAATGTACTACATATTTCTTATTTAGTTCTTCTGATGTGGCGGCTGTGTCGCCTACAAATAAAGGTTTGTATAATGTATAGTTTGGTCACTGATTATACAGTGTGTGACAGCTAAACGAACTACCTCAAATAATTTTTATATTATTAAAAATACAATAAAATGCTATAAGACATTTTTATAGAGGGCCAAGGGGGACATCCGATTTGGGAAGAAAATATTTTTTTAAACCAGTGGCTCTCAAGTTACAACACAAAGTTATATTTTCTTAAATAGGATAGTATATTTTTTAATGTCTATTCGATAGAGTATTTTTTTCTGAATTCAATAATGTATTCATTTTATACTCTAACATATCAAAAATATTGAGAAAAATGCATTTTAAATTTAAATAAATCAATTTTTTTTATTTATTTTTCAGTAGGCTATGTATAAAAAACAAAAACTGCTATCTGTCAATCTCAATTATTTAGTACATAGTTTCTCAATATTTTTGTTATGTTAGGGTATAAAATAAATACATGATTGAATTCAGAAAATAATACTCTTTCGAATAGACATAAAAAAACATACTATCCCATTTAACAAAATATAACTTTGTGTTGTAACTTGAGAGCCACTGGTTTAAAAAAATATTTTCTTCCCTAATCGGATGTCTCCCTTGGCTCATTTTAAGTGGTACACTATTGCTATCTCGAGAACTATAAGAGCTACAAGGTCGGTTAAATTAGCAAACAATTTCTATTTTATAACACTACTTTAATGAAGGAAACAATTTTTTTTTCGACCAGTTGTTTTCAAAATGCGAGTTACAACTTTTTTTATTTTAAATGAAAACCTACTTTTTTTATTTGCTTATTCGATTCAATATTTTTTCTGAATTCAACGGTATCCATATGTTATAATACCCTTACATAACACAATTTTTGAGAAAAATGCAAAGTTATGTACGTATCGTTTTTATTTAAATATGATTTCAAAGAGTGCTATGGAAGAAAACAAGTAAATCAAATGCAGAAATAATGTTAACAATTGTTTTACTGATTTATTTTCTGTTTCTTCCATAGCACTCTTTGAATAGTCATATTTAAATATAAATGATACATACATTATTTTGAATTTTATAAAATAGAAATTGTTTGCTAATTTAACAGACCTTGAAGCTCTTATAGTTCCCGAGATAATAAAACTGTACCACTTAAAATGAAAACCCTGTATACTATACAGGGTATTAATACTAAGTTGTAACATCCGACAATGACAGTTAGAACTCATTGAAACAAGCAACTTTTCTTAGATCAATTTTTTTATTTAGAGCCCCAGTTCATAGTTATTGACTTTCTTTTGTTTTTTAAAAAATCATTATTACGCCCTTATTTTAAGGAATATTTAAAAAATACAAAAATTTTCAGCATTTGCTTTCTGTCCTCTAAAACTTTTGTATTTAGAATTATTTTCTATTTTATCAAATAACAAAATGACGACCGATCAAAAATTTCAAAACAAGGTATTTTGAAAACCAGTCGATCGATTTTTGAAAAGAAAACATTAATAAAATCTTTAAACTATCTATTAACATTTGTCTGAAACATTTGTCTAAACGAAGTTTTTATTCAAATTTAATTGCAAGATACATTTTTACAAACTGCAACAATGTTTTGATAATTATGCATTTTTATACACAAATTATGTAAATAACTTTTGAAGATAAAGTAGTAAATAATTTCTTTTTGTAAATAAAGATATATCTAAAGAACAAGATCAAAAAGTATTTAAATCTGAATGTAGGTACAAATTAGAAAACATATGTTTCAAGTTTGAAGTACGCGACTATTGTTAGGCTTTTGTTTATATTATTTTATAGAAATGTTAGAAGATAGTTTAAGGACTTTATAAATGTTTTATTTTCAAAAATCGATAAACAAATTTTAGAAATATCTTGTTTTGAAATTTTGTTATTTGATAAAATAGAAAATAATTTTAAATAGAAATGTTTTAGAGAACCGAAAGCAAATGCTGAAAGTTTATGTATTTTTTAAATATTCCTTAAAATAAGTGAGTAATGACTATTTTTCGAAAAACAAAAGAACGCCAATAACTATGAAATGGGGTTCCAAATCAAAAATTTGAACTAAGAAAAGTTGTTTATCTCAATGAGTTCTAACTGCCGTTTTCAGATGGTACAACTTATAGCGTTTTCGATTGGGATGCACTGACTGCACTGAGTGCGCACTGCGGGCAACTGGCGTATTCGATTGGGACTTCCAGTGCAAGGGTGCAACCTTTTCCGTAGTCGATTGGGCCAGGCATATTGCCCCCAGTGCGCACTCAGTGCAATAAATACTGCACCGTCTCTAGCCGTAGTGCAGTTATTTTCGAACACTGAAAGGCGCGATGAATTTGAATCTGGAAGATATCGTTACTTTGCAAACATTACTCGAATCTTCATCTTTAAGTAGTGATGACGAAAATATTGAAAATGTGGTGAAGCCATATCGGAAAAGGCCGAAAGTGAAAGATTTTATCACTGAAGTAATAAACGAATATAACAATGATGATATGAGTACTAAATGTCAATATGTACAGAAAAATAGACTTGTTATTTAAAATGAAATGATTATTTTTAATTCTTGTAAGCTTAACTTTAATGCAATTTTTTGTTTTTAGTTTAAAAGAAATTTACGGTAGTCAAGGCAGACTTGCAATCAATTAATAACAATGTATCAAAATATACCACTTTTTTCAATGTCATGTTTCTTTCGCTTTTTATATCACAGCTTGATCCCGCCATTTCTAGTGCACTGAGTGTTTGGTGTATTCGATTGGGGTTGTTTTATCTGCTCGACACTCGGGCAACACGAGTGCGACACCAGTGCCGAGCATGACGTCATACAAAAATTTCCGAGCGCACTCAGTGCACACTCAGTGCATCCCAATCGAAAACGCTATTAGTATTAACACCCTGTACTATACAGGGTGGCCCAGTGAAAATTATCAGCGCAATTTTTGGCCACTTAACATTAATTTTGCAAAAAACGCTCCAACACGTCAATTTTAATATAAAGGGGGACACCTAAATGGATTAGTACCAATGGCATAACTTCAACCCTAAAATGGGGGTGGACTGCACCTCAAACATTTTAAATGGAAAAGGATGTCAAATATGACACAGTTCGAAAGGCCTTTCAATTATCTTTTCAACAGTTTTTTTATTTTTCAAATTCGATCATTAGTTCCAGAGAAATATCGTTTAAAACAAATTTTATCAGGTGTGCAAAACTGCAATCAAGTAGGCATAAACAAATGACAGAAACTCAAGTATCAGTTTATTAGGTGTTCAAAATGACTATTTCCAACTTCCATACAATAATAAAGATTTTACTCAAAATTTTGGAGCTACGGTACGTTGCCGTAAAGCTTCTAAAAATTCGGGTAGCGTGGCATAAACTTTACACTTCAAATAACCCCACAAAAAAATCCAACTTACAAATTACTTGTTTATTACAAACAACTTGTCGAAAGAATTGTTTATTTAGTTTCTGTCATTTGTTTTAGCCTACTTGATGGCAATTTTGAACACCTGATAAAATTTGTTTTAAACGATATTTCTCTGGAACTAATGATCGGATTTGAAAAATAAAAAAAACTGTTGAAAAGAGAATTGAAAGGCTTTTTGAACTGTGTCATGTTTGACACCCTTTTCCATTAAAAATTTTTGAGGTGCAGTCCACCCCCATTTTAGGGTTGAAGTTATGCCATTAGTACTAATCCATTCAGGTGTCCCCCTTTATATTAAAATTGACGTGTTGGAGCGTTTTTTGCAAAATTAATGTAAAGTGGCCAAAAATTGCGCTGATAATTTTCACTGGGCCACCCTGTATAACATGTGTGGAGGATAAGACCACTCACCAGAAGCCTCCTCCTCATCCTCCTCGCTCTCCATGGAGCGGATGGCCCTGGCCTTGGCGAGCTCCAGCGCGGTGACCCAGCTCTGGCGCTCTATCTCCGACGCCGCCTTGATGTGGAAGGTCTGCGTGCCGCCGTTGGAGATGACGAAGGTGCACGAGTCCACGGTGTGGATGAGCGCCCCGTGCAGGGAGATGTTCCCGCGGCACGTGTGCGCCATCTCGGCTTGGTTCCTGCCAAACGACACTAGGTTAGTGACATGGTGGTGGTGGAGTAGTATAGGGTGTGGGGTATGGGGTATGGGGTATGGGTTTAGAGGGGAGGTAGGATACTGGGAGGTTATTCGAAACCTTAGACTAGGAATAGTGGGGAGACAGGGCATGCTGTGTAAGTCGCCGTAAGACGGAATTCAAAATCATCACAGCGATTTTCAGCCTTAATGAAATGTCGAAATCAGCTGAAACAGTCTACTCGAGCAGTTAAATACTGTACAATTACAGTTGTCCAAATAAATACTTCATTATTCATGTATCAACACATAATTTTATTTTATAGATGTAAATATATATATTCGTATGAAATAACAATAAACACTACAATACAAATTTTAGGCAATAATAATATTATTAAAATATTAATTTCTAATACATTAAGAAACATTAATTTCAATTTTATTTTTAATGAATTAGTTGAGCATAGTTTTGAATAATCTTCTGTACATAACCACAGAAACCAGTTAATTTATTTGGTTTTAAATAGGTATATAGAATTACGGTTATTTTATTTAACAAAATCTAAAATGTTTGAAACTCAAAGAATACGCCACAAAAATACTAAAATAATACATTTTAAATAAAAAATAACAAATAGAAACAATTTCGCATATTGTGGAAAATTGACCATTAAATAAATTTGAACATGGTTTTGTAGATCAATATAATATTATACCAGCTACTATGGAATGATTAGAGAAAATGCAACTTTTATAATTTTACACTTTTACATATTTATTATTTTTAGTATAATTTGTATTGTATTGTTTATTATTATTTCATACGAATATATGTATTTACATCTATAAAATAAAATGATGTGTTTATTCATTAATAATCAAGTATTTATTTGGACAACTGTAATTGTACAGTATTTAACTGGTCGATTAGCCTGTTTCAGCTGATTTTCACATATCATTAAGGCTCAAAATCGCTCTGATGATTTTGAAATATACGCGTCCATATGCCTTGTCTCCCCACTATTCCTAGTCTAAGTTCGAAACTTTCCAAGAGACTTTTTCGGCCATCTTGGAGGAGACTTGTCTCTTAGTGGTATATGTAGGGAATTCGTATTTAGAAGTTGGTACGAAGCAGGGTAAGATAAATATTATGTTGGCCATGCTGTAATATTACATTCTTGTCCTCTGACTTCACTTCCCTTCAAATTTTGAATGTGGTTGGAAGTTTGTGATTTTTAGATTCTTATAGATTTTGTATTTTTTTTTGTAGTTTTTGTATTTAGTGTAAATATTGTTTAGTTTATATTAGTTATCATAATTTTACTTTCTATTTTAGTTTATATACCTTTTTTGTAGATTTATAGTTAGTATTTAATTTAAATTGTAGTTTTGTTAATCTTAAGTGTTTGTAGTTTAAGTATTAGAGTTTTTCTATTAGTTTAATTTTTTGATATTTATTTTTGAATAGTTTTTTGTAGTATTTAAATTAAATTTTAGTTTTATTTATCTAAGTGTCTGTAGTTTAGTATTATAATTTTCACAATTCCCGCTGTATTCTACACCCAACTAACTTCAACCACACTTCAACTGTCACTGACTGAAGTTAGTTGTATGAGAGCTTAAGAGACCGCCGCCATTGAAGAGACAACTCCCGACCAGTCCCCTCGCGCCAAGAGACATGTCTCCTGGGTTACTTCAGACAACCAAGTTCGCAGTGTCAAAGTCTCCTCCAAGATGGCCGAAAAAATCTCTTGGAAAGTTTAGAATAGATCTCCTGGAGGGTTATTCTAATTGAGATAGCGATAGCGAAGCTTCGCTATGCGACTTGAAGCTATCTGTTGGTCTTGAAAGGAACATCGCATATGACGTCATAGATTAGCGGGATGTCGCTAGGTCCCGCTACGAGCAAAACGCTTCGCTATCGCCCATTTTTGTAATTTTATCATATTATACGGAAGTGAGAGTATACGATTTAATTAATTTTATAAACAGTACTTTAATGATAAGAATTGTTTGTGATACTATATCTTTTATCTACAACTATTGAAATATGGGTACATTATACGTGTGATACTACATATAATATACTACTCATATTACACAAGTGTAATATGAAATGTCATGATACACGCTACACTTTTCTGTAATAAATAGAGCATGTAATGTAACATATAACATTTTAATAAACTGTTAATTTATTAATAATATATTTTTTATCATAAATATCAATATAAATGATTATAAAAGTATAATAAATACAATTTGAATAGTTATTTTGACATTTAAGTGCTACTGTGGCGCCATCTGTTAAGCTATATATGAACTACTCACACCTAACTGAATATTTAACAAATAATATCAGATTTTTTATATGCCTGCTAGTTGTAGATAAAGTATAGTATTTGACTCGCATAATATGGCTACATTACACGCGGATGATTAAAAATACTCGCTACCACTCGTATTTTTAATTACATCCTCGTGTAATATAGCCTACGTATTATGCTTGTTAAATAATATACTATTATTTCATAATTAATTTAGGTTATGGCTTATCATTTCGATGCTGTATTTGGCCGTATAGATGCTTGAAGAAGAAGAAAAACTAGAAGGAAATCGATAATATCGATATAGAAAATAAACAAACTATTTTTATCATTAAACTACTGTTTATAATAGTTATTCATGATATAAGTGTTAAAAGTGACATTTTATGAGTGAGTGGGGAAGTTTGAAACGAGGCGAAGCCGAGTGTAACAAACCCCACGAACAAAATAAAATCACTTTTAACACAAATATCATACACTATTTTTCCTACGACCCTAGTTATGTATTAGTAAATAAAAATTAAGCATTATAGAATGACATTTCTGACAGATAACCAGATTTAGTTCCTTTTTAACACAAGTGTTAAAATTAAATTTGTTTTTTACTTTTAATTCGTTGTCAATGACGATTTAAAAGTATTCACTGTGTTATAAACTGTTTTTTTTAACTTGCTGAGCAACCGTTAAAAAGACTATTTTTAACAGTGGTCGTAGGAAAAATTAATTAAATCGTATACTCTCACTTCCGTATAAATATAAAAATTAAAAAGTTGCTTCTGTCAAAACTTGTTTAAAACAATATCATTAAATGACAAAAATGAAGGATAGCGAAGCGTTATGCTCGTAGCGAGACCTCTGTGGCTTTCGCTATGGATAGCGAAGTCCCGCTATGTCATACACGATGTTCCTTTCACGATCAACAGATGGCTTCAAGTCGAGTAGCGAAGCTTCGCTACCGCCATCTCAATTAGAATAACCCTCCTGGTAATGCGTTATGGGTTTATTGTGGCAGAGTATTTGAGATTGAGTTATATGTGTATTAAATTCAAATCGTTTCAGGATATTTGGAATTCAGGTAGGTAATTGGGAAAAATAAAAAATTGTGTTGCCCATTTCAATCATGTGTGTTTTCCCCAAAACATGCATAGCTGACTAGATATGAGCAAAATACTGATTTTGACAAATTTACTTTTTCACTTATAACTTTCAAATTTCTAGTTTGTATATTCTAAAGACACTTTTTTACGAGGAATTGATAGCGGAGCTCAAAATATTTGTAACTTGAATTCTTTTCGAGAAATTCTTACCAACTTTTAATTTTCGTATGGGGGTCAAAGTTGTCTTTCGTACTGGGAATGTTATATACAGGGTGGCCCAGTGAAAATTATCAGCACAATTTTTGGCCACTTAACATTAATTTTGCTAAAAACGCTCAAACACGTCAATTTTAATATAAAGGCGGACACCTGAATGGATTAGTACCAATGGCATAACTTCAACCCTAAAATGGGTGTGGACTGTACCTCAAACATTTTAAATGGAAAAAGGTGTCAAACATGACACAGTTCGAAAGGCCTTTCAATTCTCTTTTCAACAGTTTTTTTATTTTTCAAATCCGATCATTAGTTCCAGAGAAATATCGTTTAAAACAAATTTTATCAGATGTTTAAAATTGCCATCAAGTAGGCTAAAACAAATGACAGAAACTAAATAAACAATTCTTTCGACAAGTTGTTTGTAATAAACAAATAATTTGTAAGTTGGATTTTTTTTGTGGGGTTATTTGAAGTCTAAAGTTTATGTCACGCTATCCGAATTTTTGGAAGATTTACGGCAACGTACCGTAGCTCCAAAATTTTGAGAAAAATCTTTATTATTGTATGGAAGTTGGAAATAGTCATTTTAAACACCTAATAAACTGATATTTGAGTTTCTGTCATTTGTTTAAGCCTACTTGATTGCAGTTTTTCACACCTGATAAAATTTGTTTTAAACGATATTTCTGTGGAACTAATGATCGGATTTGAAAAATAAAAAAACTGTTGAAAAGAGAATTGAGAGACCTTTCGAATTGTGTCATATTTGACACCCTTTTCCATTTAAAATTTTTGAGGTGCAGTCCACACCCATTTTAGGGTTGAAGTTATGCCATTGGTACTAATCCATTCAGGTGTCCGCCTTTATATTAAAATTGACGTGTTGGAGCGTTTTTTGCAAAATTAATGTTAAGTGGCCAAAAATTGCGCTGATAATTTTCACTGGGCCACCCTGTATAATTACGACAACACGCAGATTCTGATAAAGTAACTTCTTGAAATGAGATATACAGAATATGCAACGAAATCTGGAATCCTGAACATAGGACTTTAACATGGGATTTCAAAAAATTGCGATTAATTTCTCTCCTGATATAAAGTTGTTCAAAATTAAATTCTGCGTCAGATAAGATCATATTTGTTGCAACAGTACGTGTGCAGTACGAGATATATTAAATATAAAATGTAAAATAAAAGAAAATATCTATATGTCAGTTTAGAGAAATATCACTGATTATAATTCTTATATTGTCTGTATTTTAAAATTATTTAAATTGAGTTGGGATTTTTTTTCTTAATTAATATACCAATATTATAAAAATATAGAATTATCTATAATGGCATGTTATTAACTGTCACAATTGACACATAGATATTTTCTTTTATTTCCATGGCTGTCTGATTTGTAACGAAAATTTTACATTTTATATTTAATAAATCTCCTGCTGTAGATGTGCTGTAGCATCAATTATTATATTATCTCCTGTAGTTTTGTTCTAAATCTATCAGGAGAGAGATATCTGCAATTTTTTTAAAGTTAAAGTCCTATGTTCCGCATTTCTTTGCACACACTGTATATACAGCCAGTCCGTTTTAAGAGGGTAAGCGTTGGGATGTGGAGAACCGTAAGAGATACGAAGTCAGTTAAATTGGGGCAAAGTTACCGCATTAGTTGCCCATTTTAGTTATGTCATTATTTTCCCCAAAACATGCACTAGATATGAGCAAAATATTGATTTTGACAATTTTATTTTTTCAATTATAACTTTCTTGTTTTAATTCATACAAGTTTCTAGTTCACACATTCTAAAGACACTTTTTACGAGGAATTCACAGCGAACCTCAAAATTTTTGTAGCTTGAACACTTTTCGAGAAATTCTTACCAACTTTTAATTTTTGATATGGGGCTCAAAGTTGTCTTTAGGACTGTTAAATACATATATTTTTCTCTTTCCAATGATATAAAACACATGTACATTAAATTGAAAATAAACTAAGAAATTAGAGAATTATTGATTTTATTCATTTGGGTAAATTGTGCTTTGGAAACAAAATTAAAAATCTATTCAATAATTCTCTATTTTCTTAGTTTATTTTCATTTTAATATACATGTATTTTATATCGTTGAAAAGAAAAAAATCTCTATTTAATATTATTATACTCCGTTTTTAAACTATAGACAATAACTAGGAATCCTAGTGAGAAAATCAAAGCCTGTGATTGGCTGCTGCGACATTTCTTGAAGCCGCATTTAACCAGACGAAATTTCAGGCTAACCTTCTCAAACGTAATTGAAACGTCAAAAACTCGGAAGTTGTCAAATCAATTGTTGAATTTGCACGTGTTTTTCGTTTCATTGCTCTTTTTGTGACATTTCAGGAATAAAACTAGTTCTTTTCAGAACTATTAGTATTTCACTAACGCTGTGTAAGTAGTTTATCTATCATAGTTTTGGATGATGAAAATATAGCCTGGAAAGTATAAATTCTGACGTGACCTTCATTTTGACATTTCATTTCTCCCGCCAAATAAATCTAGTGATTTTTTTGGTAACTTCTAGCGGTGTAAATGTGACTTCGTCTAGTGCTGTCTATAGTTTAAAAACGAAGTATAGAAACAATTTTGAGCCTCATACGAAAATTGAAAGTTAGTATTAATTTCTCGAAATGTATTCGAATTACAAAAGTTTTGAGGACCGTTGTCAATTCCGTGTAAAAAAAATGTTTGTGGAATGTGCAAACTGGAAACTTATATGAATTGAAGTCAAAATTGGCCAAAATCAGTGTTTTGCTCATATTTAGTGAGTTATGCATGTTTTGAATAAAACAAAAACATGATGGAAATGGGCAACTAATGCGGTAACTTTGCCCCAATGGGGACTTCCGTCATTTTTTTTTTATTTTTTTAAATGAATCTAAATTTTAAAATAAAAGACCCGTATTTTTTTATTTTGCAAATAAATTAATAGTTTTGCTAAAAAATGTTCGCAAATAGGTTGTGACGTATTACCCCTGACAGACAAAGAAGACAAGATGTTAGAAAGAGATAGATATAGTAACCAATGTAAACATAGCATTACAAATGCCACGAGTAACGTCAAATTCAAACTTGTATGTAAACATATTGCCAGTGCAAACATAATCTCTCGTTTCAACCACGCTTATTTATGAATTTCGCTCGTGTATTATCAAAGACTTGTTTTTATTAATATATTTTCTTAATTAAGTGCTTATTAAAGGACACAATATGTTATCAGGTAATATTTTATTGTATGTGTATCTCAAAACACAAGTAAATAAGTATGAAGTATGAAACAAGCTGGAACTGGCTGCTGATTTCAGTGATTTCGAGACATGCGCTCTAAGTCAGATTGGCTTCAGGGGTAATACGTCAGGAGGCTATTTGCTGAATTTGTTTTTCTAAAAAATGTTTAAGTCTAATAAATATTTTATATATTTTTTAATTTTTTACGAACTTATTTGAAGATAGAATTAATATGCAATTAAAATTTTGTGAAAAGCTCGCAACGCGGAAGTCCCCATTTAAGCGACTTCGTATCTTTTACAGTTCTCCACATCCCAATGGTTAACCTCTTAAAACGGACACTTTCTAGAGAACAATATTTCATCCAAAGTTTTTGCGTTTTCTTTATTAGGCTGGCTACTTTTGGTACTTTATTTAGAATAGCTTGAAACAATTTTAAACAATATACAACTATTTTAACTCAATCTCAATATCCGAAAAAATCCGAAGCCATTTCAAACCTTTTCCAGTACAACCACAGAATAGTTATACACAGAAGCGATAGTAAAACAGAGAAACTAAAATTAGAGAGAGATGAGGAAGGCCAACTAATGGGGGTTTCCAAGATTTTTTGATTTTTTTATATGATAAACTTTAAAACAAAATATTGGACCTATATTTTCTTATTTTTCCAAAAAGTTGATAGTATCCGAGAAAAAAATTAATAAAGTTTACGGACAATGCGTGTGACGTCATTCCCCTGACTAGAAAAAGATAGTCCATGTGCGCTATGAGATAGAACTATAAGTAGCTAAAAAACTGAAGTGAAGTTAGGCTACGAGTACCGCTTAAATTCAAACATTGAATATAAACATAACCTGCTTTCGTGATTCATGCTTTCGATAGATGCATTTACCAGTTACCACGTGTGTGTGTTCTCATATATTTTGAAATCCAGGCAGGATATAAATATCAGGTACTGAATTTATAATAATATTTAATGAAAAAAGAATGTACTTATACATAAAGTATTTTATTTTAGTTATGAATGAATATTATTTAGATGTTCTTGCTATCGCTGCTTTTATACTTGCAAATTTCCTTGTGGCTATTATTGTTAAGTATTGTTTTATACCTGTTGCACTGTCATTTTATCACATGAAGCTAGCTATCGGGGGCAGTGTTGCGAACCGGTGAAATTAAAACTTATATACTTATAGTTGGCAACACTGATCAGGGGAATGACGTCACAAGGTCATTTAAATAAAATTTTAATTTAAATTTTTAAATAAAGTATTGAACAATTACATATTATTTTAGTTTTATTACAATATACTCACGACCAAAATTGATATGCAGAATATATATTTTAAAAAGGCGTTGTATTGGAAACCCCCATTTCAAGGGCTCGTCGTTTCACATCTTCCTGCCTCGACACTCCCTCTTTATCAATCATTAACGCGCCTACAACATTCTCAATAACGAGACAGTCATAAAAATATAAAAATACTAAAATCCATTTCTAAGAAGTAACAAATATGTTATCACTTTGATAAAAGTTAGGAAAAATAATTATCAAAAATAAATTATTATATTTCACATACTCCAAACTCCAAAGTGGTAGAAGCTGTATCAGTTTTCCACGCTTTGTCGCCGTCCATGTATACCATCATACTGCCTCATTCAAACTTATACGCGTTAAACCATTGTTTAAAATACACAAATGTGAAGCTTTGTGAGACGTTTTTTCAACAAAATTTCGAATTAGACAACAACATATTTGTACATTATAAAAATCATAATTTGGAGAATTCTGAATTTGTAAATTTTAAAACAATACACGAATTATTTTATAAGTACATATTTTGTTTAGAAAATATTTTTTATATAAATATTGAAAAATTGATTTGTATTAATTGAAGGTGTAGGATATTGCTTATACCTATGAGTTAACAAAACAATTGGGTTTCAACTCGTGAAATTCTCCACTATATTATTAATGGCCGGTTGCACCAACGTTCCATAAAGAGATACATAGTTATGTATTGCATAAACTTAGAGAATCCTTAAATTTTCATTCTGTTGCATGAATCATATTTATGTGTTCCTTAGCTAACGAATACATAACCCAAAATCAACTGATCTAAAACGACAGATCTAAAAATATTTAATGAAAAAATAAATTTTTGGATATATTTTGTCAATTCTATAATATTATATATACCAATAAAGACATTTTAAATTTCTTCTGATACATTACATATATATATTTTTAATAAAATGACAGATATGATTTAGGTTGGTAAGACTGTGTGTCAGTTTTAAATGGATAAAGCAAGTAATCTCCTATTTCCATTTTGATTAGCTTTGTTTAGATTAAATTCTGATTAATATTAAAGTAAGTCACATTATTATTAATTGCTAAATATTGTTGAATTTGTATTTTATTTCAATATATTTTTTTGATGGCAGAAAAAGGAAAGAAACGAGTATGTAGTATGAATTTTTTTATTCAACAGAAGGAAACATTATTACAAATTATGATAAATTTTAAACAAATTATCGAAAATAAAAAAACAGATATGGTAAACAATAAAAACGTTCGAAAATTCTTTCTCGGTTCAATTTCTGAAGTTATCGGCTCTTTCGTATATTTGACGTACATCACCATTGTTGAAAATATTTATTTCATTTATGTCGTCTATGTCGTCGAGATCGTCCAGAATATCATATATATTATTCGTATTTGTTATCTTTTGATCAACACACAAGTCATATGTTATATTAAAAACCAATACATAAATTTAAACCGTCAAAATTGGTCGTTTAATTTTAAGGAACCGTTAGGGGTATTTAAGGAATACATAAACATTATTTCGGCTTGTGCAACGGTTAAGGAATACATATCATATTTATGGAATACTTAGTAGTTATGTATTCGTGGTGCAACCGGCCATAAGAAAGTTATATGTAAGGCACAGAATATTTTATGCTATGAAATAAGTAATATGAATTTTAATTCTAATCAAAAAGAAAGAAATAGAAAATTGTGCTTATTGATGAACTTGCAAAATACAGACATTTTGTTTACTAAAAATGTTTACAAAATATAATTATGTATTTCATCTAATTTGCTTTTATTAAATTGATAAATTTATAATTTTAGTATTTTTACATTCTAAAAATTTTATTATCATTCAAACAAAAATTTAAATATCGCGCGTAAATGAGCCAAGAAATTGAAAAGTCCACAATGCTCCAAAGTCATAGAACTGACTAAGGAAACATCAAGGCTACCAACACGAGGTGTCGCTGCTGTATATAACTATTCTGTGCTACAACCAGAGATATAGAGGTAGGGAGAATACGCTTCGACGACTGCGCATCCAATATTCGATGTACAAACTGGAGGTAGCAATTTTGCAGGTCATCTGTCAATTTGCTTTGTAAGCACGTGGTCAGGATTGTTTATTTCATCATTTTGTTTCCTTGTGTTACTGAAATCGGTGTAATTTTTAACATTTTAACAAAATCATGGTATTATTTTAGTAAAGGACATTATTTACTGTATACAAGAATAAGGTTTTTTAATCTGTCGAAAAGATACACAGAATAACTTATTCAAGGAAAATTGTTTAGGAGAGAATTAAAAAAATTAATATTATTTCATCATCAACAGTTATTAGTTGAACTTAATAATTTTATGCAAATGCATATTTTTTTAATAGGTTTATTTTGAATTCAAAAATGCATATTTCACGATATCTTGCAAAATTTTGACATTTGGTACCGACTGTTCTACGTCTGTTTTTGTAATATCGTAATTTAATTTTGTTAATGTACAAAAATATTTAGAATGTTGTCGTAACAAATATTTCTAAATAAAGATACATTTAGTACAATAATTATTGTTTTACATTTGTAAATAATTTTTTAAAAAAACCTAGTTATTCAATAAAATGTACAAATGCATAATTTGATTACTTTTTTGCATAAAATAATTACCAATGTTAATGGATAATTTTATAATATTTTTATGCATAAATATATCAACTCTAATTATTAGGTATTATTATTGTTATGTAACTAATAGCGCAAAATTTTAAATAAAGTTTTGCACAAATTTGTCATAATTATATTGTTTTGTAATTCTACATTTAAAATTGCCGCCTGAATGAACCTGCAAAATGGCGTCCTTCTATTCTTGTATGCCCGCGCAGGGTGTACGACCATTCTCCCTACCTCTATATCTCTGGCTACAACATAACCTCAGTCTGTCACATTTAGGGACCCTAGTAACAAATGAATGAGACAAATAAACAAATGACAATCACACCACCACCAGTTTTGCTAAGCCGTGTCGACTCTATCTTCATGTTAGTGAAACGGATGATAAGTTATTTACTTACTTAATACCAGCAACGAGCAATACACACACACATACACATACACAAACAAATATAATGGATGACACTGATAAATGGACACCTATATAATTATCATATAATTTAAATGCAAGAATTGATAAATAATTCTATATAATTACTTGACGAAATGACTATGCAGTTGTTATTTGTTTTTAACAACTGTTTCACTGGTTTTTTCATTGTTTTCAACAAAAATTTACAAATGAAATGCTTTGTAAACAACTTTTGTTTTATGGTACACTATCTTGATAAAAAGATACTCGATATTTTTTTACATGAAACAATATTAAACATCAAATAAAAATAATAAGTGCTCAATAAAAGTGTATGCATTAGAAAGTAAACAAACTATTTATTATTTAGGTTAGATTAGGTTAAGCTTTAATATTGAAATAATCAGGCATCTGTATTTGTTTAGACTTTAGAATATGGTTGCAATTGTTTGACAGTAATAACTAATGAAATATCTAATTTTAAATATTTGGACCAATCAGAACAATACAACGAATTCACTTACATTTAAAGTGAAGTGAATTAGTTGAAATGATGTGATAATTTATGAAAAGAACGTACTAAATATACAATTTTTATTTAAAAATATTATTTTAAAACTAAAATGACTTCTCATGAATTCGTTCACTATTTAAATGATTTTTACACATTTTAACAAAAATAATATTATGTTTGACTGTTATTTGTGAAACTAGAGTGGAAAAAGTGCTTTCCTTTCGTGTTAGACACAACATTTTTTCACTACATGTTTCCAAAATCGATATATTGAGACGAAAAGGCGCAGCAACATAAGCTAGAAAATTAGGTTATGTAAACTTTGACGTTTAGCAGTGCAATTGTTCAGTATTGCTAACATGCCAATTCAACAAGTTATCAAATTGTAAATTAATGTCAAAAAAAAAAGAAAAAGCAAAAATTTCTTTAAAATAATATCATTATTAAATAAGAACTTTTAATATAACAACGAATTTTTCCAATATTTCATTCTATAATAATATTCATGTTATACTGTTGGCAACACTACAGTTTTCTATACACGTCAAGAAAAAAAAGATTTTCTTTCCTTGATATAAAGAATGTAATACCAAAACCCTAGCGCCATTATTGTCTTTATTATTTTATTTACAAAAAAAAAATCTATAAAATAAATTTGTAGGAGACCATGGAAGACATCCTATCAGAGAAGAAAATATTTTTTTAAACCAGTGGTTCTCAAGTTACTATACATAGGTCATTTTTTTCAAATAGGATTATATATTTTTATGTCTATTCAACAGCATATTTTTTTCTACATTCAACCATGTATTAGATTTATATCCTTACATGATAAAAATATTGAAAAAATGCGAATGAAATTTAGGTATTTATTTTTATTATAAATGTACAGTAGGCCATGGCTGAAAAAATAACAAAAGAATAAAATATAGATGCTGTCAAATAATAATTGACGTAATAATTATTTTTTGAGATTATTATTAATTTTTTATTTAAAATCACTAATGTTTTTCAATATTTTTATTATGCAAAGATATAAAAGTAATACATGGTTGAATTCAACAAAAAATATTCTATCGAATAGGCATAAGAAATATGTATAATTCCATTTGAAAAAAAAAACTTTGTGCTATAACTTGGAAATCACTACTTTAATAGTTATTTGTTTATCAAGGGACTAAAGTATAATTTTTTATCACGTATATGGAATTTATTGTACGCGGCGATAGCCGAGGAGAATAAATCATATGAGTAATAAAAAATACTTTAGTCCTTAGATATACATTATATTTTTTCCCAAACCGTTAAAGTATTAATTAAAAACATAAATAAATAGCATGATGTGTTTGTAAAACATCAGCTAGCTATAGAGACGGGGATGGCTGTGATAACAAACCTACTGTCAAAGTGTTTACACCTGCTTAGACGTCGTCTGCATCAAATCAGATCAATTATTATCAAAGCTAAATAATAAACTCACCAATAATATTATATAATAATATGTTTGTTATTTTAGGTAGTGCTAAATAAACTTCAAAAATATAATACTATCAAAATATATAATAATAATAGTCTGTAAAGTTGTACTTTAGCTACTACTTTGGCTAACTTCGAGATGTTATAGTATTTTTCACGAAAATGTGATGGTACGTCATAATGTTCCCTGATGCAACGTTGCCAAGTATTTGTAGGGTACATTCAAGTGTTGATGGTTGCATAGTATACCATGTGTGTATATATCATATTGTGAATTATTTATATAAAATAAATTAAATTTATTCAGCATCCCCCTCTTTATCTTCGTTTGTCACGTTCTTGTTCGAAATACCTTATTACAGAATTCACCATATTCTGTACATAACACAAATTTTTTGCTCGATTTTTTGACATTTTTCAAAAATAATATTATTTTTTGACATATCGAGAATGGCAACGTTGTACAGGATTGCCAACCATTTATTAGTAAAAAACACTAAGTTCCATGTATTTTACTGGGTATATGCTAGGGATAGTAACATTGCTATTTTGGCTACAATTTTATTACCAGGTATGACGTACGATTACATTTTCGTGAAAAAGACTATATATCGTGTACTTTAGTATCGATTACGAAAAAAAATAATATTTTCTTCGATAGGATAATAATGAAGAAAATAATGGCAATAGTCGATTTTGGTGGTAATATATTATTTAATACAAATTTATATAATGTTATTATTATAAAAATTGAATTTAATATGTATCTTAAGAAAATTTATAGTTTTGGATTCAAAAGGACAGTTTCAAATTTTATTTTTATACTTTGCGTTAACAATTGCCCTATTATTATATCGAAAACAATTTAATAATATAAAATATTATTAAACTGTTTTTGGAATTTTTGTTGTTGTAAAATTGGTACTTCTAACAACTGCATCCCACTTTAAATGTCAAATTAATAACCTCGAATATTCTTAAATGTTTTTTTTTAATACAATTCGGCAGTCCAGAACAAATGAAATTGGCAGAGGGCAGCTGTCAAAATATTATTTCAAATTTATTAAAAATTTACTGGTAATACAATAAAATCATTTTATACATCTGTATTGATATTTCGCATTATAGAGATATTGTTTAAATTATATTTTCACTCAAACTGTTTAAAGTTTGTCAAATATATCTAATAGTGAGGTCAGACTTCACTATTATATATATTTGACAAAGTTTTTGACAGTTTGAGTGAATATATAATTTAAACAATATCTTTACAATGCGAAATATCAATACACATGAATAGAATTGTTTTATTCTATTACCAGTAAATTTTTAATAAACTTGAAATAATATTTTGACAGCTGCCCTCTGCCAATTTCATTTATTCTGGACTGCCTAATTTATATTATTTCTTGGTATGAAAATCGAATAAACAAAACTAATTTAAAAGGATATTAAAATTTCATAACTCCTAGTGTGTCGATTTATAAATATTTTCATAAAATTTTAAATGCATATTGACAGATAAATGTGCCCAACTTCATTCAACAAACTATTGTTCCATTCGTATTTTTGAAGCCCCAAACAACTCATGGAACAATCTACCGTCTAAAAAAACTTGTATAATAATATACTATTATAAAAAAAGTTGATTTCACAGATCGATTATAATATAGTATATTATTGTACAAGTTTTATACGACGGTATATTGTTCCATGAGTTGTTTGGAGCTCCAAAAACACGAATGGAACAATATGTCGTATAAAACGAGTATAATATACTATTTTTTATACTTTGCTTCACTTATTTAATAGAAATTTTAAAATTTTCAATTAAAAAAATAACAGATTGTAATCTATATAAATTTCAAATATTGTAACTGTTGAATGAAATTAGGCACATTTGTCTGTCAAAATGAAATTAAAATATGAAAATATTCATAAATCTACACATTATGATTTATGAAATTTTAATATCCTTTTGAATTAATTTTGTTTGTTCGGTTTTCATACTCAGAAATAATATAAATTGTATTAAAAAAACATTTAAAAATATTTCAGGTTATCAATTTGACATTTAAAGTGGGGTGCAGTTGTTAGAAGTACCAATTTTACAACAAAAAAATACCAAAAACAGTTTAACAATGTTTTATATTATTAAACTGTTTTCGATATAATAATAGAGCAATTGTTAAGGCAAAGTATTAAAAATATATTACTGTTCAATGACAGTTATATTTTCAAGCCTTCATAAGTTAGTTCATTTATATTTAATTATGCGTTTATGTATTTAAATTATGTGTTGTAATAACGCCCTTAATAAATAAGTTTGTTACAATATTTACCCTTTAAAAACTTAAATAAAAATACTGCGTATTTCGCAACAAATTATATGAGCATTTATTATTTGCATTTAACAACAATTGTTTAGTGTTATTCGTGTTGAAAAAAGTATCGAGCATTTATTAGCACCCAAAAGTACTTACCCATTTCTGTGATGTCTTCTGCGTCTTCTTATAGATAATTTAGGACCCGTATATGTTTCAGCCCTATAGAAAATTATCCCTTATAATTTATACATGCTGAGCGAAGCACATTATTGTTAGAATAGAAGCCCGGTACTCTGGTGGTGGTAAAGAATAAAAAGTACGTACCTATAATACGACAGAAGGCCATTTTGCAGTACGAACCATCTTCTTTGGTACCCCTTTAAGTAATTTGTCCATTTGAACAGCCAACCTTTCATTTCGGGCTCGCCGTGGGGCCCTAGGCCTTTCGTTGTCGACACTTCTGACATTTCTGGTGAGAAATTCTACACTTCAACTAATTTGACACGTCCACCATATTGCTGTTCAATGACGTAAAGATATCGATACAAAAATCACTAAATCACTAAATTTCTCACTAAAATACTTAACAATATAACAAAACTTTCTAATTGTTGCTGTTAATTATAACATTTATTTACAACACAAAACATTTACACATATATTTATATTTAAAAATTAATTAAAATCTTATCTTTAAATAGTTTTAAACACAAACTTATTAAACATACACTATCTTAAAACTGTTATCTATAATTTTTAACACATTTTAAGTTAATTTTGATGACAGAACACAATGTACAATAAAAATCCCTAGATTTATAACTAAACTTCATAACCTGTGTGACGAATTGGTATCTAGTGTTTATCTACAAAACTATTATATATTTATTTAAAATGGACCTAAATAAGATACCAAATGAACGAAAATTATATTTGTGCAAGTGGTACTTTAAAGGTAACGTTTAAAATCTAATTTTTGTAACAGCTTAACTTGTTTGAAAATGACGTGAAATATTTTCTAACAACTGTCAAATATATTTGACATTTCTTTATTGTTTTCGAAATGCAAATGTCATTTCTATTGCCAAAACAAATGAAAATTGTGACAAGTTCAGTATTTCATAATGGTAAAAATGTATAAAACTTTTTCATTTAAATAAAAGACATAATATTTCTTCTGATAATACTTTTGAGCTTTGTAAATTATTTGTACGTAGATATCTTGAAATCCAACCATGATACCATAAATACATATATTATTAAATTAATTAATATATGAATGTAAAATATATATTTTTATTGCAAATTTCACAGTCAAACATAAATACAAAACAGATGACAGTCGTTTAAATTACGCGGCAATGTGGTTTGTCGTTGTAGTCGAGCGGGAATTATAAACCTGAAATATATATTCCGGTTTGAAATTTTGGCTGTAGTGAACAAACTATAACCGCGCAATTTAAATAACTGTCATCTGTTATGTATTTATGTGTAGTTTGTAATATATAAGGAAACGTGCAGCGAAAGAGTTGGCCTCTGACGGTAAATCTACAAACCATTACAATGAGAATAAATTTGTTTTTATTATATGCTTGTGTGTTGTTTAAATGCAAATAAATTGCCAATACTATTGTTTCAATGTTTCAAATATAATTTTATTAAAGTAAAATGGTAATGGTAACGTGGAGTTATTTTCCGTAGCGCAGTGTAAGAGCTACGCAGCCAACAAATTTAGTTTACTCTTATTTTTCAAAAAGCTCACTTACGGAAGCGATGACAAATAGTTCTTAAAACCTGGCAACAAAATAAAGAAATATATGGCTGTCAGCTTATATTTTAAAGAAAGTGATACCATGTAGGCATAAAATGAACATAACAGCAAAATCACTAACTAAATTAATTTCTTCTCATGTATCTACATATTAGCATAGACTGTAGAAGCAATATATGTATATTGCTAAATGTTTGATATTAGCTAGGTACTACTATATTTTTGTTTTTCTACTATCGTTATATATGCATAAGTTATAATTTTATAATACAACAACTTAGTAGAAAGCTTTAAAATGTACAAGATCAGTAATAAACCTTATATGAACTAACATTAAAGTGACTATTTATTTTTTTAATGAAATCAGTACAAAACTGGTGTTCTATATTTAGATTTATTGACTATATTACATGTTTATAGTAAGTCATTTAATATAATATTTAAAAAAAATGATAAAATTAAATATAAATTTATGCCTTATGCGTTGATTAATGGTTAAAAATTCTATTGTATTTAAGCAGTGTTTTAGCAAATACTGTTTTAGTTTTTTTAATTTGATTTCTTTGAGGCTTTTACTTTTCTCAGACAAAACATTTATAAATCCAATTATAACTTTTAATATATAGTTTTTGCTTTTTCTACATTAGCTTTAAAAACAAATGGAAAAATTATAGCGATATTACTTGCTATAAATTTATTGCTTTACTAAAGTTTACAGCTCATCTAAAAACCTTTTAACCAAGTCACTTACTAATAAAATCAAACCATGTCGAAAGATAGAAATTTTAGTTAATACTTAAATTATATGAACATGTTTAAACATCTATCAAAAATAATTATAAAATATCGAAAATCAGTACATTCAGTACAGTATGTAAAAAATCAGTACAAAATATGTTACAATTTGTTTATCAGTACAAAGGACTGAAAATCAGTACTGTACTGACAAAATCAGTACAAATGGTCACTCTAACTAACATGCCATATATACAGTGGCTCACAAAATTATTCGTACACCTAAGTTTTATATTTAAAAAGTAAAAAATTGAGTACTTTCAAAAAAATATTGATGTATTATTGACGGGATCAGATTCTCTTATTTTCCAGAAACAAAATGCAATAGCTAATTATGAAAAAAATATTATTTTTCTTATGTTAATTAAATAAAAACAAAATGTGTACAAGAACTAGGTACACAAAATTATTCGTACACTTATGAAATCTTACATATAACGAGTCAATATTTATATTTATAAACATAAGACATCTGTGATTGCATAATTATCATTTGTCTGAGTATTTCGTATAAAAATTTTTTAAAAATAGTTCTCAAAAATAAGAAATTATGGTAGTTGAAAGGCTAATCTGCTTGAAATTACTTTGCCAGTGTAAATCTTTAAGGGAGGTTGACAAAATTAAACGAAGATCGCACTAAATGTTGAGAACCATATAAGTAAATATAAAAATAAGAACCAGTAAAAAAATATTCGCCGTTTAGGCCTTAAATTATTTTTAACTCAGCAGAATAAACTATATATTGAGCGTTAAGTGAAATCAAATCCTAAAAATCCCCTGAATAAATTAATATTAAGAATAACTAAATTTTTTAAGGGTCTATTGGAACATAGACTATTCAAAGAACTTTAAGAAATTTTGATTCTAATGGTCTTATAGTAGCAAGTGGGTCCTATAATTCCAAACAAAATAAAATAAAGAGACTCGCATTTGGAAATAGTACATTAACACGGATTGTGTTTTTTGGAAATTGATAATTTTGCGGATTTGAGTGGAATGGCAAATCTTTTGATTGGAGAAATCCAAATTCTGAGCTTAATAACTGCAATTTATGTAGTACAGTGAAACACGGCGGCAGGATCATATTAGTTTGGGGATATGTAGGAGCTCCTTATGACTATACGGCCATTAAAATCAAAATTTCTTAGAGTTCTTCGAATAGTCTATGTTTCAATATATCCTCCAAAAATTTCAGATATTTTTTTTGTTAACTTATTCAGGAGTTTTTAGTATTTAATTTCATTTATTGCTCAATAAATCGTTCATTCTGCTGATTAAAAATTTTCTTACGGTCCCCACGGCAAATATTTTTCAACTACTCCTCATTTTTATATTTACTTCTAATGTTGTTAACAATTGAGAGCAATATTCATAGAATTTTGACAACCTCCCTTAAAGATTTACACTAGCAAAGTCATTTCACATAGATTCGTCTTTCAACTACCGTAATTTCTTGTTTTTGCGACCCATTTTTGAAAAAACCTTTTACAAAATACTCAAACAAATGATAATTATGTAATCACAGATGTTTTATATTTATAACTATTAATATTGACTCGTTATATGTAAGATTTCATAAGTGTACGAATAATTTTGTGTACCTGTTTTTTGTATGCATTTTGTTTTTATTTAATTTACATAAGAAAAATAATATTTTTTTCATAATTGGCTATTGAATTTTATTACTGGAATATGAGAGAATATGATCCCGTCAGTAATATAACAATATTATTTTTAAAAGTACTCTATTTATCACTTTTTAAATAGAAAACTTAGGTGTACGAATAATTCTGTGAGCCACTGTACATATACATACAGAATCAATATGAAGTCATATTCTAGTTGTCCAGCCTCAGAATTTGTTCTCACATGGTGTATATTCTTTAAAATGACAAAAATATATAAGAACAATGATTTCAATTGGTGTCTAATAAGAAACTCCCACTGCTGAGTATCCATGGCACATAAGTAATTTAGATAGTAGGAATGTAGGTGTTCCAGTTTTAAAGGGCACAACTTCAAAAATGGATTAAATACCTAAAAATAAGACGACAAGTTCATTTGAGAAAATATCCAGAAATGCTTAATTCCAGAGATATTCACGTTTTCCTTATTGGAATTGAAATACCTAAAAAATCAATCCCATAAAGATATATCAAATATTATCTTATTAAGATGTGACATAATACTAAAATTAAATTAAAAATTAATAAGTTACTACATAATTTCAATACAAAATTTAATTTGCTTGCAATGATGTCTTGGCAAAAATCTATTTTTTTATAACAATTAGCACACAAACCTATTAATTTTTAGTATTATGTCTCATTTTATTAAAATAATACTTGGGAGGCTATTATGACATAGATTTTTTTAAATAGCTCTGTTCTTATCAGAAAAACGTGAAAATCTCTGGAATTAAGCATGCCGGGGCATTTTGTCAAGTGAATTTGTCATCTTATTTTTAGGCGTTTTTTTGTTACCATTTTCAGCAAGTCTAAAAGATTTACGTGGTATTGTCCAGTTACAGTTTTTCCATTGCCAAAAAAATTAATTAGCAAAATTGTTTTGTAGTCTAAAAAGACTGACGCATCATCTTTCCTGCCGACTGAATTGATTTTGCTTTCTTAGGGGCCCGCTCTCGAGATATAGTGGCGGCTTATGGAACTACAATCCGCTAAATTATGTGTCATACAGCTGCCATATGCCTGGCCTATACAGGCTGGCCTAGTAAAAATTATCAGCGCAATTTTTGGCCACTTAACATTAATTTTGCAAAAAACGCTCCAACACGTCAATTTTAATTTAAAGGGGGACACCTGAATGGATTAGTACCAATGGCATAACTTCAACCCTAAAATGGGGGTGGACTGCACCTCAAACATTTTAAATGTAAAAGGCTGTCAAGCGTGACTCAGTTCGAAAGGTTTATTTAGTTTCTGTCATTTGTTTAAGCCTACTTGATTGCAATTTTGAAAACCTGATAAAATTTGTTTTAAACGATATTTCTCTGGAACTAATGATCGGATTTGAAAAATAAAAAAACTGTTGAAAAGAGAATTGAAAGGCCTTTCGAACTGTGTCATGTCTGACACCCTTTTCCATTTAAAATTTTTGAGGTGCAGTCCACCCCCATTTTAGGGTTGAAGTTATGCCATTGGTACTAATCCATTCAGGTGTCCCCCTTTATACTAAAATTGACGTGTGCGAGCGTTTCTTGCAAAATTAATGTTCAATAAATCATATTATTTATCATATAACAAGAAAAATGTGTACAGGGTGTTCATTTTATTTTGTCCACTATTGCTATCTCGAGAACTATAAGAGCTACAATCGGCTCTATCATGTAACACATCGCTTATATTAAGCGACGTAGTTAAACGTTTTTAAAGACATTGGTATTAAAATCTTATCATTTTATCAAATATTTAAGCGATCATAGCTAATAATACTCGCTAATATGTTAATAATTAAAGACAAGGTACGAACTGTCTCTAAAATATTAAAGACATTTTTTAAATGTCAAAATTTAACTTATTTTCTTCTCCCTTCTCAATTTTGAGTCTAATATTGCATAGTTTCAGTAAATTCATATTTTTGTAATAAAAGGTGACATTGATTTCCATGCGTATACAATTTCTACAAATTTTCGGTCTTTATGTTTCGTATTATTCATTTTGAAATATCTATCTGTTCTATTTTATATCTTTATAACAAAAATAAACCTTATAGCGAAATGTGTCATCACTTCAACTTCCATTCGTTTTGCATATTCCAATTTCCCTCCCAAATCTTTTACAAAATTTTATTAAAATGTTTCTCACTATTCTTTATTCCATTACACAAAATTTAATCGCTCAAAAACTTGCACAGAAATAGATAACTGTTTTCACTTATTTGCTACCTATTTCTCAAGAAGTATATTCTGACAGTTGTCATTTTTGTCAATCGTATTATTAAACTTCTGGGAATCAACCAATAGATGGCAGAACAAAACTAACCAAATGTCATTAACTTGAGTTACTGTACCCTATTTTTTACAATCAATTTGACAAGAAAAATGTCAAAACAATCGCATATGTACAAATTTACACTGTTGTCAAACATATTTTTTCCTAAATTGTTACTACCGTCACTCTTATTTGTTATCGACATCGGTAAAATTTAAAGTGTAGCTATTGTCTTAGCGACACTTGTTATATATTAAGCATTTTAGCAATGCTCGCTTAAAACATAGTCGATAGTTAAAATTAAGCTACATCGATTAATATAAGCGATAAGTTACATGATAGAGCCGTATGTCGGTTAAATTAGCAAACAATTTCTATTTTACAACACTATTAACATGAAACAAACAAAATTATTTTAAAACCAGTAGTTCTCAAAATACGGGTCCCAATTTTCTTATTTTAAATGTGAACCTAATTTTTTTATTTGCTTATTCAATAGAGAATTTTATTCTGAATTCAATGATATAATGTTACAATACCCTAACATAACGATTTTTTTTTGATAACAATGCATCTGAAGTTTTATATAAATTTGATTAAAATATGACAATAATAAGAGTGCCATGACGGAAAAAAACGTCATTTTTTAACCTGGAATTAGAGTGCCTTGACAGAAAGAATATACTTTTATTCACTTTTTTCTGAATAAAATAATAAAAAAATCATGATTTTTTCCAACCCTGATTATAAGTAATCCATATTGTTAATTGTTATGAATAGGATAAAATAATTGTCTACAACCATATTATTTATCAAATTCTATTTTCAGCTGGTCTGGCATTCCTACCTTTTGTTTGGGCTGTGAATGTCGTGTGGTTCTTTAACGAAGCCTTCCGTAAGCCCACCTACAAGGAACAGCCCGAAATCAAGAAATGTAAGTCTTTTTTTAGCAGGTTTTAATGAACATAGGAATGTTTTACAACGTGTGTATAGACTGCATTGGTGTAACGGTCATTTTGTGGCGCCAAATTCAAACTGAAACCCTAACTCGCCTCTGCCGATTTATACGCCCATGTAATTCTTATGGGAATAAAAATGTGCTATCTTTAAACTTCTAGAAAGTATTATAAAATGCAAATCTTAACTATTAAACCTTATAAATACTAATCTCTAATGTTTTATCTATCTTCTAATGTAATATACACACCCAAAAAACACAGTATTATTTAATAAACTTCAATTTAAACAGTAGGTGCAAATTTCTGAAAACGTATGTCGTAGTTGTCTTAGTATTCAGTTGAACCTGTCACTTTAACAGCACCAAGTAACGACATATGCTACTATTTGGGATACTACTTTCTTTAAAATAAAATTTTTCTTAATTTATTCTTTTATTTGTACTTTTCCTGTACGGAAAGCAAAGAGTAATATTTTAGGATATAAAAAATACTATGTTATAGTTAAGAATCGCCTGTATGCTTTAATATCGTGAATTGCAAATGTACTCCCATAAGAAATGCATAGTCAGATTTGAATTAGGGTTTGGCGCTAAATGTAAATCTTAATCTCACTAATGTGTGTATTTCAGTTGTGATTTTCTCGGCGATTGGAACGCTAATCTGGGCTATCGCTATCGCTAGTTGGGTTACAGTGTTCCAGCTGTACAGAAGTTCTTGGGGCCAGGTTGCTGATGATATCTCTTTCATAATACCTGTAGGCTCGCCTTAGCTTTTAAACATGTAATTAATGTAAATAATGTCCGGCAATTGTATTCGTAACAAATAAAATATTTATACATCAACTCTTGTAGATTTTCTGTACGGGGTTCTCCACAATTGTTTTATGAAATTGTATACAGGGTGTTCCATTTAAGTGTGCCACCATTGCTGTCTCGAGAACTATAAGAGCTACGAGGTCGGTTAAATTAGCAAAGAACTACCATTTTACAACACTAATACAATGAGCAAAAAAAATATTTTTTTCGACCAGTGGTTCTCAAAATACGGGACATAACTTTCTTATTTTAAATGAGAACGTATGTTTATTTTTAGATTATTCGATAGAGTATTTTTTTCTGAATTCAACGATATACACATATCATATACTATCATAACAAAATAACTGAGAGAAATGCATGTTAGATTTATGTGTATTTTATTTATATGTGGCTGAAACAAGAGTGCTTTGGATAGAAAACATAGACATGTAGTTCTGTCTAACATTGTTTGATTATTTTTTGTTAAATTTTATGTTCTTAAACTGCCAGTTTTAAGAAGAAAATGAATTGTTTTCTATCCAAAGCACTCTTGTTTCAGCCAGATATAAAGAAAATACACATAAATCTAACATGCATTTCTCTCAGTTATTTTGTTATGTTAGTATATGATATGTGTATATCGTTGAATTCAGAAAAAAATACTCTATCGAATAACCTAAAAATAAACATATGTTCCCATTTAAAATACTAAAGTTGTGTCCCGTATTTTGAGAACCACTGGTCGAAAAAAAAATTGTTTTTGCTCATTGTATTAGTCTTGTAAAATGGTAGTTCTTTGCTAATTTAACCAACCTCGTAGCTCTTATAGTTCTCGAGATAGCAATGGTGGCACGCTTAAATGGAACACCCTGTATAATTTGAAGGAAATGTAAGATTACAGACAGTTTTAGTAAAAATAAACTGTTTTAAGTTATTTGAGATTAATTAAGAGAGTTAAACATTTAAAATAGTGACAAAACGTTTGAAATTAAATTAGGACTTTTAGACTATTGATGAAAATGTATTAAGCGATATAGCGCTTAAATTTAGTATAAAGAAACAAGAACATATTGTGGATTGTGCTCTGGTTTCAGTAAACTTAGAATTAGGGCAAACTTTTCTGAATGCTCTAATTCTTGATTTATTGAAACCAGAACACAATCCAAAGTATTCAAATCTACTCTGGTTTCAGTAGGCCAAGAATCAGAACATTCTGAGTACTGGTTCTAATTTTTAGCCTACTGAAACTAGAGCAGTCAAATCTGTTCCAGAATGTGCTCTGGTTTGTATTTATACAGGGTGAGTCTGGGAAGACGCCCCCCCCCCCCCCCCCTTTAACTTTTTATTATAAGTAATAGAAAAAAATGGCTCTTATAAAAGTTTTATAATTTTACATATACTAGTTGATGGCAGATGTATAATAAAGGGCGTTTTAGACGATCATAAGTTTACATCAATTTCTACAACTTCGTATTGTTCAATGTGATTCTGACACTTTACACGTTCAAAGAAATTTGACTGTTCATAGTTCATATGCTATGACATAGAAATTCTCACTTAGAGCATGTCCTAAATTTCAAGGTCGTTTACTTCAAATTTTAGTTACTTCTAGGGATTATGTTGTCCTGCGTTAAATGTACTGTAGTATTTTAAGTTGGTATTAGGTTTTTTATTTAAAATGTGGACACGAGATAATACGTATAAATTAACTAACTTGTACCAGCTTCTCTCATTGTGGTATCTTGTTTTGATATAAATGGTATTAATTTATTTAACAATTTTTCAAACGTTTCTTCGTTCATCCTTATAAAGTTTTTGTAAAATTCTGGATCTTCCACTCGTAATTCATTTCGAATTAAATTTAGTATGCTTTTTTCATTGCGACGGCTTGTCTAAGGTTTAATCCAATATTTTCTTGATTTTTTTGATTTATATTTACCTACAGCCATTGCAAGTATACTAAAAACTACTTTCTTTGTTTTATTTATTCGTTTCCCCATTGTTTAAAAAACAAAATGTAGAACAACAGTAATAACCACTAACAAAATTAAATGTCAAAAGTGAAAATTAAACAAATTTGAAATCATATATCATTGTGACCAATTTGGTACCCTTACTTTATAAGAGAAAATAGTTCAAAAATTTTGAACGTGTAAAGCGGAGCCATTTGATCAAAGAATATGATGTAAAAATATGACATAAAATAGTTCAAATTCTTTGATCGTGTAAAGCCACCTGTAGATATTTTTTATTAAGTCAGGTTTACAAGATACGACTATCAACTTTTATTTTTCAAATGGCAACCTATAATTATTTTAATAAAATAGAAACCGCAATTTTTTTCTCTTTTCAACGATGTATTAACTTTTATTAATGTATTTGAAAAATTTCGAGAAAAATGAGATATTTAAAAATATTTGAAATAATTATTAAATAAATATTATAGGTGGCTATATGAAAATAAACAAAACGTAACAATGTAAAACAATTAAATTACTGTCAAAAATGTATACATTTGTTTGTTACTTACTGAGAAGGATGTTTACCCGATTTTGAGAAACATAGCCACCTATGATATTTGGTTAAAAATTATTTCTGACATTTCTAAATCATTTCATTTTTCTCGAAATTTTTCAAATACATTAATAAAAGTTAATACATCGTTGAAAAGAGAAAAAAATGGTGGTTTCTATTTTATTCAAATAATTATAGGTTGTCATTTGAAAAATAAAAGTTGATGGTCGTATCTTGTAAACCTGACTTTATAAAAAATATCTACATCAGCCATCAAATAGTATATGTAAAATTATAAAACTTTTATATGAGCCATTTTTTTCTATTACTTATAATAAAAAAGTTAAGGGGGGGGGGCGTCTTCCCAGACTCACCCTGTATATATCAGGACTAAAAAAATGTATTTTTAGTATTGCAAAATTGAGAGTGGCTACAAATAAGTAACTATAAATTTGTTTTGTTATAAAATATATGTAAATGAAATGACACAGATATAAAATGTAACATAAAAGAAAAGGAAGATATTACATATTACAATATTTATTTGGTCCATAGTTGTTAACACAGGATTCGTTAAGACACTTGAAAAACGTTTGAAATAGTGCCAGAGTATTTAAAATTAAGTTAAGACAGTTTAAAAGTGTTTTAACTATTTCTAGATATTTGCACTGAAGTTAAGACATTCTCAGGATCTCTGGTACGGTTTAAAGTGTTTTAGAATGTTTGAAATTAAGTCAAAACAGTTGAGAATTAAATTAAAACAGGTTCAGAATCAAGAATACAAATCTTAAATATGTGTTTGATACTTACTTGACTTGTTACATTTGTAGAGCTGTGAAAAGGGTAAAGGATATTATTTTTTACAAGACTTTAACAGTAAAATGTTTATTGAGTGTAAACTTCACATACAAAATATAAAAAGCATCTTCGGAATGGTATTCTGGAAGTTATGTGCCGGTACAACGATCAATACAACTTCTACATACAATATATTGTCTACATTCATAAATATGACCTTTGCACACACTGGAATTCGGTTTGTTTAGTTCAGGACGGTTTAACACTGTTCCAAATACTTCTCAACTCTCCTATATTTATTTCAAATTGCTTCAAATTATTTTAAATTTGTTTAATTTAAATTAAAACAGTAAAATAAATACTTTCCAACTTTCTTAATTTATTTAAAATACTTTTTTAATTAATTGTAAAAAGTTACAGATTTTAAGACCGTTGGAAAGGTTTTAAAAATATTTCAAATCGTTTCGGAATCAATTAAGACATTTGGAAAGTGTTTAGAAGAATTGTAGATAGTCCTACATTAATTTTAAGTAAGTAGGGAGTATTCCACACAGTTTTAAATACATACAGGTGGCCCAATGAAAATTATCTGCGCAATTTTTGGCCACTTAACACCAATTTTGCAAAAAACTCTCCTACACGTCAATTTTAGTATAAAGGGGGACACCTAAATGGATTAGTACCAATGGCGTAACTTCAACCCTAAAGTAGGAGGTGGACTGCACCTCAAACATTTTAAATGGAAAAGGGTGTCAAACATGACTCAGTTCGAAAAGCCTTTCAATTCTCTTTTCAACAATTTTTTATTTTTCAAATCCCGATCGTTAGTTCCAGAAAAATATCGTTTAAAACAAATTTTATCAGGTGTTCAAAATTGCAATCAAGTAGGCTTAAACAAATGACAGAAACTAAATAAACAAATCTTTCGACAAGTTGTTTGTAATAAAAACGTAATTTGTAAGTTAGATTTCTTTTTGTGGGATTACTTGAAGTCTAAAGTTTATGCCGCGCTACCCGAATATTTAGAAGATTTACGGCAACGTAACGTAGCTCCAAAATTTTGAGCAAAATCTTTATTATTGTATGGAAGTTGGAAATAGTCATTTTGAACACCTCATAAACTGATACTTGAGTTTCTGTCATTTGTTTAAGCCTACTTGATTGCAGTTTTACACACCTGATAAATTTTGTTTTAAACGGTATTTCTCTGGAACTAATGATCGGATTTGAAAAATAAAAAACTGTTGGAAAGAGAATTGAAAGGCCTTTCGAACTGTGTCATGTTTGACACCCTTTTCCATTTAAAATTTTTGAGGTGCAATCCACACCCATTTTTGGGTTGAAGTTATGCCATTGGTACTAATCCATTTAGGTGTCCCCCTTTATACTAAAATTGACGTGTTGGAGCGTTTTTTGCAAAATTGGTGTTAAGTGGCCAAAAATTGCGCTGATAATTTTCATTGGGCCAACCTGTATAAATTAATAAGACAGTTGACAAGCATTTAAAAATGTTTAAGGCAGTTTTTGTTTTACGTTTTGTTGTGTATATTTTAAAACAGTTTTAGGCCATTTAAAATTAAATTCAGATAGTTGGAAAGATTTTAAAATTGTTTCAGACAATTTTATTCTAATTTTAAACAGTTTCTAGACATGCAGAATAAAGTAAAAACAGTTGGGAAGTATTGAAAACAGTTGATAAAGTTTGAAACCTTCTTCCAGTGCATGTGTCTAGTAACAAGTTGTATTACTTTCTATTTTAAGTAGTCTGAGCTAAGCCACTTCAGCTACACCCAGTTCGGACGACTGAACCCGATTTTGGGTGCGGCTGAAGCAAACGAAGTAAACCTTGGGCAAGATATTAAGTGAAGGTTAAGTACTGTTCTAATATCATCACAATTTATAGTTTCGCTTCTTTAAATATAAATAGCAACGCTACAAGTCTTCCGTTGCTGACTTCAAATAGTTATAGGATGTTTGGAAGGGTTTTAAACGATTTTAGTTTGTTTGGGATTAATTAAAACAGTTGAAAACAGTTTAAACTGTTGGAAAACATTTTTTTTTTGAATATTTGTAATTCAGTTTAAGACAATTTCAGAATGTTTTGGGTTGTTAAATAAATAAAGCTAAAATATTTGGAATGAGTGAAAACTTTAAATATTTATTTGGAATGTATTTAAGAGAATTGGAAAGACTTTAAAACAGTTTCAGGCTGTTTGAAATTATCTGAAGTCTGAAGATTTAAAAATGTTTCAGGTTATTTGGAATAAAGTTAAGACTTTTGGGAAGGGTTTAAAACATTTTTAAGGTGTTTGTTGCAGATATTTCGAATTAAGTAACGATAGTTTACAATTATTTACAGTTTCAGTCTGTTTGATGTTAAGTTAAGACAGTTTTAGTATGTTTGGGATAATGTGTAATCAGTTATGAAGTTTTAAAACGGTTTCGGCTGTCTACAACAAAATTAAAACATAATTTAAATCAATTTAAGTGTTTGGAATTATTAGGAGTGTTGGACTGTTTCTGAATATTTGTAACTCAATTCAGAGAGTTTCAGGATATTTGGGAAGGATTTAAAAGGTTTTGGAATTATTTAAGAGAGTTGGGAAGTGTGTTGGAAATTGTAAATGTTTGTAATTGAATTCGAACTGTTTCAGAATGTTTTGGAAGAGTTTAAAAGTGTTTCTGACTGTTTGAAATTCAGTTACAACAGTTGGAGTTGTTTCTAGTTGTTTAGAAAAAGTTTAAAGTGTTTTATGGAAGAATTTAAAACAGCTTTCGGGTATTTGGGACTAAGACAGTTGGAAAAGTGTTTGGAATTCAGTTACAACTGTTGGAACTCATAACAACTATACTCTGTTTTTAAACTATAGACAGTAACTAAGAATCCTAGTGAGAAAATCAAAGCCTGTGATTGACTGCTGCGCCATTTCTTGAAGCCACATTTAACAAGGCGAAATTTCAGGTTAACCTTCTCAAACGTAATTGAAACGTCAAACTCTCGGAAGTTGTCAAACCAATTGTTGAATTTGCACGTGTTTTTCGTTTCATTGCTCTTTTTGTGACATTTCAGGAATAAAACCAGTTCTTTTCAGAACTATTAGTATTTCACTAACGCTGTGTAAGTAGTTTATCTATCATAGTTTTGGATGATGAAAATATAGCCTGGAAAGTATAACTTCTGACGTGACCTTCATTTTGACATTTCATTTCTCCCGCCAAATAAATCTAGTGGTTTTTTTTGGTAACTTCTAGCGGTGTAAATGTGACTTCATCTAGTGCTGTCTATAGTTTAAAAACGAAGTATACAAATAACAATTGTACTTGCTATTATATCAATTACATACGTCAAAGCTCAAATGTCACCAGGGCGGAAGTTCAAATTTGTAATGAATTTAGGACATTCTTACATAAGTGTAGACTTGTAGAGTGTCTTTTATATGTATAGGTACATATCAATCACAAATAATGATGGTTGTTATAGAATTTGAAGTTCAGTTTGTAGTTGATATTTATAATTGATATCATAACAAGTCCAAATGATAGCAACCGAATATTGAAAACTTTAAAATAATTTCATGATATTTAGACTTAAATTTAAGATAGTTGGGATATTTAGGAAAGATTTAAAGGGTTTTGGAATTATTTAAGAGAGTTGAGAAGTGTTTAAAAATGTTTTAGGTTGTTTGGAATGAAGTTAAGACAGTTTGGAGAACTTTAAAACAGTTTCCGGATGTTAGGTATAAATTAACAATGTTTGGAATTTAATTAGAAGTGTTTGAAATTGTAAATATCTGTAATTGAGTTGAAACTGTTTCAGAATGTTTTCAAAGAGTTTAAAAGTGTTTCAGCCTGTTTGTATTTGGTACCATATGAAGCCAGCTGTGGGTGTACTACTGCTGGTTGTTGTTGGTGGCGACGCCGTTGTTGTACTGCGGGCGGCCGGCCAGCTCGAGCAGGTAGCGGTCGGGGTGGTCCAGCCAGTCGGCGGCGGACAGCTTGACGTGGCGCTGGCGCTCCGCCTCGCGCGCCTGCCACTTCTTCACGTCCAGCTGCGCGGCGCGCTGCCCCGGGTCGCCGCAGCCCCACACCTCGATGCTGCTCAGGCTGTACGGGATGCTGCGGTACGACACCTACACACAACAGTTATAGTAGAGGCTCATCAACTAGACTGACCATTTATTTTTTTAATGAAATCAGTACAAAACTTGTTCTTGATTTAGATTATTTATTGACTACATTACGTTGAAATGATTATAGTCATTTAATATAATATTTAAAAAAATGATAAAAGTAAAATGAAATTTCATGGCATACAGGGTGTCCCATTTAAGGTACGAATGCATTGGTATCTCGAGAACCGTAAGAGCTACGAGGCTGGTTAAATTAGACAAAAGTTGCCCCGCTAGGAGGCTATTTTAATGGTGTTTTGTTATTTGCGAAAAAATGCATAGGTCACTAGATATAGGGGAAAATGTAAATTTAGCGATTTTCTTTTTTTGCTTATAACTTTGTTATATGAAATAACACGAGATTCTGGTTTGCACTTTCTTAAGGCACTTTTGTATGGTGAATTTGTAGAAGTACTTAATTTTTTTTTATATCTAACCATTTACGAGTTACTGATAGCAACTTTTATTTTTCATATGGAGGTCATATTAAGTTATGGTATTTTTAAATAGAGATTTTTTCTAGCTTTACAATGATATAAAACAGTAATAATTTATTTTTATAATTAACAGAAAAAATTGTTATTTGTACTAAAATTGCATTGAAAAAAGTAAATTAAAGGCTGCAGTGGAAGAAAATAACTATTTCATAACATATATTACAACAAGTTTATTTAATTAAAGTTAAAAATACAAAAATAATTAGCGAAAACTTAACAATAAGTTTATTTAGAAAAAAGTAAATCGAAGGCTGCTGTGGAAGAATTTAACTAAATTTATTGTGAAGTTTTCACAAATTATTTTTGAATTTTTAACTTTAATTAAATAAACTTGTTGCAATATATGTTATGAACTAGTTATTTTATTAGACTGCAGCCTTTAATTTACTTTTTTCAATGCAATTTTAGTAAAAAATAACATTTTTTGTTAATTTTTCTGTTAATTATAAAAATAAAGTATTACTGTTTTATATCATTGTAAAGCTAAAAAAAATCTCTATTTAAAAATACCATAGCTTAATATGACCTCCATATGAAAAATAAAAGTTGCTATCAGTAACTCGTAAATGGTTAGATATAAAAAAAAATTGAGTACTTCTGCAAATTCACCCTACAAAAGTGCCTTAGAAAGTGCAAACCAGAATCTCGTATTATTTCATATAACAAAGTTATAAGCAAAAGAAGAAAATCGCTAAATTTACATTTTCCCCTATATCTAGTGACCTATGCATTTTTTCGCAAATAACAAAACACTATTAAAATAGCCTCCTAACGGGGCAACTTTTGTCTAATTTAACCAACCTCGTAGCTCTTACGGTTCTCGAGATACCAATGCATTCGTATCTTAAATGGGACACCCTTATACAGGGTGTTCCATTTAAAAATGCCACCATTGCTATCTCGAGAACTATAAGAGCTACGAGGTTGGTTAAATTAGCAAAGAACCACCATTTACAATGAGCAAAAAAAATTTTTTTTTCAACCAGTGGTTCTCAAAATACAGGACACAACTTTCTTATTTTAAATGGGAACGTATGTTTATTTTTAGGTTATTCGATAGAGTATTTTTTTCTGAATTCAACGATATAAATATATCATATACTAATATAACAAAATAACTGAGAAAAATGCATGGTAGATTTATTTGTATTTTATTTATATCTGGCTGAAATAAGAGTGCTTTGGATAGAAAACAATTCATTTTCTTCTTAAAACTGACAGTTCAAGCAAATAAAATTTAACAAAAAATAATCAAACAATGTTAGACAGAACTACATGTCTATGTTTTCTATCCATAGCACTCTTGTTTCAGCCAGATATAAATAAAATACATAGAAATTTAACATGTATTTTTCTCAATTATTTTGTTATATTAGTATATGATATGTACATATCGTTGAATTCAGAAAAAAATACTCTATCGAATAACCTAAAAATAAACATACGTTCTCATTTAAAATAAGAAAGTTGTGTCTCGTATTTTGAGAACCACTGGTTGAAAAAAAATTTTTTTTTGCTCATTGTATTAGTCTTGTAAAATGGCGGTTCTTTGCTAATTTAATCAACCTCGTAGCTCTTATAGTTCTCGAGATAGCAATGGTGGCACTTTTAAATGGAACAACCTGTATAATGATTAATATTTAAAAATTCTTCTACTGTGTAAAAGCAGTGATCTAGCAAATACTGTTTATTGTTTTTTTTAAATTTTATATCTTCGAGACGTTTAATATTCTCAAGCAAAACATTTTATAAATCCAGATATAACTTTCGCTATATTATTATTTGCTGAAATTAGCATTTCTTGAGGTTTGCCTTTGTTAAGAAGTAAATTATTTGATGAATACTAGAGTTCTGCTTTTTCTATATTAGCTTTACAAACCTTAGCCTCTTTATAATCTCTATATGAAAGGGCAAATGAAAAATTTATTGCAATATTAATTCTATTGCTTTTATATTGTTTATATTTCTTCTCAAAAACTAACAGTGTAACCAAGTCACTTACTAATCAAATCTGAAGTCATTTGTTTTATTACTGAAATCGATTTCGATAGATAGAAATTTTAATTAATAAGTACTTAAATTATATAAAAATGTATAAACATCTATCAATAAATAATTATAAAAATCGAAAATCAGTACATTCAGTACAGTACGTAAAAATTTAGTACAAAATATGTTAAAATTGTTTATCAGTACAAGGATCTGGAAATCAGTACTGTACTGACAAAATCAGTACGAATGGTCACTCTATCATAAACCATAATCAAATTATAGTAAATATGTGTTGTAAATTATATTTATATATTTATCAAGTATGATTAACAATAAAAAAATTATTAAAAATTTATTCAGTTCCGAGTTATTAAGGTTTATAAAATCCCACAGAAAATATGCCATACACTCATTTATTAAAATTAGTTGCTGTCAAATTTTCTAATAATTAATAAAATTTTAATAAATTGTTCGGAATAATTGAAGAACCATAGCTCCTGCACGATTAAAAATAACGATTTGAACTTTGCAGCAATGGATTCAGCAACTTTTAGAGTTTATATGACCACAATTTTGATGATTACATTTGAGTGGTTCAAACTTTATTATCAAATTTCTACAAGTCACACAAAATAGTTATTTTTGTAAATAAAATTTAATTCACTCAACAGTTATAAATAAGAACATGTAAACACGTGAGGGAGAGCTGTAAGAATAATTATTTTAATGTGTCATATTTTTACTGTGAATAGTTTTCATTTTATTGGAAGATTTGTCCTTAATGTTATCAAAACTACTTTCCGCCACAAAACCCAAAATTTTATTATTAATTTTTATATACTATGTATAAAATCATTTTTACGATAAAAATATTAAAATATATATGTATTTTTAACCATTTTGAAACGTTTTAAATAATTTTAAAAGTATAAATTAAACTTATTTTGCTACTAACTTCAAGCTTGTTAAAGTTGGGTTATGTTAAAAATGGAAAACGTTCCTCAAACTATAGAATATTTCATAGAAGCAGAAACAGCAGCTTCGGAAGTTTTAGAATTGAAAGAAGAAATTCTAAATCTGCACAAAAAAATGAACGAAGTAAGAGAAGCCTTGGCTGAAGTATCAAAATCAGATTTTAAAAAAGGTTACATGTATGAAGGGGCCTTACTTATTCGGCAACCGAGGGAACATATGATTAAAAAACTTAAAGAGAACTTTAAAGAAATTAATGAAGAAATAAAACTCAAAGGTGAAACGATGAAAGAGAAAGTTTATAAACTTCAAAACATTGAAAAACAGACGCCGTATTCTGGAAAATCTCTGATTCCGTTAGACAGAAATGAAATGACTGCTCTAAGCCAAGTTTGGGGCGTCCATGCTTAAAGTTCTTTTCGTATTTTGTATTTCTATTTATTGTAAATTGTGTTTTTATTAGAATTGTAAATAAATATTTATAACATAACCTAACTTTTCTTTAGTAATGTTTGAAAGGCTATGAAAAACGAATACTAATATAAGTAAATAACATTTTAAGGAAATAAAAAGAACTATCTCTAAACTAGAGACAAATAAGAAAAAATGTCCGTAACATTTAGATTTTCAGTTAATAAAGAATTAATTTAAAACATCATGTCATAATTTTCTTTCACTTATTTGGCATGAGAAAATGTTTTTCACTGCCGTTTACTAAGTAACCATGGTAACCGCAGTCAATAATAAATTAATACTGACCAAGGTCAATAATGCGAACTGTCACTTCTTAAAGATAACCTCCAAAATTATAAAAGTGTAAACTATGGATTCACAATTTAAATTTGTCGTAAATAAAAACAAATTAAGAATTGAAATTATCAGAAGTAATATTACAAGACCTCTTGATTTTAACGATAAATTTTTATTTTGCACAAAATTTTTACCTCCCGCCTATCAATATATAGATAAGGGAGGTATTGTTTTTGGTCAGATTTCTCGAGTGTGGGTTTTCAACATATGAGCACGAATTAAGGTCCCTAGAATACGATTTTACTATTTTCAGCGTGATGTCTGTATGTCCGTGTGTCTGTGTGTGTGTGTCTGTGACGATTTTTCGTCCACGATAACTACAATACGATACATTTAAAAAATATATTTGGTATTTAAGAGTACTATTGTAATAAGATGAACTGATTAGATTTTGACTACATTTGGTTAACCGGAAGTAGTACTTTACTTGAAGCTTTAAACCGTTTTTCCTAAAAAATACCTCTAAATACCATATTTTCGCAAATTTCGTTATTATAAATACAAAGATTTTTTAATTTTCTACCGATCTGCATAATTACGTTTATATATAACTTCTAGCTAGATAGAAAAAAATATATAAATTATAATAATTTTACATATCGTTTAGGCTGAGGAATTTCGATAAAACAGTTGAGTTATTCATATGTTCACAAAATTTGGCATATGATGTCAAATTTGATGTAAGTAAGTGTAAAAGATAAAATAAGTAAAAATGAATTCATTTTATTGTAAAAATTAAAAATGTAGAAGAAATATATTGGGAATGTATTTGCATGCGTGAAAGTAAGGTCAGTTCCGGTTTTAGTAACGTTAAAAATAGCTGTCATATTGGTCATACAAAATTTATGAAGGAAATTTTAGGTATGAAATGAATTAAAAATATTCTGAACTGCAATAACAAACTAATTTTAAAACTACAAATTAAATGTATTGAAAAACTTATATAGAATATATTACTACAGTGGCGGGAGGTATTGTGTTGGACACACCAGATTTTTTGCTTAGTAACGAAAACAAACTACATGGTACGTTATGTCAATTTTCTTGAGTGATTTTGCTAAAAAGTACAAAATAAAAGTTTATTGAAATGGACAACTAAAACAAAAACTTTGCCCCAATTTAACCGATTTCGTATCCCTTACGGTTCTCCACATCCCAATGGTTACCCTCTTAAAACGGACACTCTGTATACTTGTCTTTATTTATTATTGTCGCATTGTTTAAGTTTATTTATAAAAAAAATATGTTATTAAAAATCTAAACCTGTATTTTAATAAATAAAATTGGGGACACATAAGCTCCAAATGCTTTTGAATCAATTGTCGTAAAGTTCAAATTGCTATCTTTACCAATTTTAACTAGTTTTGGAACTTAAAGTTTAAGTAAATATGGAAATCAAATGTAAAGGATTGGAGGCATGTTTTGCCTAGTTTATCAATAACCGTAGATAGGTTTGCAAATAGAAATGGAAGACTTACCTTTTCAAAGCCTCCATCCACGATAATAACCGGTTTCCGGGGGTCTTTTCCCGCTCGTAAACCTTGGGGGTAGCCCCGAATACTGGTGTTCAAATATAACATTTTTGGACCTTGCTCTATCACTAAAAATCTAAAAAAATAATAAAATTATTAAACAAACACTTTTTTTTTCATACATTCGAATAATAGTTATTTTTAGGCGGCTGGTACATAAATTGTTGTTTTCCGTATCTGCTGGCAACCTTAAAGTATCAATTTTTATTTGACATCTGTCAAAGTCAAAATTTTTGGCCGCTAGTTTGTTCATTATTGATTTACATAGTTCATATTAATGTGATTAATTATTTTAGAATATAATAACAAATGTAAGTAAAATTTTAACTATTCCTTTACAAATATTAATGAAAAAGTAATGAATTTGCGAGTAAAAATGGCGGCCGTAAAGTAAATGCGGCCGTAAAGTAAATTTTGACAAATGTCAAAAATTGATTTTGAATTAAAATTCATAATTTCTTGTTGCAATCGCCCAAAAAATGTTGTGTGCACCTCGGCTAAAAGTTCTTTTTGGGCCTCATCTGATTTGTAGCCTCGGCTGCAAACTTCGGTTTCGGCCCAAAAAGATTACTTTTAGAACCTTGATACACAAATAACTATTGTGTTATTATATTCTAAAATAATTAATCACATTAATATGAACTATGTAAATCAATAATGAACAAACTAGCGGCCAAAAATTTTGACTTTGACAGATGTCAAATAAAAATTGATACGAAAAACAACAATTTTTGTACCAGCCGCCTAAAAAAATACTTTTTTGATTTTATTGCATAAAATTAGATAAGAAATGCGCTGGGTACAACAAACATATATTATTTCTTTAATGGTAATTTTTCTCGTACAAATTATTGTTCTTGGTTTTCCAGTGATTTATAATTTTTTCCCTACTTTATAATTCAGTGTTTGAGGTTATTTAAAAGTAATTTTAGTATCAAATTTGTACATATTAATATCTTAATCTGATATACAGGGTCTTAATACTAAGTCGTAACACTCGAAAACGGCGGTTACAACTCATTGAAATAAATAACTTTTCTTAGTTCAAATTTTTGATTTGGAGCCCCAGTTCATAGTTATTGGCGACCGATCAAAAATTTCAAAACAAGATATTTTTAAAACTAGTCGATCATTTTTTGAAAATAAAACATTTATAAAATTCTTAAACT
This sequence comes from Stenolophus ochropezus, assembly GCA_035578165.1. NCBI lineage: Eukaryota > Metazoa > Arthropoda > Insecta > Coleoptera > Carabidae > Stenolophus > Stenolophus ochropezus. The sequence goes on along the minus strand of JAQOWZ010000065.1, from coordinate 380,909 downwards.
ATCTTCTAACATTTGTATAATAGTTATTTATGATATAAGTGTTAAAAGTGACATTTTATGAGTGAGTGGGGAAGTTTGAAACGAGACGAAGCCGAGTTTAACAAACCCCACGAACGAAATAAAATCACTTTTAACACAAATATCATACACTATTTTTCCTACGACCCTAGTTATGTATTAGTAAATAAAAACTAAGCATTATAGAATGACATTTCTGACAGGTAACTAGATTTAGTTCCTTTTTAACACGTTGTCAATGACTACGATGTAAAAGTATTCACTGTGTTATAAACTGTTATTTTTAACTTGCTAAGCAACCGTTAAAAAGACTATTTTTAACAGTGGTCGTAGGAAAAAAAATATAAACAATAGCCTAACAATAAACGCGTACTTGAAATTTGAAGTATATGTTTTCTAATTTTTACATTCAAATTTAAATACTTTTTGATCTTGTTCTTTAGATATATCTTTATTTACAAAAAGAAATTATTTACTACTTTATCTTCAAAAGTTATTTGCATAATTTGTGTATAAAAATGATATCAAAACATTGTTGCAGTTTGTAAAAATGTATCTTACAATTCAATTTGAATAAAAACTTGGTTTAGACAGATGTTTCAGATAAATGTTAATAGATAGTTTAAAGATTTTATAAATGTTTTATTTTCAAAAATCGATGGACTCGTTCTCAAAATATCTTGTTTCGAAATTTTTAAACGGTCGCTATTTTGTTATTTGATAAAATAGAAAATAATTCTAAATTCAAATGTTTTAAAGAACTAAAAGTAAATGCTGAAAGTTTATGTATTTTTTAAATATTCCTTAAAATAAGGGAGTAATGACGATTTTTTTGAAAAACAAAAGGACGCCAATAACATTGAAATGGGGCTCCAAATAAAAAATTTGAACTAAGAAAAGATGCCGTTTTCGGGTGTTACAACTTAGTATTAACACCCTGTATAACTATTCTATAGTATTGTTCGAATATTATTCACCAGCAAATTGAACAAGTAAAAATATAGGGGCGTATACATTTTATCTTCCACATATGTTATATTATCCGACATTGTATTTTGCACACATTTAATTTTGCACACCTTCATCCTCCACACTTTTAATCCGCGCAAAAAAGTTATCTTACACATTTTTTCTTTATAAAAAAAAATTTTAAACTAGATATTTCATCTAATTATAAATACAGGGTGGCCCAGTGAAAATTATCAGCGCAATTTTTGGCCATTTAACATTAATTTTGCAAAAAACGCTCGAACACGTCAATTTTAATATAAAGGGGGACACCTAAATGGATTAGTACCAATGGCGTAACTTCAACCCTAAAATGGGTGTGGACTGCACCTCAAAAATTTTAAATGGAAAAGGGTGTCAAACATGACTCAGTTTGAAAGGCCTTTCAATTCTCTTTTTAACAGTTTCTTTATTTTTCAAATCCGATCATTAGTTCCAGAGAAATATCGTTTAAAACAAATTTTATCAGGTGATCAAAATTGCCATCAAGTAGGCTAAAACAAATGACAAAAATTAAATAAACAATTCTTTCGACAAGTTGTTTATAATAAACAAGTAATTTGTAAGTTGGATTTTTTTTGTGGGGTTATTTGAAGTCTAAATTTTATGTCACGCCATCCGAATCTTTAGAAGATTTACGGCAACGTAACGTAGCTCCAAAATTTTGAGCAGAATCTTTATTATTTTATGGAAGTTGGAGGTAGTCATTTTGAACACCTCATAAACTGATACTTGAGTTTCTGTCATTTGTTTAAGGCCTACTTGATTGCAGTTTTGTACACCTGATAAAATTTGTTTTAAACGATATTTCTCTGGAACTAATGATAGGATTTGAAAAATAAGAAAACTGTTGAAAAGAGAATTGAAAGGCCTTTCGAACTGTGTCATGTTTGACACCCTTTTCCATTTAAAATGTTTGAGGTGCAGTCCACACCCATTTTAGGGTTGAAGTTATGCCATTGGTACTAATCCGTTTAGGTGTCCCCCTTTATATTAAAATTGACGTGCAGGAGCGTTTTTTGCAAAATTAATGTTAAGTGGCCAAAAATTGCGCTGATAATTTTCACTGGGCTACCCTGTATGTTAATTGCATGGGCAATAAAATGAATGGCAGGTACAATTAAAATGTTTTAAAGATTAAAGTTGGCGAAGATAAAATGTGTCGAAAATAAAATTAATGAAAGATAAAATGTGTGGATGATAAAATGTATGTGCTCCAAAATACTTACTTTGGTTGCAACTATTGCTATCTCGGGAACTGTAAGAGCTACGAGGTCGATTAAATTAGCAAACAATTTCTATTTTACAAGACTATTAAAATGAGACAAACAAATTTTGTTTTAAACCAGTGGTTCTCAAGATATGGGGCCCAACTTTCTTATTTTAAATGGAACACCATATATATTTTTACATATTTGGAATCTACATCAAATTACAAATCCAATGGTATGGTTGAAGTTAAATTTTAGTTAAAATAGAAAATTCCTATGTAGGCAATAAGTTTCTATGCTTATATCTGAAAATAGCAGTTGCCATGAATCAATAGAAAACAAACGTCAAATTTTGCGTTCTTTTACCGAGAATTTTTAATTCAGAGATAGAATTAGCGTAACAAGAACGCAGAATTTGTCGTTTTTTTATTTATTTATGGCAACCGATATTTTCAGGTAAAAGAATACAAAATTAATACCAACATAGGAATTTTATTATTTAACTAAAAATTAACTTCAATCATACCATTGGATTTGTAATTTGATTCCAAATATGTAAAAATATATATGGTGTTCCATTGAAAATAAGAAAGTTGAACCCCATACCTTGAGAACCACTGGTTTAAAAAAAAAATGTTTGTCTCATTTTAATAGTGTTGTAAAATAGAAATTGTTTGATAATTGAACCAACCTCGTAGCTCTTATAGTTCCCGAGATAGCAATAGTGTACCACTTAAAATGGACATCCTGTATAAACAGTATTGTGTCATATTTCTTAATTTGTAATGTGTAAAGCTGACTTCTGTGTACACTGTACTTTGCAATTTAGGCCCTGCCCATAAATTCAATTAGTGCATCAGTTGGGCGCCCCAAGTATAGCAAATTGAACGAGTAAAGCTAGATTTACATGAGCCGTCAACTCCGTTGGAATAGCGGACGTAGCGGCTGTTCTGTACTGTGATTGGTTGAAACTCAGCGGTCTCGACGGCATGAACGCTGAAGCCAGAAATGAAATATTTCAATTTTTGACGGTGTTGACGTCAGTTGCCACCGTAAATTAGGATTGCGCATGCTCACACAAATGATTTTCAGTCATACCAACCAAGACATATTTTGACGTTGAGTTTGTAGGTTATAATGTAAGTTTAATACATAAAGTAATATTTATTATTATTTAAACAAACACAAGTAACGAAAATAACCTGCAAGCAGGATAAACCAACAGTAACACATGGCACACATGGCAATGACCTAACCTAACAATTTGTGGGAATTTTTTAGTTTTGTAGTATGTCACTAGAAATGCTGACGGCTCATGTGAAATACCTAGTGATTTTAGTTATCGTGACGGCCGCTACGTCCGCTATTCCAACGGAGTTGACGGTTCATGTGAATCTAGTTTAAAGATACTTACTTTGGTTGCAGCTGCAGCACAGCAGACTCCTCCCCCCCCCAGTACAAGTGACTCTCCCGCCACTCCACCGTGCTGGCTATACAAAACACCTCCCCATCTGCCTTCAACAACACGAGCGTGGGCCCCCGGTACGCTAACACATGGTGCAGGAACCTATTCGCTCCCTGGCCGTGCATATCCGAGTTATACAACATAATCCAGTGCGAGGGCACCGCCCCGGCCAACCTAGCGAGGAACATGTGTCCCTGGGGGCCTTGGGGCCCCTTGTTGTGGTCCCGTGGCTTGGAGTAACTCGCGCCGAGACCACTCGCTAGGAGCCACGCCGCGGACATGGGTAGCAAGTTGGTGTGAGATGTGCTAGACGAGCTAGATTGAGGAAACATAGGGTTGTGTTCTAGTACAGGTGTGGCTAACTCGATTCCCTGAGCGAGAGAAGGCGTGTCGCTGTCTAGAACGCGGTATGCGGTCGCTAGGCTATGTACGGCGTATCTGTGCAAAGGGAGGATTAGACGAGGGCAGTGCGAACTCAGCCAGTTTGACACGTATTGTGCAGAGAGTTTGGTTTTGCCGTGGAAACAACTGTCGATGATTGAGGTGAGGGTTTTTTGGATGTGGAGACACATTTGAGGGCCTTCTGAATAGTGGTCCATAGCTACGCGATACGCGGTGAATAATAACAAGCGTAGTGAGTCGGTAGACATGAAATATGTGTCGCCTTTCTCGTCTATTGTGGAGTACATTCTAACGTATAAGTTTAAAACTGTTTCGTCGTCCATTAACTACAAAAAAATACTATAATTAACCAAAAAATAAAATAAGAAATATATTGTTGATTCAAAAATATATAGATAGGCAAAATTATGGAAAAATTCGTTTCACCTACATATACAGTGTGTGCAAGGAAATGCGGAATATAGGACTTTAACATGGGATTTCAAAAAATTGCGGATACTCTCTCTCCTGATAGATTTAGAGCAAAACTGCAAGAGTATAAAGTTGTTCAGAAATAAATTCTACGTCAGATAAGATCATAATTGTTGCAACAGTAGGCCTGTAATACGAGATATATTAAATATAAAATGTTATACTTTCGTTAAAAATCAGATAGCCATGGAAATAAATATCTATCTGTCAGTTTAGAGAATTTTCGCTAATTGTAATACTTATTGTCTATAATTTAATATTATTTAAGTTGAAATTATATTCATTTCTTTAACAATATGCTAATATTAAAAAAACAGTACAAATATAATTTAAAAAAATATTAAACACAAAGTAAGGTTACTAACTGTCACAATTGACACATAGATTTTTTCTTTTATTTCCATGGGTGTCTGATTTTGAACGAAAATGTTACATTTTATATTTAATATATCTCGTACTGCAGTCGTGCTATTGCAACAATTATGATTTTATCTGACGTAGAATTTAATTCTGAACAACTTTGTACTCTTACAGTTTTGTTCTAAATCTATCAGGAGAGAGAGTACCTATCCGCAATTTTTTGAAATCCCTTGTTAAAGTCCTATGTTCCGCATTTCCTTGCACACACTGCAGAGTGACCATTAGTACTGATTTTGTCTGTACGGTACTGATTTTCAGACCCTTGTACTGATAAACAAATTGTAACATATTTTGTACTGATTTTTGACATACTGTACTGAATGTACTGATTTTCGATATTTTATGATTATTTTTATACATTTTCATATAATTTAAGTAATAACTAAAATTTCTATCTCTCGACATGGTTTGATTTTATTAGTAAGTGACTTGGTTAAAAGGTTTGTTTTTGAGAGGAACTGTAAACTTTAGTAAAGCAATAAAATTATAGCAGTAATATCGCTATAATTATTCCATTTGTTTTTAAAGCTAATGTAGAAAAAGCAAAAACAATATATTAAAAGTTATATTTGGATTTATAAGTGTTTTTCCTGAGAATAATAAAAGCCTCGAAGAAATCAAATTTAATGAAACTAAAACAGTATTTGCTAAAACACTGCTTAAACACACTAGAACATTAATCATCGCATATGGCATAAAATTTCATTTTACTTTTATCACTTTTTTTAAATATTATATTAAATGACTTACTACAAACATTTCAATGTAATATAGTCAATAAGTAATATAAATATAGAACACAAGTTTTGTACTGATTTCATTAAAAAAATAAATGGTCACTCTACCTACATAACTGTGGCGTTTCTGTTAAATATTATAAAAAAAGAGCCTACGTCAAATAATTAATCATAGAAATTAGTTCCATTTTAAAATGTACCAATGAATTTTTGAAAGAACTATAACAATATATACAAAAAAATGCAGTAAATATGTAAAACATTATTATTTATCTGATATTTTGTCTCTTTAATTCCGCAAAGTAGTTGATGGAATGTTGAACAAGATGGCTCTGTCGATTTTGATTCCAAAATAGAGGTACGCAAAAATATAATGGCTTGACTATCTACGCCTATCTATATATTTTTCAATCAACGATTATATAAACAAACCAAAATGGAAGGGAAAATCTTGCGGGAACGAAACAATTAGGACCTGGAAATATGAAGTATGGAAATTTTCCCTGATTTTTACCTCCCGCCTATCAATTGTATAAATAAGGGAGGTATTGTTTTTGGTCAAATTTCTCTAGTGTTTTCAACATATGAGCACGAATTAGGGTCCCTAGAATACGATTTTATTATTTTTACCGTGATATCTGTATATTCGTGTGTGTCCACGATAACTCCAATACGATACATGTAAAAAATATATTATTTGGTATTTGAGACATATTCAAATATGATGAACTGATTAGATTTTGACTACAATTGGTTAACCGGAAGTAGTACTTTACTTGAGATTTTTCCTAAAATATACATCTAAATACCATTTTTTCGCTATTTGTTATTATTAAATGTAAAGATTTTTTAATTTTCTACCGATCTACATAATTATGTTTATATATAACTTCAAGCTAAACAAAAAAATATATAAATTATAATATTTTTACATATCGTCTAAGCCGAGGAATTTCTATAAAATAGATGGGTTATTTAAATGTTCACAAAATTTGACATATGATGTCAAATATGATGTAAGTAAGTTTAAAAGATAAAATAAGTAAATGTGAAATAGCTTTATTATAAATTTAAACAAGGTTGAAGAAATATATAAGGACTATTCCGGTTTTAGTAACATCAAAAATAGCTGTTTTTTAGTCATACAAATTTTACGAAGGAAATTTTAGGTATGAAATGAATAAAAAATATTCTGAACTGCAATAACAAACCTGATTTTTAAACTACAAATTGATTGTACTAAAAATCTTATATACAGAGTGTAAATGAAACTAGGGAACGCGATTTTTCTCGGAAGTTATACGAGATACAAAAGAATCTTTCTAATAAAATTGTTAGTAAAGCTACATAAATTAATGTAAATCAGAGAAAAAATATTTTAATTTTCGGAGATATACCTATTTTTGACTTTTTTTTAAATGGTACGCCCTGTATATTTTTATACTATTTAGTACGAAATAAATTTTGCTTTAAAAAAGTTTAATAAGTTATACCTTCTAAACTTAATAGTATTCGAGATATTGAGGAAAATATTAAAATAATTTTACTGGAAATTAAAGCTGGCTATGGAAACAAAATTTGACATTTGTATTAATTTATTGTTATAACTTTGTGAAAAAGTTTATTGAATTGATAACTTAGACTATTATTTCTTGTAAAAATGAAAGAATACTCAATTAACGAGAAGGTAGATAATTTGATGTACATTTGTAAATTAAAATGTGTCGTAACTCAATCATTTTGTATTCATAGCCAGCTTTAATTTCGAGTAAAACTATTTTAATATTTTCTTCAATATCTCGAATTCTATTAATTTTAGAAGGTATAACTGATAAAACTTTTTTAAATCAAAAATTATTTCGTACTAAATAGTATAAAAATATACAGGGCGTACCATTTAAAAAAAAGTCAAAAATAAGTATAATTCCAAAAATTATAATATTTTTTTTCTGATTTGCATTAATTTATGTAGTTTACTAAAAACACTAACAATTTTATTTGAAAAATTTGTTTGTATCTCTTATAGCTTCCGAGAAAAATCGCGTTCCCTAGTTTCATTTAGACCCTGTATAATATATTACTACAGTAACGGGAGGACACATCAGATTTTTTCTGGTTTTTATTATACCATTCTTCAAAAAAATTATTTATAAATTTAAAATTATTTATATTGTTCCAGGGTGGCCTGATTTAAATCTTGATTTAAATTAACTGATATTTTTAATTAAAATTTATCAAAGATAAAAAAATATAATAATTATAACAAAAATTTTATTATTTGCTACGAAACAATTAATAATAACTGAAATGTATTTTGTATATAATAATATATTAAAATTAAATGGTATTGTGTCGTTTTAATTTTAATATAACAGTAGGAAAATATAAGAATTTAAATATGTAACTAAAAGCAAACATTCTTTGTTACTCTTTCTAGTTTTATTCAGATGAATCGCTTTGGTTTTATTACAGATTTCGTTTTCGTTTATGAAATAAAATATTCATATTGCTTTTTAAAACAATTAAAAAGTGCAGTAATACTCAGTTATCTTTAAAAATTAAAAAGATAAAAAAAATCATGATTTATTTAATTTTTTTTTAGATTAATGATTTTTGATTTTTTCTAAATAAATCACGATTTTTGCCAACCTGTATTGTTATTGACTGAAAAAATATTTCCTTTAACATTTTTTCCATGTAATACGAATTTAATAAATAAAATATTAAAAAAAATTGATTATAAGCATAGTTGTATGAATGGTTTGCGCATGCGTGTAATCAAAGTATTAGAGTTGTAGGTTGTGAAATATCAGCACAAATCTCCCTGTGTCATTTAGAAATGCTGATAATCAGGTATAAATATTGCTAATTCCAGCAAACTAGTGCAGTTATGTTTGGAACTACATAATTTAGTGAATTGTTTTTATGAATTGGGAGTGCAGTGACATTTCATGATATTAAACAAAGGGTATCACTAATTTGGGTTACTGACTAATCAATCGCTTTTATGAATCTGGATATTTAAAATTACTCCAAAACACAACTGGGATTGTAAAAAGGAAGGATTTGGAGAATGTATGTATCAATTTTTAGTAATAAAGGAGTATTTTAAAATGAAAATAAAAAACTTACCCCTAAGAATTTTTCGCATTGCTGGCGAAAAGCCGTACCGCCCAAATGTTCTGTTTTGGCTTTGCTTTGTTTGTGTAAATAATGAAATAACTTTTCAGCCAATGCTGGATACCGAGGAAATACATATCTCTGAAAAAAAAAACCTTAAGTTTATGCAGAAATAAAGGATTAAAATGGGGCTTCTTCACGGTGACAGCTTTTAAAACATAATCGGTCAACTTGTCTATGAAATTTGATAAAAAGTTTGAACTAAGCATGAAAAATATGGGAAAAATTAAAAATTGTGCAAGACTTCATTGCATATACTCTGTTTGCATCTTGAAAGACAAAATTGTGCAGAGTAAAATTTGTTCTATTATTTAAAATTTATTTTTTATACTTTGCGTTAACAATTTCGCTATTATTATATCCAAAACAGTTTAATAATATAAAATATTGTTGTTGGTATTTTTGTTGTTGTAAAATTAGTACTTCTAATAACTGCACGGCACTTTAAATGTCAAATTGATAACGTCAAATATTTTTAAATGTTTTTTAATACAATTTATATTAATTCTGAGTAGGAAACCGAATAAACAAAACTAATTTAAAGGATATTAAAACTTCATAACTCATAATGTATAAATTTATAAATATTTTCATTATATTTAAATGCATATAAATGTGCCCAACTTCAATCAACAGAGTTAGCATATTTCACATTTATACAGACTGTCTACTGAACTCGGGCCACTTAAGGGAATTCCTAAACTAGAAGAGTTACGACTTCGGTTAAATTAGACAAAAGTTGCCTTATCAGGGGGCTATTCCTGTGATGTATTTGTTTTTCCAAAAATATGCATAGGTCACTAGACAGAAGAAAAAATATGAAATTAGTGCAAATTAATAAATCAGTTTTATTCTTAAACGATGACAGATAGACAAAAATGTTCCAGATAAAACTTTTAGAAGACAATGTGCGCCATAAAGAGAAATAATAATAAAAAAAAAATTTGGCCAACTGTTTGCGAGATATGGCAAAAAAAATTTTTTTCAAATGGTAATCATAGGTGGCTATGGCATCATTAAAAGTAGTATTTTTATCTCTTTTTAACAGTAGTTATTTTTTTATTTATTTTAAAAATTATTGTTTTATGTACATAAATCATAAAACACTTTTTTCTAATGGCATTTTTAAAGTAAGCTTTGGTACAAACAATTTAAAACAACTGATTTTATCATATTTCTGTCATATTGTTAAAGTTTTTTGTGTGAAACTGTTAAATTAAAAATAATTATGGACAAATTCACTTTTGAAGAAAAGACAGACATGCTTTCTGTTTATGCACAGTGTCACAAAACAATAACAATATACAATAACAATATTTAGTGTTTCTTGTGTTTCATTTTTTGTTATTAATTTTATCTTAGGAATAAGTAAATTTGTTTACAATTAATTATAATAGATTATTGATAAATTTTATATAGGTAAATAAGACATAACCTAGATTAAAAAATAAATGAATACAAAAAAAATCAGTTGTGTTAAATTGTTTGTACCAATACTTACTTTAAAAATGCCATTAGAAAGAAGTGTTTTATGTTTTATGTAAATAAAACAATAATTTATAAAATGAATGATATAAAAATACATACTGTTGAAAAGAGATAAAAAATACTACTTTTAAAGACGCCATAGCCACCTATGATTACCATTAAAAAAATTTTTTTTCTTGCCATATCTCGCAAACAGTTGGCCAAAATATTTTTATTATTATTTCTCTTTATAGCGCACTTTATCTTCTAAAAGTTTTATCTGGAACATTTTTGTCTATTTGTCATCGCTTAAGTTTAAAAACGATTTATTAATTTTCACTAATTTCATATTTTTTCTTCTCTCTAGTGACCTATGCATACTTTTGGAAAAACAAATACATCACAGGAATAGCCCCCTGATAAGGCAACTTTTGTCTAATTTAACCGAAGTCGTAACTCTTCTAGTTTAGGAATTCTCTTAAGTGGCCCGAGATCAGTAGACAGCCTGTATATCCCTAGATTACAATCTGTTATTTTTTTTAATTGAAAATTTTAAGATTTTTATTAAATAAGTGAAGCAAAGTATAAAAAATAGTATATGAGACTTGTTTTATACGACGTATAGTTCCATTCGTGTTTTTGGAACCTCAAACAACTCATGGAACAATATACCGTCTTATCAAACTTGTATAATAATATACTATACATAAACAATTTTATTATTGGCATAAATAATATCGCTGTAAATATTTCAATTGTCAATTTATAAATTAAATATTATTAATTGGAGAACTAAATTTAACTATCGTTAACCAGATTACATTTTTATTTTCAATATATTCAATATTCTGAAACTGTTTTTGACTTACAGAGAAAGCTGAGCACGTGATACCCTGTATGTGATCTTCTTCGTGTGTTCTTTTCACCAGAATCTAAAACAATTCAAATAGGTTTAAATAGTAGCATTCCAAAATAGACACAGATTCTTACTACAATGAGACATGTTTTGAGTTGGGAAAACAAAATTAAGAAGTAAAGAGAAAAGTTAACGATGTTAGAACACAATCGTCAATTTTAAATTACGTTTTTCTCAAAAACCAAAACATTATTTTCGAACATATTTTCTTTACATGGTTGAAATCAGAGAAAAACATTTTTTTAGTAGAAGAAAACCATTTACAAAAATCTATGTTTGTGTTATTGTTTGAGAACCATTAATTTAACAAATGAATTTTATATGTAAAATAATCAACTCATTTATCCTGAATATTTTTTTGTTAAAACCAATAGTTTTACACCCTGTCTAATTAACTAAATACAACGACAAGTGCAAAACTATTATTTTTCACTTCTGCATAGTTATTTTACTATGTATAGTAAATTATATTAAAAACATTGCATGAAAATTTATTCTAAAAGTTTTAAGCAACCAAAACACTTATTTTTGGAGTTGTCAACAAAGGCGTTTAAGAAATACTATAGAACAATGAAAATTTTTCTAAAATGAAATGAAAAACAAGGTATTTTGTATAAAATTTACATAAATTATAGTTTAAACAAAACAAATTAAGTTTCTTGAAACAAAAAACAAGCAGAACATAACCAAAAAATTATAACATCCAAATAAAACTTTCCAAAGAATTTTAGGTTATGTTTGAACAAATTTACAGTGATGTAAATAAAGAAACGTACCTTAGACAATTTCTCAACTGGTAAAAGTTGTACCTGGCCTCTATCCTGTATATCAGTTCCCGAAGGAGACCGCGACAGAACCTTATCCTTCCTGGAGCCCGAGGGCGCCAGGGCAGGCGGCTGGTGGGCCCCAGGGCTGCTGTCGTCGCCTCGGTGGGGCCCATCGTGCGAGTGATGGTTACCCATTCTACAAACACATCTCTACGACTGCGACTGCTAATGTTGACAGCACATCTAGGGACTTTCAGCTAGTGGGTTAGTTACTTTTTTCAGTTGGTACCTTGGAGATAAACATTTACAATGCTGCTAATAAATGGAATGCAAGATAAATAATTAAAAATATGATATATCTAACACATATTTTATTATAAGTTTATAAGATAAAATTTCTTTTATCTTTTAAGATTTAGAAAATCTCGACAAAAGTAGGGGTCTCAATATGGCGGCTGATACCAGTGGCGTATCTAGTTTATTTCACCCATATACCTATTATCTATATACTGCTGATACTCGTATTTTACTATACAGAACAGCGACCACAATGAAGGGAGATGAAATTTATGTTCATCTCTCTTCCTAGTGTAACAGCATATTTATGCGCAAGCCTCAATGTATAAGCCGTACTGAATATTTTTTCTAAGGCACGCTGCGACCTTATTAACTCATGGCGTTTTTAATATAGGTACATATATTTTCGTGGGCGCAATTATTTTAGGAGACTGTCTATTACGCTATAATTATAAAATTGATTCATTGCATTCAATGCATTTAAATGAAACATTTTGTATTAATAACTAATTAACTTTTTGCACGATCGTATAAAAATAAATAAATTCAAAATTAGTAAAAACTCTTGAGAATCGGACTTTTATTTAATTGAAGTACTTTTTAAAATCTGCTAAAAAAAAATTATACATAAAATTATTTACACTTTTACTGTAAATAAAAATAATTGATTAATTCTAATTACGTATGTCAAAAATATTATATTAAAAAATATAATTTAAAATAATACATAAATAAAGAAAAACTGAATGTACTATAAATTAAAATATGTTAAAAATAACGAAAAATTACAAAATGAACTATATACAAAAAAAAAATCATTAGTAACATTATTTAAGAAATAGTAATATTTATAAAATATTATTATAAGCAGTAATAATAATAAAAATGATAACATATAAAATTTGAATGTTCAGTACATTCAAATATAAATACGTATAAAAATATTTTATATTAGTTGTTATATAATAAAAATGGTGTAAAGTAATAATTACGCATTTTGATATTATAATACGAAATTAATTAATATTATTTTATGTTTTATTGTTTACGGTTACCATAACAAAAAAAAAAGTGTTAAGTCGCCCCCCCTAAGAAAGGTTTCTGGATCCGCCACTGACAGAAACATCTTTCAAAGTTGTTAATAGTTGACGGCGGCATACAGCTTTAGCCAATCGTATTGCAGAAATTAGACATGCGCATAAATTGAAGTAGCCAGAAGGAAGCGAGAGAAAAATATATTCTGTCTCCCTTCCTAGTGGTCGCTAAATCTTCTTCATCAGCAGTATATAGTTATTAGGTATACGATTTCACCACTAGAATGTAAAATCTGAGAAAGGAGGGTTGCAATCTAGTGGCTAGATGAAAAACTGCGACGGAAGTCGCTATTTTCAAAACCCAAGTATGACTTATTTCTTGTTAAACATTTAAATAAGTTGCGTGTGCTTGCTCCAAATTCTAATTTAGCAGCGCGTTCTTCACTCTAAACAAATAAAGGCAAACTAACTTTCTTTGCATATTCACCATTCCTAGAAATAATGATGGTCAGTTGTGTTGCATGTGGTTGTTCCCAAACCATGAACAACAAATGTTTAGGAATTTAAATTCATCAGTATGTATTTTGCATCGTACAACTATTATATTGAAAAATGAAACTACACATTGATATACATATTATGAATTATATTGCATATTGCCAAATGAAAATAAACCCCGACTCTGATTAAGCTCGCAGCGCCAAAGTGTGAATTTGTGAAACTAACGAAGCTGTGATAATTTTTGTTTTGACATAAGAATCAGTGTTATCTAGTAGGCGATTTTCTGTATTTTTTTGAATTATAAATGTGTTAATATTTATATTAACTTCTATACAATAAAGTTTAAGTTATTTATTTTTGTTTAATAGTATAATTTTCATTGTTTAATACATATATTTGTTTTAGTAGCAGTATATAAATTATTTGATTTCTGTGCTTCATTTGAGAAAGTAGAACGAAGTTTGAAATTCTTTTTAAAGAAAATATAAGAATTATGCCCATTAGGCAGAGTAGGCAATTGCCTACGGGCCCCGTGTCCTTTAGGGGCCCCGCGCTCCTCTATATTGGATTAAAATAATATTGATTTGATTTTGAAATCGCTGTAAGATGCAAAAAAAATTGAAAATGAACTAAACTTATTATTTTATTATTAACTATAAGTCTAGATTTTTTAACTCATACAGTACGTCGAACTGCGGTAGCTTTTGCCTTTGTAATATAAATTGTGCCGTTCCCTTAATTAACGAAATTTCCTAGAATCGACGTATTATATAGAGAATAGCAGATGTGATCATAATAATAAAGTATTAAACAGGCGGCCACCAACAAAGATATCGGTTAGTATTTAGTAGAATTAAATAATAGACATTTCATTTTCCGTGAATCATTATTTCTCCCGTCAGAGAAACCTGTAGAATGATTTTGTGTGATAGCGAATTTGAGTTTTACTTGGGTAATCTAGTTTTGAATTTATGTTGTTCTATCGTTCCTTAGTATTGCCATAGGTATATTAGTATGTTTTATATTGTCATTATTGTTGTTGAGAAGAAGTTGGCGCTTGGAGCGCAAATAACAGTATTTGCCTCGGGCGCAAAATTGCCTGCGTATCTTAATATTACTAATACACTCTCCAAATATTTTTTATTATTTTTTGAATATCTTATTTAAAACTGTAAACTACACATTTACTTTCATACTTAATTCAACTTATGTAATTGAAACAATTGATTTGATAATAACATTTTTTAATATTTAATAATTTTCGAGATAATAGCAAAAGAAACTGAGTTTTGCCCTGTTTGGGGACCTTTAGTGTTTTATTTAAAATTAACTCCCGGTATTCTCAACAGACATTTAATTTTAAATGAGCATTTAACTGACAAAAGCATATCGAAATGATATATTATACGATATTTCTAATATTGCAACCTAAATTTCGATGTGCTTATTTTTGATAAATGATAAATGCGCATTTCAATTTAAATGTCCACACAAAAGTCTAATTTTTCTGGACTATTAATTATAATGCATACAATTTTATTTATGCTATATTGACACTTGCATTACATTTGTTGTATTACGTTTTTGATAAGGGTAAGTGCCCAAAAATATTTTTGTCCAGGGCCGTAAAAGTTTAAATTAGGCCCTGGTTATATTGAAATTCGATTAACGTTAACGTCCGTAACAGAGAGAATTTATCTTGTTCTAGGCTCTTATTTTTGGATTTTTCGTTTTTTGCACACGCAAAATGTCTACGAACACAAAGAAGAGATACCTAAGTGGTGCAGAAAAACGAAGAAAACAGCGAGAGAAATCGAACAAACTTGTTGAACAAATGAAGAAAACGAAAATTGTTGGATAGTAAAATCTTAAACTTATTAGGGGAGGGGGCCCCGAGATTTTGATTGCCTAAGGGCCTCCATATGGTTTAATCCGGCACTGTTTGTAAGCACCACACGCAACTAAAACAATGCCGTCTATCACAGCTCCTGTAGTTTTAAAATTCGCCACCAGATAGAGTATCGCTTAGCAAGAGTCGCCTGTAACTTAAATGTCAACAAATAATTCCATTGCCGTATCATAGGAATTTTAAATAAAGGGTAAGAATATACATTTCTATTGTTCATAAAATTCTTTATTTAAATTAAATAAAACCCAATGGAAACTGTTATACATATTTATTATGTATTATACTTATTTTGTCAATTATAATTATATTGTTTAAAGGACAATAAAAACTTCAATTTTTATATTTACTTTATTTTCTATATGTAAATAATTTACCTCTTACTTTTTATATTGGGAATGCATTGAGCGCGCACATTTTAAAATCTCTTTATCCTGAAATATCCGTAAATGCCTATCTCCGTATGCGCGAAACGCCACAAAATTATATATCCGTATGCCCAAGTGGTCACATATGCATTACACACCAATTCAAATGACCACCTTTGCATATCTCTACTTATGCATTTTGCCATATATTTTTTGTCGTGTTTGTTCACCTCTGCATAATGCTGGATCAGCTGATGTGGTCTAGTTACTTTTTGTTTTGTAAGTATATTCAAATAAATTATTTCAATTTTTAATTAATAACATCCAATGTGTAACACTAATATTCACCATATCAACAACTGATTGAATATTTTTTGAAAAATAATTATGGCAATTTGATCTAATTATTATTTATTTTTGCAATAAGTTGGTTATAAAGGTTATGAGTATACTACGTCTAGCGATCATTTGAAGAAGACTCGTTATCGTTTTATTACGGCAGTACAATAGAGGGTCCCAATAGCCTGGCATGTGCCAGGGCAGTAATGAAAAATTTGAGTAGGGGTTTGAAATATTTTATTTCACACATTTTACTTACCAAAGTACTAAAAAAAATTGTTTAATATTTAACTATTTTAAAAAATATATTATATAATCAGATTTCCGTGACCACCCAGGAGGTACTGATTGCGGACCGTTAATCTTTGTTCATAGTGGCGATTTGCCCAAGGGGCCTATAACCACATGTCATTTAAAAAATATATGAATATTTATTCGGAAATAGTGAACTCGTCCTCGTCTTCCGAATTGATATGTTGACTGTTGAATTTAATTTAACAAAACAAAAAACACTTTCAGCCTTCGTACACTAGTTAGGAGGTACAAATGACAAGTGAAAATAATTAAACTCACCACCTGTTTATATACATAGCCACAAATAACGGTTTTATAATCCTTTGGAGGCAAGTTCACAGACCTTATAATAAGCTAAAAGAAAATTAGTAAATTCTAAGTTCAAAAGATAAACGCATTAAAATTTTCAATATTAGTAAATACAGCCCTGGTAATCGGTTTAGAAAATCTGGAAAGTGCCGTCTTGGTCTACAGTAGAATACTGGGCGTAAAATATATATCAGTATAGCAAATTCTGAACTGGTCGACTGTACGGACCGAAATATGTTGACATTGCGGTTTTAACTATTGTGCACCCATTATAAAACGATAACGAGTCTTCTTCAAATGATCGTTAGACGAACTATACTTTGATTGACATCCTGATGCTTGTTATATCTAGGTTTGTTGTTTTTGTATGTATTAATTAAATGAAATGAAATATAATAAATATTTTATTTATTATCTATTCTATATTTCTTGCCTGCAAGACGATAGAATATATTTTTTACAGGTTATGTGCCCACAAGCTAGGGATATGTAATCCAACAATAATTAATAAAGATAGTTAATACTTGCTTAAAGTAATTCAGACAAAGATAATTCACGTCAAGAAATACAAAACATTTCATGAGTATTGGAAATTAATCGAACAAGTAATATCACGTATCTAGAAATGCCTGCTCATAATAAAATCGGAATAACTTCAATAGAAATTCAAGTTGTATAAGGCATCTACCAAAAGGGAATTATCAGAGATAGGTTGGTAAATATATGAAATACAAAATACCTATAAATTTAATGGAGATAAACATTAATTATTGCAGGTGATTGTGATCTACGTAACTTAGTAACACCGTCTAGAATAGCTTCAAGAGCCGGATAAATATATTTTGATTTACAGATAACTGAGGTGGCGTAAGTTCTGAGACGAACACGAACAGAACAAAATAAACGTACACTGGTACACTGTCAATAATGGTGGAAATCTGTTAAGGGCAAAATTATATACACATAGTCATTGTTTCTTGTTTTACCATGTCCTTTAAATTTATATGTTTTTCTTTCCATCTTTTTTTGTAGGTATGTTCCGTATTCCTAGTGTAGATTCAGATTTTAGGTTTTTATTGAGTTAATAGGTAAAGTGATGCTGTTATTAATCATTCTTATATAATAAATGCTCGTATTAAATTTTAATGAAGTATATTTATTTATATCCTACTACATTAAAAAGACAAATACTTGGAATCTATTCCACAGGAACTGAAAGGATAAAAGATCCATAATAAAATAATATTTTAATAACAATTCATTATTTTTAGGTAATGTCATTCATCTCTCAGTTTTGAAAACATTCATACCACCCCTAGAAAACAAAAAGCGCCTAAAACTGAACGTATTTAAACCTTTCTAACCGACGTGTTTCCAGTGCTGTGCGTTTAGAGTTACAAACACACCAAAATAGAAAAGCATTATTAAAGTATTAAAATATTCGTTATTTCAAATGAAAAATAATATGAACTAAATTATCATGTTCAAATTATCTATTACCAACTGTTAAAATAGTTTACTTCATTTACAGATGATGTCACTTGTATCATTAAAATTCAAATAAGAACTGATTGAAAAATTAGTAATTAAAATATGAGTTCTAAGTATTTTCAAAATCCTTTCGAAGACTATACATCCGAAAATAGCCGAAATATATTCGATCGATACATTACAGTTATAATACAAGTAAATAAATTAAAGCGATATAAATATAAGTGAGAATTATGTTTTTAATTGACATCTGACAGTCAAATCTTAAGAAATTCAGATAGTTTTTGTTCGGAAGCATCTTTGTAGCTACAAAAACTTGTAGAATACATCTAAATCTTTGAAAGATAAATGAACATATTTTGTAAGCTTAATAATATTAATTCGCCCCCAATAGAAGATAAAAGGTATAGATTTTTTTTGGTATTATATACTTATTAGTAAACTTAAACTGTTTAGATGAATAAGTAAACAAACCTTTGAGTTTAAAATTCTGTATTATTTATTTAACCCGATGTTTCGGCATCATAAACTGGTGCCTTCTTCAGGGTGACAAATTATACATAAACAAGGAAACATTAGGAAGCCATTGGCAAGAGCCAACAAAGTGTGTGACATCTGGTGGCAAAATAAAACATCTAAGACGTAGGGAAAACATTGTACTGTCATATAGGGCTATAAGTAAAAAACAATCAAAAATGACCAGCAACTGGAAGAGATATTGTTCTGTATTTGTTTGCAAGTGTTGACATATTCGATCATTATTTCCCAAAAACAGAAATATTAAAAAATAAGTGGAAAATCGCATTAAAAATCGGAAAACACATATCACATTTATACACAATATTTTTTACCTACAGATTTTATTCCACGTAAGTATTTATAATAATTTATGCTTCAAAACATTATTAGATTGTTGATAAATCAAAATAATTCGACAGAATCTCTGTAAAAAGAAAAAAAATAAAGAGATGTTATGTTATATGTAAGTAGTAATTATTATTCTTTAACATTATATATATATATATATATATATTAAATTATTTATAGCAAAGAAAAAGAAAGATAAAAATACCAGAAATTGAGTCTCATCAGGAGAAAGACGTGCAAAACAAAAAACATGATGTACATGTTTTTATTTATGTACCTATCGAATAAAATCTGTAGCATTAAAAAGAATAGGAATTTATGGGTATTATGAAATATTTTTTTTTACATTTTTATGGTGTATTTATATAAAAAATAAATAAATGTAATAACAAAACTACGATTGCTTGCACTACTCTTCATCTACTTTACAGATGCATACATATTTCTCCGAAGTGACAATTGTATTTAATGTTATTACGATTGATTCAAATTCAAAAAGATACAGCCCAATTATTTTTATATTATTCCGTTAACCTCCGTTGTAATCGTAAAAAATAATATGTCCAGCTAAAAGTAATTAAATAAGTAGTTAACAAGCAGATAACCGCAATTGTGAATTTTATTTTCCTTTTATAATCTGCTTCTACTTCGACTAAAGACGGCACGGCACCATATAAATAAATGTATATATTTGAATTTGCGATAAAAAAATTTGAATTGAATTAAAAATAACAAAATATCCTCTAAACAAAATATCAAAATAACACTAGCACTTATGTAAAATACAATGTTTTCTCTATAAGTCAGTCAGTAGTGCTGCCATCTCTAGGAAGTGGCTCTCGCGGATACTTTACTCAATTCCAATTCTGTGTAGTTATGTAAATTATTATTTTTGGTTTTATATATCTCATTGGCTTCTCTAACTAAACGAGCATTGACTGTAGAAAGTTTACAAATGACTTTAGTATCTTTAAATTTAATTTCATGAAGTTCATCAAGGGCGTGCTCTGCAACGGAAAACTTGGTTCAGTCTAGTGGATCGCTGGTGTTCTGCCAATCTCATAGAAACTGTTCTAACAGTCTGGCCAATGTACACATTCCCACAGAAGCATAGAATCTCGTAAATTTTTGAAAATTGGAGAAGAATGATATCCTTCACTTACCTCAGCATTTGTCATGACTGAACTTTTCGGACAGTACAAAATTCGAACACCTGAACAGTTAAAGAGTTGGAACATTTTGACAAGCTAGTTATAATATATAATGATGGCAACGGGGTTCGGATTTAGTCCGGATCATAATAATTAATAAGTCCGGACCGTCCGCATTCCTGCACCGATACCGTGCGATACATTTGTGCACCGTTGCATGATTTATATTATTCCAAATACTATTAATTTAAATATTGTTCAACAGCTTTTGTACAATTATATCATTAAAAATTTTATTTTTGCTTATTTTTTACTTTAGCTTTAACTGACGTAGAACTTGTAGAAATTGCGGGTCAAATAGAGATTGACCTAAATAATTCAGATATAGAAATAGGTTCATCAGATTTTGAACTTGATATAGTTCTTGATGCCGTTTGAACTGAAATAAGATGACACAGTTAATGATTAATTAAACTTGTAAAGATGCGGACAGTGCGATGCATTTTCCATTTTTTGACTTCGCTGCATATGCTTCGTAACAAATATATAATGAATTATCTGATTTTGAAGATAAAATTGGCAGAAAGTTTAATTTACAATTGACCTGAAGTACCGCCAGAAAGCGATACAATGATAGTGGCAATGAACCACCAGGAAAAACACATGTACTTAAGGCCATTACCTCCAAAGAAATCAAGAACAAATAAGGCTAAATATTTACCTGATAAAGCATTTAAAGAACAAAAAAATATATACCTGCATGCGCAGGATTTTTTTTTGGAAATATATACAAAATAAACAAATCAGCCTGCGGCAAAGAAATGATTCAGTTTTGACATTTTGGACCTCTACATGCAAACAGTATGTTCTCAGAACAAAAATTGTTTCTTCTTTAAACAGGTGTTTGTTTGAAGTGATACTTTTTTGATATATTGAGAACAATACATTATTCGTATTCTACCGCATTCAGCATGAAATGCAATTTGAGAGAACCCCTCAGTCTCTCATAGTTAGTAATAATCAGTCTAGTGTAGACTGTAGAAGTAGTGGCAACTCCTGCAGTGTTCTTAACACTGCATCATACTCATTAGCATATTTATGTCAATGGTATGCTCCAAAATATTAGAATATGTGTTATGTGTCAAGTAATAATATTATAGTTTATAAATAACAAATGAATAACTTGTAGCTGGAGAGAAAAGGTGCCACAGAACCACATTTAAATGCGCCATGTCAGTGCATCTCCTCCACATCAACAACAGCCACGTCTAGAAATGATTGGGCAGAGAAAAATAGTGCAGTGCCTTCCTCTACCTCAATCGTTCTTCGAAAAAATGGTTCTGGACCATCATCAAGTGTTATGTGTAGTGGCCGTGTCCACTCGTCGGGTTCAAGAAGATGCCCGAGCTACAACCAGCGTTAAGGATCACGGATTATGAGAGATAAATGCTTTTCCGGCAGCGGAGGTGGTGGGCTGCTTCTTCCACGCACAAGTAACTGGTGCAGGATATAAGTTGACTATATTGTTAAATAAATATATAAACATGCAATGTGTGTACTATATTATTATAAATAAAGAGTTAAGCCCGTTTTAGACGGCGCAATTTCTTGCTTCAAGTTTTCTTGCGCAAGAGCACAAGAAAACTTGAAGCAACAAAATTGCATGCAACTTTCGGTAGTGTATTACACGTTGCAATAACTTGCGGCAAGATTTGTAGTTATTTTAACTTTGTACCAATCGTCAAGAAGTACCAACATTATAACCCTATGTCAAATAACAATCAACCAAACATATATATTTATGTGTTCATTGTGATTTAGTTTTTTTTGTCGATTTGGATAAACTTATTTTTTCAACCGTTTTATAACGTTTTATTTTGTTATGGTAGTCAGGGTCGGTTGTAGTAAATAAAATCGGATTTTGTTCCCACAGCGCTATTAATATTTTAATATTGTCGTGGTTCCAGGATCCGGTCATTGTAATCTAAAATTAAATAAAAACGGCACAAAATTATTAAAATGGTTGTTCTTTATATAAAACGATAAAATAATATTTTATCGACGAACGGAAAATTGCTAAATCAAAAGCGATTTATTCGCTCGTTAATTATTTTCGCATAGAGTTCGTAATTTAATTTTATCGTCGTGTATAAAATTATATTTTTTCTATAGCACATTTTAAGTAAAAATAATTAAGTGTAAGCGTCAAAATTTATATTTGAAATTTTTTATAAAAATTAAAGTACTTTATCTGCCTTTGCTAAAATATTACTTTGTTTGGTTAAAGTGATGCTTTATCTACTTTTTTGAGTTGAACAAAGCACACTTTAACATCTGCTATAGAAAAATAGTTAGTAATTAATTACTTACTTTAAATGAAATGTCTTCTTAAAATATAAAAACAAACTGAAGTTCAAATGCCGACGGACGCTACAAAAATGGCGATTATAACAGTTGGCAACGGTATAACGAGCTTAAAATCACTATAAGGTTACTAGAAAATTGCAAGTTGCTGCAAGAAAAATAAAACATGCCCTATTTTCGTGCAAGTGTTGCGCTGCAATAAAACTTGCTGCAACTTTTGTTTTACACGAAGCAATTTTAGTTGTGCGACTTGCGCAAGAAAACTTGAAGCAAGAAATTGCGCCGTCTAAAACGGGCTTTACACAATACATGCAACAAATATGATGTGTGTGTTTTTTTATTGAACCTTCAAAATCCTTTATTATAATATACACAAATTAGAAGTACTTGTAAACAATACAATAAACAAATGTTTAAAGTAGATTATGTATTTACCTATAATTTATTAACAAAAAAATAATAACCTGTATGTCATTACCTGTTTTTGTTAATTTTCTCTCTTTTTACATTTCCTTTGTTGTTGTTCATTTATTTATGGTCCAGGAATAAGTATTAAACAGTTTTAACGTGATTGATTATGCTAAAAAGAAAATTTTGTTATTAAAATGTCACTCACATGTCCAGTAACATAAATATATATCTAATGAACTTTTTTCGAAAAATTTATTACAACATTTGTCAAAATTATCTTTTTTATTATAGCTCAATAAATATTCATATTTACAAATAATACATAAATTTAAAAGTTATATATTACTAAGTAATTAGAAATACGAGAAATTAATATTTTCAAAATAATCAGCGCCATCTTACGAGCATTAATTGAACTAATAGCAGTTACAAAACAAAAAGTAACTAGACCACATCAGCTGATCCAGCATTATGCAGAGGTGAACAAACACGACAAAAAATATATGGCAAAATGCATAAGTAGAGATATGCAAAGGTGGTCATTTGAATTGGTGTGTAATGCATATGTGACCACTTGGGCATACGGATATATAATTTTGTGGCGTTTCGCGCATACGGAGATAGGCATTTACGGATTTTTCAGGATAAAGAGATTTTAAAATGTGCACGCTGCGACCACCTTGCCTTAGCTGGCCATGTAGTTCGTTGTAGTTTGTTAGACAAATTTAATATATTATCCTATGTATTGCAAACCTCCGCAGACAAAAAGAATTCAAGATTTTTGCTACATTAAAAAAAAGCAACAAAGTTTTAAAATAAGTCATCAGAATCGCAGAAAGAATTTTTAACTTTTGCTGGAGTGTAATAATTGAACATAATATTAAACAGGGAAAACCATACGAAGAATTCGTTTTATTTTTATTTATTTATTCCTTTACAGCTGGACAGCAATAATGTGTCCTTATACAGGGTGTTCGAAAAATAGGGGACCAAATTTGGAAAATATATTAATCAACCCAAAACAAGAAAATAATCCTAATATACCCATGTCCGGAAACGAACCATTTCGGAATAAAACACTCTTTTGTTTGAATTTTGAATTTTATTTTTAGTAATGTTTTTTACTGTCAAAATTACAATAGTTACGTTAATATTGTAATTTGTTTATTCACATTTCCTTAGTAACTGTCACAATTTGTTGTCACTGTAATTAAATTATTTTGATATTGTTTTGAAACTTATCTATTAATATTGTATTGTTGGAGATAAGTTGATAGGGCTTTATTTTTTGCATAATAGATTAACGGGAAATTTGTTTCTACATTATCTGAAAAATAATTTACCAAATTTATTGGCGAATGTTTCACTATTCACACGGCATCATATGTGGTTATGCACGCCTCCACATTTTAGTTTCCAAGTAAGACAATTTCAAAATTTATTTCTGGATCGGTGGATAGGCAGAGGTGGTCTAACTACGTGGCCTCCACGTTCACTAGACTTGAATCCGTTTGATTTTTATTTTTGGGTTCATTTAAAGAGCTTAGTTTATTCGACGCCCATTAATAACGTAGAGAATTTGCGGCAAAGACTGTTTCAATAGTATAAGACTAAAACCAGGATTATTCGAACGTGTCCGACAATCAATGAGAAGACCTCTAGAATGTTGCATGCAACTTCAAGGAGGACATTTTGAACAACTATTGTAATTTTGAGAGTATAAACATTACTAAAAAATAAAATTCAAAATTCAAACAAAAGAGTGTTTTATTCCGAAATGGTTCGTTTCCGGACATGGGTATATTAGGATTATTTTCTTGTTTTGGTTTGATTAATATATTTTCCAAATTTGGTCCCCTATTTTTCGAACACCCTGTATATGGGTTTCGTATATTTAGAATTTAGTATTGTGCATGTGCGTCATTATTACAATGCATGTTATTTGCCATAAACAATTTCTATATTATTGGATAATATTTGTCTGTCATATATTTGCTAACCATTTTGCCTATTCTCAAAGCAATCTGCCACTTTCCGCAAGTTATTTTTGTGGGAAAAATAATGCAAACTGATATCTTTTCTGGCATAACTTTTACATTGAGGTACTGAACAATACCTCCGAATTTCCATATTGTGCTAAACGTAAAAAAAAATGGTTTAAATAATCCGAAAACGTAAAACAAACTATAAGTTACAGCTAGTTATATGGCATTTCAATGTACTGATCACCACTAGCAACTTCCTCGTTTTTCCGCCAGGGGCCAACTCTTTCGCGGCGCACTCCCTATAGAACAGTTTGATCTTTTTTCGTTATTATAATTGTTTAACCTTAATATTTGTTGTTTAATAAAAATATATGCGTGGATATAGTTTACACACATCATTTTAAAACTTTGGGTATGTTATTAAGTATTTTGTTGTTTGTAATATGAATTATAATATCGTTTCGATGATTCGTTTGCAGCTACTATTGTATATTATTATGGCAAGTAAAAGTAAACGATACTGCTCAGTGCCGCAATGTAATAATTATAAATCTGATAACATAAGTATTCACGCATTTCCAAAAGATCCAGTTCTCTTAAAAAAATGAGCAACCGTACTTCGATTTGGTAAACGAATTACAAAAGGGATGTCTGTTTGTTCTGACCATTTTGTGCCTTCTGATTTTCATCCACGTAAGTTAAAATTACGAATTTGTTTTATGAATGATTGAAATAATATTATGTGATTACAGTTCGTGCCTACTCTACTAAACGATATTTAAAAATTGGAGTTGTGCCATCACAAAAAATACCAGTTAGAAAATATGACAAACCAGAACCGTCAACATCAAGTTCATCGCGAATGTCTAGAGCACAGCGAAGATGTGGCAAACGGTATTTTTTTATATTTATAACGTTTTTTACTCTACTTCATAAAAAATTGATTTTTAGAGAATTACTAACGAAAATCACAGAACATATGGATATGGAAGATAACGACACGACAGATGCTGAAGAGACCGCCGAATTAATTAATGCAAGTTTGGATCAGCAGAATACTGCCACAACACAAGAAAAAATACTTGTTGATACATGTGTGCAAGTTAATTTAGTAACAAGTAAACTTGAAATTCGATTTCATGAATATCTATTGACATCGTCAAAAAAATTAAGTGTCTATGCCGGAATCAACCTGGAAATCTTGCACCTCGTTACAAATTTAGTGAGAAATACATTAAAATTATTCCCGAAATTAAATACTGACAATATTCAAAAAAAGATATGTCTTATCTTAACAAAATTAAAATTAGATTTAAGTTTTCGTGCTCTTGCAATTTTGTATGAAGTATCTACTACTACAGCACAGAATTATTTTCATGATTACATACAAGTTTTATATTTAGCCTTAAAACCTGCTATATACAGGATGTTCATTTTAAATGGGACACCATTGCTATCTCGGGAACTATAAGAGCTACGAGGTCGGTTAAATTAGCAAACAATTTCTATTTTACAACAATATTAACATAAAACAAACAAAAAATTTTTAAAACCAGTGGTTCTCAAAATACGTGTCCCAACTTTTTTATTTTAAATGTGAACCTATTTTTTTATTTGCTTATTCAATAGAGAATTTTATTCTGAATTCAATGTCATAATATTATCATACCCTAACATAACGATTTTTTTTAGAAAAATGCATCTGAAGTTTCAAATTAATTTGATTAAAATATGACAATAATAAGAGTGCCACGACGGAAAAAACGGAATACCTTGACAGAAAGAATATACTTTTTCAGGGGGCTGAAACAGTATTGCAATGCGTGAAACCAAATTTCAATCTAGATCTCGTTGAAAAACTTTTCCGAAGCCGATCATAGATGTCGTTAGTAGTACCGTGATAGCTCTATAAAAATCAAAATTCAATAAATTTGAATTTAGTAGTCTCTGCTCATTTAGATATTCCTACCTATGTAGTGGTTTGTGGATACCTATACCTATTTAATAATTGAATATTGTAACTTGTGACAGTGTCATAATTTTATTCATAAACAAGATTAATAATATTAAAGAAAGAAGCACTTAAAATGTATCAAGTAAGTAGTACAGTTTTCATTCAAAATTCCCATGTCTTTAAACTGGAATTCAATCTGTTGGCCAGATTATATTAAAATAAAAATTTTAATTCAATTTCTTATTGTCATTTTCAGTCAACTAAATTATATGTGGTATGTCCTAATCCCCATGGACGACTATTTTATTTTCGAAAACAGGAAATATTGAGAAATATCTGGCTGGAGAGACTCAACAGAACGGATTTGGCCAATTTTAGCACAGAACAATTTAAAAACAATTTTAGAGTATGCGAAATATATTTTGAAAATGATCATTTTGTAAATATTTAAAGCAAGTATAAATAAAAATATTATAAT
Source organism: Stenolophus ochropezus (assembly GCA_035578165.1). Taxonomy (NCBI): domain Eukaryota; kingdom Metazoa; phylum Arthropoda; class Insecta; order Coleoptera; family Carabidae; genus Stenolophus; species Stenolophus ochropezus. The sequence goes on along the minus strand of JAQOWZ010000065.1, from coordinate 353,098 downwards.
AACAAATGTTACATTGTTTCATTTAATTTCTGTATATTATTATATTTATGGAAATATACGTTTAAGCCTTTATACAGGGTGGCCCAGCGAAAATTATCTGCGCAATTTTTGGCCACTTAACTGTAATTTTGCAAAAAACGCTCGAACACGTCAATTTTAATATAAAAGGGGACACCTAAATGGATTAGTACCAATGGCATAAATTCAACCCTAAAATGGGTGTGGACTGCACCTCAAAAATTTTAAATGGAAAAGGGTGTCAAACATGACACAGTTCGAAAGGCCTTTCAATTCTCTTTTCAACAGTTTTTTTATTTTTCAAATCCGATCATTAGTTCCAGAGAAATATCGTTTAAAACAAATTTTATCAGGTGTGCAAAACTGCAATCAAGTAGGCTTAAACAAATGACAGAAACTCAAGTATCAGTTTATGAGGTGTTCAAAATGACTGTTTCCAACTTCCATACAATAATAAAGATTTTGCTCAAAATTTTGGAGATACGGTACGTTGCCGTAAATCTTCTGAAAATCCGGGTAGCGTGGCATAAAGTTTAGACTTCAAATAACCTCACAAAAAAAATCCAACTTACAAATTACTTGTTTGTTACAAACAACTTGGCAAAATAATTGTTTATTTATTTTATGTCATTTGTTTTAGCCTACTTTATTGCAGTTTTGCACACCTGATAAAATTTGTTTTAAACGATATTTCTCTGGAACTAATGATCGGATTTGAAAAATAAAAAAACTGTTGAAAAGAGAATTGAAAGGCCTTTCGAACTGAGTCATGTTTGACACCCTTTTCCATTTAAAATTTTTGAGGTGCAGCCCACACCCATTTTAGGGTTGAAGTTATGCCATTGGTACTAATCCATTCAGGTGTCCCCCTTTATATTAAAATTGACGTGTTCGAGCGTTTTTTGCAAAATTAATGTTAAGTGGCCAAAAAATGCGCTGATAATTTTCACTGGGCCACCCTGTATATGTATTTCCATAATTATAATATTAAGAATATTTTTTATAAATATAAAATAAAATGTATTTAAAATTCCCGCCATTACAGAGCTTGTCAAATTTAGTTCCCGAAGCCGATCCTAAGGGGCGCTAAAATTTGTTTTCACAGATGATAAGGTAGATATCCAATCTTCTACAAATATATTTCCTTAATCTATGATACTTTTTTCTTCAAACGTCATAAAAGTGACATCTTCTGTGACGTGATTGACAAGGTTAAAGTTTAATTTCTATGCCTCCGTAACATAGTTTTTTATTCTAGCCGCCGTATAATATTGTCGCCGCCGTATAATATTATCGCCGCCGTATAGCCAATAAGAAGTAACTTGTACAATAGAAACCTGTAATATCGCCCTAAATGTCACTATAAAAACTAGATAACCTAAGAATAAAGTTACTAAAAATTATGAATAACTGACAGGTAACCTACATATTAAACGTCAAATAGTAATTTATTTTTTAAAATTTCTAAGTTTGAAGAAAAAATAGAATGTGTTATTCAGAGTAAAAGTGTCTTTATATGCCTCGCATGCAATTGTCCGATTCGCTTCGCTCGTCGTGCAAACTTCCATGCTTGCCTCACAAAGTATCACTTTTACTCTTAATAACACAATATACTATTATTCACTTCTTTCTGTCAAGGCACTCTAATTCCAGCTTAAAAAATGACGTGTATTCCGTTTTTTTCCGTCATGGTACTCTTATTATTGTCATATTTTAATCAAATTAATATAAAACTTCAAATGCATTTTTCTCAAAAAAATCGTTATGTTAGGGTATGATAATATTATATCATTGAATTCAAAATAAAATTCTCTATTGAATAAGCAAATAAAAAAAATAGGTTCACATTTAAAATAAAAAAGTTGCGACCCGTATTTTGAGAATAACTGGTTTTAAAATTTTTTTGTTTGTTTTATGTTAATAGTGTTGTAAAATAGAAATTGTTTGCTAATTTAACCGACCTCGTAGCTCTTATAGTTCCCGAGATAGCAATGGTGGCCCATTTAAAATGAATACCCTGTATTTTCCTACAAAAGAAGAAAATATGTGTAATATGCCTAAATGTTTTTCAAAGTATAGAAAAGTAAGAATCATTATAGATGCCACAGAAGTTTCGGTGCAAAGAACAGTTTGCCTGGATTGCAGAATCCGAACGTATTCGCACTATAAAAAGACACACACTGCAAAGTTGTTAATTATTATATCCCCAGCTGGATTAATAATGCATGTGAGTTCTGCTTACGGTGGACATGTGTCTCACAAGGCAATGTTTAATGAAGAAAAAATAATTGATTTGCTTGAACCTTATCACGACGAGATCATGGTGGATAAAGGAGTTCTGATTGAAAACGAATGTGCAGAAGTTGGTATTAAGCCCCATTCACAACCCTAATTTGGTGAAATTAGCAGCAGACAAATTTCGTGAAATTACGTCCACCGTTCACATCTCCTAATTTCGGAGTAGTGCTAACTAGTACAAAAATCTTCTAACAAGTTGTTTACAAATAGCGTCCATGTCAGATATGTCAGAATTGTGTTGTTTGTTGTTGCTGATGTTGGTTGGAGTCGTTAGTTTTTATTAAACTTTATAAATTAGTAATTTAAAAAAGTAAAAATGGTTACGGAAGAAGATTTTGTAAACATAGTAGCACGTTATCCTTGTTTGTATGATAAATCACAAATTCATAAAAATTCAGTACAAACTAAATGCTAACTTCCACTAACCAAGCATAAATGAGTTCATCCAAACTACAATGTTTTTTTGTATATTAGTAGAACGAACCCCAAATTAGCCGAAAAAGTTTGGAGTTTGCAAACTTCAGTTCAAATTTCACCAAAGTAGACGAAATTAGAATGATGTGAACTACTATACAGGTTTGCCATATGACTAACTTCACAAATTTCAACAAATTTCACCAAATTTCGGGCTGTGAATGGGGCTGAAGCTTTGCAAACTGCTTCTATAGCAAGAGCACGCGTTCATGTAGAACGCTCCATACAAAGAATAAAAATTTATAAAATATTTACAAACAAATTGCAGTGGTCATTGGTGCCGTATTTAAGTGAAATGATGACGGTAATTTGTGCTTTAGTTAATTTGTCAAGGCCTATATTAAGTGATGACAAATTTATTATGTAAATATAGGTTTATTTTTATAATTATTTTATTGTTTTATTTCCTATTGTATGATCCTTAAAACTATAGGGAAAGGTATGTATTTTAAAATAAAAAAATGGGTAACTGTTAATAATTAATTTTATTTATGTACGGAAGAACTTTTTCAAAATATACACGTTGTAAGCAATTTATTAAATTCTTACAAAATTCTATATCTTTTTTAACTTTAATTATATGAATTGATTTGTCAGCGAAAGAGCTATAAATTACAAAATCCGTGTAGTCCACGTTTAAAAGATACATTCCCAGCTGTATTTGTCCATAATACGTATGCTGTTTTTTTAAAAAATATTCTTCATTTTCTTCATACAAATAATTTAATTCAGATAAAATATCTACTGCAGGTTTTAGTTTACCAGCTACGGGGCATTTGATTTCTAATAAAAACCCTTGGTCTGTTATGCCATCTGGACTTTTCCCAACCATGGCACTTTTTTATTTACAACAAAACCACATTCCTTTACTTCTTGATTTGATACAATTTTGTACAAGTTCCTGGCATTCGGCTCTTATTGTTTTCCATAATTCGTCCCGCTGAAAGTTGAATTAAAGAAATTATGTAGTTTTGTGTCCCAATCAGGAGTCTTATTTTTACTGTATGTAAAAAAGCTGTAGCAAGTAGAACCAGTTAGTCGATATTTTCGAAAATTTCGCCAGAAATTATTATTGTTTTGTCCAATTGTATTCAAAAATACAGGTGGCCCAGTAAACATAAAACATAACCTGAAAACAGAAGTTAATAACGTTTTATAGGTTTATAATACGTTATACAACGCTTCAAAAAATTAGGAAATAATCTACTCCATATATACAATGTGAAGTAAACCCTTTCCCCTCTTATTTATTTGTAATATAATTGTAATTAAATTCAAAAGAAACTCTTATGGCAAAATAACACGTACTCACGTTGTTTGGAAAGGTTTGAAGTAAATTCCAACTACCCGCAATACATTGACATCATCACTTACCCTGTCCATTGCTATACGTTGAAGAAAGCGTAATAGAGATATATCTTGCATCGCACACAGCTGTTACAGTGCACTTGGTGCGCATGCTCATCACCCAAGAAGATAGTGTTTCAAAGTCACATTTCATATTTAAATAAAATAAATAAATATAGAAATTTGAAGAAAAAAATGAATTATTGTACATAACACTGTAATAATCATTTAATATTGTTTATTGATAATAAAATTACTACAGCGCGAAATTTATAATATTTTAAGCTGTTTTGTATAGGGAGTGCGTCGGCCGCTAGGTGTCTCACCGAAGGACATAGCTTAAAATATTTTAAATTTCGCGATGTAGTAATTTTATTATCAATAAACAATATTAAATGATAATTACAGTATTATGTACGATAATTTATTACTTTCTTCAAATTTCTATATTTATTTATTTTATTTTAAATAATAAAAGTGACATTGAAACACTATTTTCTTGCGTGATGAGCCTGCGCACAAAGTGCACTGTAACGGCTGTGTGCGATGCAAGACATATCTCTATTACGCTTTGTTGACCGTGTGGATCGCTGAGGATCAGCGGTTTACTAATAGGTATATGAACTAGAGACAGTATACGCCAGCTAGGGTAGACATTGTTTTGTAGCAAACATGGTGAAGTGGGAGGGAGGGTGATGCCCCTACAACGGTGTATTGCTTGTTGCATTCTTTGTTTACAAATGTCATTTGAGCGTGCCGTACGCGTGGTTTTGTGTCCACATTTGTAATTAAACTATGCAAATTAGCTGAAAAATGCTTCAGACAACAAGAAGCACAAGGTTTAAGAAGCAAAAATATTTTAGAATTTTTATTAATTCGACTAGTGGACATGATGCCACACAATATTTTAAATGAATTTAATTTAAATCATTTATTAGAAGATCAACCTCTAAATAACCATGGGATACAAATTATTAAAAGTATTACAAAACAATATTTTAATTTGCGTTTGTTTCACACAAGTAAAAAAAAATCCGATATTAAAGACAGAATTAGAAGTAAATTAACAAAAACCATTCTTTTTAAAAATCAGTAAAATACTTTGTAAATATATATATACAGGGTGAGTCTGGGAAGACGCCCCCCCCTTTAACTTTTTTATTATAAGTAATAGAAAAAAATGGCTTATATAAAAGTTTTATAATTTTACATATACTATTTGATGGCAGATGTAGATATTTTTTATAAAGTCAGGTTTACAAGATACGACTATCAACTTTTATTTTTCAAATGACAACCTATAATTATTTTGATAAAATAGAAACCGCCATTTTTTTCTCTTTTCAACGATGTATTAACTTTTATTAATGTATTTGAAAAATTTCGAGAAAAATGAGATCATTTAGAAACGTCAGAAATAATTTTTAAGCAAATATCATAGGTGGCTATGTTTCTCAAAATTGGGTAAACATCTTTCTCAGTAAGTAACAAACAAATTTATACATTTTTGACATTAATTTAATTGTTTTACATTGTTACGTTTTGTTTATTTTCATATAGCCACCTATGATATTTATTTAATAATTATTTCAAATATTTTTAAATACCTCATTTTTCTCGAAATTTTTCGAATACATTAATATAAGTTAATACATCGTTGAAAAGAGAAAAAAATGACGGTTTCTATTTTATTAAAATAATTATAGGTTGCCATTTGAAAAATAAAAGTTGATAGTCGTATCTTGTAAAGCTGACTTTATAAAAAATATCTACATCTGCCATCACCTAGTATATGTAAAATAATAAAACTTTTATAAGAGCCATTTTTTTCTATTACTTATAATAAAAAAGTTAAAGGGGGGGGCGTCTTCCCAGACTCACCCTGTATATACAGGTTGTTCCATTTAAAAGTGCCACCATTGCTATCTCGAGAACTATAAGAGCTACGAGGTTGGTTAAATTAGCAAAGAACCACCATTTTACAAGACTAATACAATGAGCAAAAAAAATTTTTTTTTCAACCTGTGGTTCTCAAAATACGGGACACAATTTTCTTATTTTAAATGGAAACGTATGTTTATTTTTAGGTTATTCGATAGAGTATTTTTTTCTGAATTCAATGATATAAATATATCATACTCTAATATAACAAAATAACTGAGAAAAATGCATGGTAGATTTATTTGTATTTTATTTATATCTGGCTGAAATAAGAGTGCTTTGGATAGAAAACAATTCATTTTCTTCTTAAAACTGACAGTTCAAGCAAATAAAATTTAACAAAAAATAATCAAACAATGTTAGACAGAACTACATGTCTATGTTTTCTAACCATAGCACTCTTGTTTCAGCCAGATATAAATAAAATGCATATAAATTTAACATGCATTTTTCTCAATTATTTTGTTATATTAGTATATAATGGGTCGCGTGCACGTGACGTCACGGCCATTTAAAAATGTCTGCCTGGTGGACCAACATGCCATTGTACACCACGCAGAAATAGCCAAAAATGCCTCAATTCTGTGTTGTGGGATTTCAAAAAAAAGTGGAATTGGGGATGGAATATATTTTCATAGGTTTCCCCCAGAAAAAGATAATAGAGGTAGGATTATTCCTTTGGCGGTAGAAAGACGGAAAAAGTGGATAAATGCAGTTAAGAGACAACACTTAACAGAATATAAAATAAAATACGACAGTATATGTTCGAGACATTTTATTAAAGGTATTTTGTTGTCCCTAATACCTTAATTCTTTGAATACAAACAATAGTAAATTACTATTTGGCATTCTCTTAAAGTACCTACCTAACGGAATTATGACAAATATAGGTAGAAAGTTTGCCCGGTGGTTCGAAACAAATTATTATATATATTATTGTTTAAACTAATTTAGAAAAAATATTATTTAAATATGATTTATATAAAACCCATATTTTTATGAATTTTAAATAGGTACTTGTGTTGTGATAAATGTTATCGTATCCAAATATGCTCAAAAATTATTGCAAAATTCAAGGGAAATCTGCTAATTTGGAAGATAAAAACAATCCCGATTGGATACCATCGTTAAATATGGGCTATGCAAAAGCATGTTATAATGCAAATAAAAGTTTACAGCGTTATAACAGATTAACAGATCGACATGTTAAGGTTTGAAAGTTTTAATAACAAAAATATGTTGTAATTATTATTTACTTATAAACATACATATCACTGACTTGTTTAGAATGGTAGTAGTATATGTCATGTGAATATTTTTTACTAACAACTCATAATGCATTTATCATATATCATTCATTCATTACTAAAGTTACTAATAATTAGTAAATGTTACTCCTTTTAGAAAAAATGTACTAAGTTTGGTAAATGATTTTATTACATACATGAAAATAACAAATTTATATAATTACAGAAACAAGCTGTAAGTTGTAAGTGGAGCCTGTTTCTGTAAATGAGGAACAGGCTATTATTAACATTGCTAGCACTAGTTCTTGCACTAACGAAAAATTACCTCACACTGAAACTAATTATGAAACTTCTACAAATGTGACAGATTTGAAAAATGAAATAATATGTTTGAAAAATCTCTCCAAAACTCTATAAGACAAATAACCAGCATGTTGTACAATGGAAACGAAGCGAGTGAATTGGTTTGTTGGTCCACCAGGCAGGCGGGTTGCATACTTCGAGTCACGTGCTGCACGCGACCTATATGTACATATCGCTGAATTCAGAAAAAAATACTTAATCGAATAACCTAAAAATAAACATACGTTTCCATTTAAAATAAGAAAGTTGTGTCCCGTATTTTGAGAACCACTGGTTAAAAAAATTATTTTTTTTGCTCATTGTATTAGTCTTGTAAAATGGTGGTTCTTTGCTAATTTAACCAACCTCGTAGCTCTTATAGTTCTCGAGATAGCAATGGTGGCACTTTTAAATGGAACACCCTGTATATGTTTATATAAAAAAATGTTTCCTAATTTCCTTGAAAATACCATTTTTTTTAAGTAATTATTTTTGTTAGATTTTGTATGAATGATTTTTTAAATAGACAATGGTAAGTAATAAATAAAAATATTTTTTCAAATTGTGCATCTATGCGTGATTGATAGTTTTATATAAATATTCACTTAACATATTCGTAATAATTTTTAAATATTTATCTAAACTTGTCAAAAACCTAAAATAATAATAATAAATAAATTATTACATTCAAATATTAATGCATCTATCAGTCTTTGACGTTCGAAGGTCAAAATGTACTCCAACAGCAACCCGCTATACTCCGTTATAGGGGAACCGCACCGCTCCCCGAACCCCACATGTTGGCTTCACAACAAAAGCACCCATACTCTCTATAGTTCATATACGCTCGAAGGGGCGATATTACAAAAACAAATAAAAGAAAACAATGACAGCTACAATGATGCCTCTAGCGAGCAATGCTTAAACAGTATTAACAACACGGGCGCCTCTAGTGAGAAACGCTTAAACAATACTTTCACTATATCCATCTCTATGTTTCCCTTTCTGGCTTACCCAAAACAAAACATTCAATATAGACGGATAGGGAATGTTTTGCCTATAGCTATATTTTGTAGTTGCTTCTGATCTATCTCTGCGAGTGGATTACTTGGGATCAGTAAGTACAGTAGAGAGGGTAAACTGATCCGGTCAAATGGAATGAAAAATAAGTGATCCGGATTCAAAAGTGTAAGGTAGATCAGATCCAAGTGGCAAATGGAATACGCCTATAGGCTAAAAATTGGAAAGTGAGTTATCAATGGATAAGCACTTTTTGAAGTTCCTAGAACACGATCTTAATATTTTACGATGATGTCTGTCTGTGTGTGTGTGGATGGATGGATGTTGTAACGATTATTCAAATACTAGTCAATAAGAAGAGTTGAAATTTTGGATATATCATTCTGATACCTTAGATTAGAACTGATTAGATTTTTGGTGTTATTTGTGCACCCGAAAGTGGTGTTTTCTCATCTGAAGTGTTTTTCTCAAATATCATAATTAATTACAAAAATATGAGAATATTTGTAAATAATAATTTAATATTATGTCATTAGCTAATAGTTGTTTGTATATAGTCGCCGCCAGCCCATATAGGAGTGACGACACTGGATCGTCATGTCAATGTTCCTATGAATAAAGATTTCCTTTTAGTTCATATTAAGCTTCAAACATACCACTACGATTAGTAAATATAATTATATTTCATTCTAAATATTTAATATTTAAACGGTGGACGTAATTTCACGAAATTTTACACCGAAGCCCCATTCACAGCCCTAATTTGGTGAAATTAGCAGCAGAAATTTCGTAAAATTACGTCCACCGTTCACATCTCCTAATTTCGGAGTAGTGCACATCTAATACAAAAAATCTTGTAACAAGTTGTTTACAAATAGCGCCCATGTCAGATGTGTCAGAACAGCAAAACAACGAAAAAAAACACGTTTGACTTCTCACAAAAGTTGTCCTGCAGATTACAATAAATAAATCATTTGTACTAATCTCTGGTTATATTATTGTACTTACTTGAAAAAGACAGATAATAAATATAATCAGCAAAACGAAACCTTCAAAATTACAAATTTATAAAAATTCAGTTCAAACTAAATGCTAACTTCCACTAACCAAGCATAAATGAGTTCATCCAAACTACAATGTTTTTTTGTATATTAGTAGAACGAACCCCAAATTAGCCGAAAAAGTTTGGAGCATAGATTAAGGAAATATATTTGTAGAAGATGGGATATCTACCTTATCATCTGTGAAAACAAATTTTAGCGCCCCTTAGGATCGGCTTCGGGAACTAAATTTGACAAGCTCGGTAATGGCGGGAATTTTAAATACATTTTATTTTATATTTATAAAAAATATTTCTTAATATTATAATTATGGAAATACATATATAAATGCTTAAACGTATATTTCCATAATTATAATAATATACAGAAATTAAATGAAAGAATGTAACATTTGTTATTATATATATTTTTATTTATACTTGCTTTAAATATATACAAAATGATCATTTTCAAAATGTATTTCGCATACTCTAAAATTGTTTTTAAATTGTTCTGTGCTAAAATTGACCAAATCCGTTCTGTTGAGTCTCTCCAGCCAGATATTTCTCAATATTTCCTGTTTTGGATAATAAAATAATCGTCCATGGGGATTAGGACATACCACACATAATTTAGTTGACCGGCCAACAGATTGAAGTCCAGTTTAAAGACATGGGAATTTTGAATGAAAACTGTACTACTTACTTGAAACATTTTAAATGCTTCTTTCTTCAATATTATTAATCTTGTTTATGAATAAAATTATGACACTGTCACAAGTTACAATATTCAATTATTAAATAGGTGTAGGTATCCCACAAACCACTACATAGGTAGGAATATCTAAATGAGCAGAGACTACTAAATTCAAATTTATTGAATTTTGATTTTTATAGAGCTATCACGGTACTACTAACGACATCTATGATCGGCTTCGGAAAAGTTTTTCAAAGAGATCTAGATTGAAACTTTGTTTCACGCAGTGCAATACTGTTTCAGCCCCCTGGTTTGGAGTTTGCAAACTTCAGTTCAAATTTCACCAAAGTAGACGAAATTAGAATGATGTGAACTACTATACAGGTTTGCCATATGACTAACTTCACTAATTTCAACAAATTTCACCAAATTTGGGGCTGTGAATGGGGCTTGACGTGGGTGTTGTAAAAAATATATTCTATCATCTTTCCATGCAAGAAATATAGAATAGATAATAAGTAAAAGATTTATTATATTTCATTTCATTTAATTAATACATACAAAAACAACAAACCTAGATATAACAAGCATCAGGAAGTCAATAGGTCGCGTGCAGCACGTGACTCGAAGTAGGCAACCCGCCTGACTGGTGGACCAACAAACCAATTCACTAGCTTCGTTTCCATCAAGCAACAACCTGGTTCTTTGTGTTATAGAGTTTTGGAGAGATTTTTCAAAGATATTATTTCATTTTTCAAATATGTCACATTTGTAGAAGTTTCATGATCAGTTTCAGTGTGAGGTAATGTTTCGTTAGTGCAAGAACTAGTGCTAACAATGTTAGTAATAGCCTGTTCCTCATTTACAGAAACAGGCTCCACGGAAGAACTTACAGCTTGTTTCTATAATTGTATAAATTTGTTATTTTCATGTATATAATAAAATCATTTACCAAAATAAATACATTTTTTATAAAAGGAAGACCATTTACTAATTATTTAGTAACTTTAGTAATGACTGAATGATATATGATAAATGCATTATGAGTTGTTAGTAAAAGTTATTTACATGACATATACTACTACCATTCTATTCAAGTCAGTGATATGTATGTTTATAACTAAATGATAATTACGACATATTTTTGTTAATAAAACTTTCAAACCTTAACATGTCGATCTGTTAATCTGTTATAACGCTGTAAACTTTTATTTGCATTATAACATGCTTTTGCATAGCCCATATTTAACGATGGTATCCAATCGGGATTGTTTTTATCATCTAAATCAGCTGGTTTCCCTTGAATTTTGCAATAATTTTTAAGCATATTTGGTTACGATAACATTTATCACAACACAAGTACCTATTTAAAATTAATAAAAATATGGGTTTTATATAAATCATATTTCAATAATATTTTTTCTCACTTAGTATAAACAAAAATATATATAATAATTTCGAACCACCGGGCAAACTTTCTACCTATATTTGTCATAATTTCGTTAGGTACTTTATGAGAATGCCAAATACTAATTTATATTTGTTTGTATTCAAAGAATTAAGGTATTAGGGACAACAAAATACCTTTAATAAAATGTCTCGAACATATTCTGCCGTATTTTATTTTATATTCTGTTAAGTGTTGTCTCTTAACCGCAGTTGTCCACTTTTTCCGTCTTTCTACCGCCAAAGGAATAATCCTACCTCTATTATCTTTTTCTGAGGGAAACCTATAAAAATATATTCCATCCCCAATTCCACTTTTTTTTGAACATCCCACAACAACACAGAATTGAAGCATTTTTGGCTATTTCTGCGTGGTGTACAATGGCATGTTGGTCCACCAGGCAGACATCTTTAAATGGCCGTGACGTCACGTGCACGCGACCCATCAAAGTAGGTACTCATAACCTTTATAACCAACTTATTGCAAAAATAAATAATAATTAGATCAAATTGCCATAATTATTTTTCAAAAAATATTCAATCAGTTGTTAATATGGTGAATATTAGTGTTACACACTGTATATTATTAATAAAAATTGAAATAATTTATTTGAATATAATTACAAAACAAAACAAAAAGTAACTAGACCACATCAGCTGGTTCAGCATTATGCAAAGGTGAACAAACACGACAAAAAATAAGTGGCAAAATCCATAAGTAGAGATATGCGAAGGTGGTCATTTGGGTTGGTGTGTAATGCATATGTGACCACTTGGGCATACGGATATATAATTTTATAATATAATAAATGAAACTAGGGAACGCGATTTTTCTCGAAAGTTATAAGAGATACAAAAAAATATTTCAAATAAAATTGTTATTGTTTTTAGTAAGCTACGTAAATTAATGTAAATCAGAAAAAATATATTTTAATTTTTGGAGATATAACTATTTTTGACTTTTTTTTAAATGGTACGCCCTGTATATTTTTATACTATTTAGTACGAAATAATTTTTACTTTAAAAAAGTTCTATAAGTTATACCTTCTAAACTTAATAGTATTCGAGTTATTGAAAAAAATATTAAAAAAATTTTACTGGAAAATAAAGCTGGCTATGGAACAAAATTTGACATTTGTATTAGTTTATTGTTATAAGTTTGTACAAAAGATTGATAACTTAGACTATTATTTGTTATAAAAGTGGAAGAATACTCAATTAACGAGAATGTGAAAAATTTAATGTACATTTGTAAATTAAAATGTGCCGTAATTGGTAATTTAATAATTTTGTTTTCACAGCCAGCTTTAATTTCGAGTAAAACTATTTTAATATTTTCTTCAATATCTCGAATTCTATGAAGTTTAGAAGGTACAACTTATAAAACTTTTTTAAAACAAAAATTATTTCGTACTTAATAGTATAAAAATATACAGGGCGTACCATTTAAAAAAAAAGTCAAAAATAGGTATATCTCCGAAAATGAAAATATTTTTTTTCTTATTTACATTAATTTATGTAGTTTACTAAAAACATTAACAATTTTATTTGAAAGATTTCTTTGTATATCTTATAACTTCCAAGAAAAATCGCGTTCCCTAGTTTCATTTACACCCTGTATGCTTGCATGTGGTTTTGATGCAATAAATTGCCAATATAATTGTTTCAAATATCATTTTATTAATGTAAAATGGTAATGGTAACGTGGAGATATTTTTCCGTAGCGCAGAGCAAGAGCTACGCAGCCAACAAATTAGTTTACATTATTTTTCACAAAAACCTCACTTAAGGTAGCTATGACAAATAGCTCTTGAAATCTGCGAACAAAATAAATAAATATATGGCTATCTGCTTATATTTTAAAGAAAGTGATACCGTGTAGTGATAACACATAACATAACAGCAAAATAACAATCAAATCTTCTCATGTCTCTACATGTTCACATACACTACAAATAGTTTTAACTTTAATAATAAATTGACAAAATTTTTATAAAACATAGCATTAGTCTGAAGTGTCAGCCAGTGGCGTGTCTTGTCTGATCGTGTAGATAAGCAACATAGCCCGCCCTGTCCAATTGGATGGGTTGCCGCACAACGGCTCGGTGTGTGCTGGCCTTGCAGAGACTGTAGGCTGACAACCTGCATCACTAAAATGCAAGTAAAACTGTCATGAAACAAGTACCTCAGGTACTTGAGGCCCTATTCCTCAGAGGAATGTTGTGCCATATACAGGGTGGCTGATTTTTCATTGTCCAGGCCATATCTCCTGAAGTATTAAATATACAAGAAAAAGCTATATAGGAAACTTGTGTAATAAGACCTGGTCTATAAAATAGCGTTGACAGATGTTTTCCATGGCCTACTGATTTGGCGGAAATATATTTCACTTTGGTTTTTTAAATGGAACACCCTGTATATTTTTACGGAATAAGATTCTACATCAATTTCTCTTTACAATTATGTAAAACAAGTGGAGGTTTGCCATTAATTTATGCTTAATAATGTAAAAAATAAAATTATGTGATCCGGCTGTGATTTGCAATTATTTTATTGTTTATACCTTTAGACAACTGCCAAGAAACAGACAAAAGTGATTATTAGTTGAAAAGGTGTTGTACTTCGTAATTACAAAAGAAAAACTTGAAACTTAAATTAAGGTTGTTTTAATTTTATTGATTATAGAGCATATTATAATAAAAATAATGTCAACTTATAATTTTGTTTTGTTGTTTTGTGTTACTTATTAAATAAAAACCATAAAACTCTTCTAATAAACACTTGTATCAGATTTATAAAAAAAATAGTGATTAAAAATGAGGAAACACAGCCGACTTATATCATTTTATTTTTTGCATTATTAAGCATAAATTAAAGGCAAACCCCCACTTGTTTTACATAATTGTAAAGAGAAATTGATGTAGAACCTTATTCCGTAAAAACATACTAGGTGTTCCATTTAAAAAACCAAAGTTAAATATATTTCCGCCAAATCAGTAGGCCATGGAAAACATCTGTTAACGCTATTTTATAGACCAGGTCTTGCTACACAAGTTTCCTATTTAGCTTTTTCTTGTATATTTAATATTTCAGGAGATATGGCCTGGACAATGAAAAATCAGCCACCATGTATATATATATATATATATATATATATATATATATATATATATATATATATATATGTAGGATCGAATTCAATGAAACAGCACCAATTAATTAAATAAACTTTATTGTAATGAACAGAATTCAAAATATCTTAGCATTTATAAAATTCTCATCTTCTTTTTTCTATCTGTCAATCAACAATTACCTGTCACCATCTAAAAACAAAAAATGTCTCCTGCCTATTTTTATTTTATCGTATCAATCGAAGATGGCGACAAATCTTCATTCTCACATTCGGCCTTTCCTGACGTGACCTCAGTCCCTGAGGGATAAGGTTTCATATAGTCTGCTGCGGATGACGTCTGTTTGGGACCTTCTCCTTCACCTATTTTGGTCAGTTCATATCTCTCGTTACCTTTCTTTTTTGTTACTTCATAAGGTCCGATGAATTTAGATGTAAGCTTTTGTCCCTGTTCAAATTGTGTTTTCTTGATTGCTACTAAATCTCCTTCTGCGTATTGCGTAGCTGGCTTACACTTTTTATTGTGATTTCGTCGATTTTCGTTTTGAATTTTTAATATATTTTCTTTAGCATCTGCTCTCAGCTGACTTCGATGTTCATCAAAAAGTTGTACTACCTCTTGTTCAATAATTGTAGAAATTTCAGCGTTTAATGTATGTCTCATTCTGGTACCAATTAACGCTTCAAAAGGTGTCATTCCAATACTTCGTTGGTATGTACTATTAAGACTCAACTGAACATCATTGACATACTTGTACCAATGTTCTGGTTTTTCTAGAGAAACTTTTGTCAACACCAGTACAATGATGCCGTTGATTCGTTCAACCTGTCCGTTTCCGCGGGGTATTCCTGTAGCAATTGATACATGCTCTATTTTCTCATTAGTACAGTAATTTTTGAAAGCATCTGATCTAAAAGCTCCTCCTTTATCTGTAATTAAACGATATGGATTTCCAAATATCTTCTTCTGACAGTTAAGTCGATCAATTACTTCAGCAGCATTCTGTGTTTTTGTTGGGTAGATCCAAACAAATTTCGTAAAAGCATCAATAACGACAAATAAATATTTATATAATTTACTAGTAGCTAACATTGGACCTAGATGATCAAGGTGATAAGTATGTAGTGGTATATCACCTTTCGGAATCGGCTGGAGAAAGCCTTCTTTCTTGCCCCTTTTCTTCTCAACTAATACACAACTAATACAGCATTGTACAAATCTTTCCAATTTTTTATGTAGATTTTGAATGTAAAATTCCTGCTGAATTTCTTCTGTCATCTTTTTCACGCCGAAATGACCGTTACCGTGTATTTTTCTAATTATTTCTGTCTGCATATTAACAGGAAGCACAATGACATTGTTCTCTCCTACACGCTTTTTTAATAATTCACTCTCGATAATGTAATCTTCATACGGTTCGGTTTTAAGAATTTGTTTAATAACTCGCAATCTTTCTTCTTGATCTTGTTGTCTTGCAATGACTTTAAACAATTTATCTTCAACAAGCATAACTGGAAAACGACTCAAAGCGTCAACATGTCTCATTCTTGTTCCAGATCGATGTTCCAACTCAAACTCAAATTCTTGCATATCAATGGCCCATCTCGCAACTTTCGGTGACATATCCTTCTTATTCAATGTTTTCTCGAACGCCTGACAATCGGTAATAATTTTAAATTTGATACCGAGTAGATACACTCGAAGTTTTTTTAAAGCTCTTATTACTGCCAGTACTTCTAGTTCATAGGAATGTCGTTTCTTTTCTGTGTCTGTGGTTTTGCGACTAAAATAGTATACAGGGTGAAAATCTTTTTCATCGGGAAGTTTCTGTAGTAAAACTGCTCCGTATCCTTCTTTGGACGCATCTGTATGTAGTTCAGTAATTGAATCTGGATTATAGATACGTAAAACTGGTTCATTTGTTAAAGCATTTCTTAGAGTCCTAAAAGCAGCTTCTTCTTCTTTACCAAAGACAAATTCTTTATTTTTTCTTAATAAATCTGAAAGCGGTCTGGCTATCAATGCATAATCTCTGACAAACTTTCTAAAATAGCCAGTCAAACCAAGGAAGCTTTCGATACCTGTCCTCGTTTTCGGGATGGGAAATGACTGTACCGCTTTGATCTTCGTACTGGATGGAGAAACACAGCCATTTTCGACAATGTATCCCAGAAATTCCACTCTGGCTTTCAAAAAGTGACATTTCTTCCAGTTAATGTTAAGTCCATGGTCTGCGGCTACTTGAAGTACAGTAACTAACTTCTGGTAAGCATCTTCAATGTCTACTCCAGGAACAATTAAGTCGTCTACATAAATATGGAGAATCTTCTGTTGTACAAGGTCACGGAATATTTCATTAACAAATCTTATAAAGCTTGCTGGACTATTGCATAATCCGAAGGGCGTTCTCAAAAATTCGTACTGTCCATCTGGTGTAATGAATGAGGTATATTTTTGGCTTTCTTTCTCGACAGGTACGTGAAAGAATCCGTTTTTGAGATCCAGTACTGAAAAAACTCGAGCATTGACTAGTGCGTCTATACAATCATCTATTAATGGCATTGGAAAATGATCTCGTTCTATGTTCTTGTTAAGTTTTCTATAATCAATGCACACTCGATAAGAGCCATCTTTTTTCGGTGTTATAACAATTGGACTTGCAAACTCACTTGTACTTGGCTGTATCACGCCAATCTCTAGCCACTCTTTTACTTGATCGTCGAGAATTTTCTTTTCCTTAGGCGCAAGTCTTCGTGATTTTTGGTAAATTGGTTCTTTCGATTTCATCGTTATCTTCGTTTGTACATTTGTATTTACTTCTGACTTTGGTTTGTAGCTGGTGATCAACTTTTCGACTTGACGTTTGTAAGGTTCTATACAATCTACTTCATTGGCTTGGATACAATTAACATTTCCAAATTCAGTATTCAACCAGTTACTATTCGTCTCTGCAGATTCAGTTGTGATGCTTGTTTTTTCATCTGCTGATAAAGATTTAATCTCCACAATACCTTTTCGAATATAAACTTCAACGTGCTTTAAAAACTCATATCCAATAATTACAGGACATGTTGTTGCATTGGTGGAAACGACAAACATTTTCGTGGAATATGTTTTCTTGTCGATCATGAAATCAGTTTCAAAGACCCCAAATGGATTTACTTTGGTTCCACCCAATCCTGACAAAACATGTAACGTTGCCTTCAACTTTGGACTGCCGATCTTAATATACATTTGTTGAGAAATCAGGTTCACATCACTCCCGTTGTCAATTAAAGCATCAGCCTTCACTCCGTTGATCTCAATAAGTACTGTTCGATTCATCTTGCTTGATATACATGCGACTTTGTGCTTCTTTTCTGTTTTCGATGAATTAGCAAAACATTTTGTAGCAATATGGCCATATTCATTACATCGGAAACATTTAGGTCCTTTATCTTTGTGTGGGCATTTGTCTACATTGTGTTCCGTTGACCCACAGTTGTAACAATGTGCTTGTGACTTTTTCTTCTCCATTGCAGACCCTTTCAGGTCTCTCATTAATTCCTTCTTAAATATTTTTTTCGAATTCGATGAGTGTTCTTTCATGCGGTCATATATTTCTAATTTCTTTTTAAGTTCTTTAATAGTATCTGCACCATATAAAATAGTTTTATTTGCTTCCTCGTCTAAAATACCATCTATAATATACTGAATCAAAGCATCTTCCTCAATATTGCTTTGGTTTGCGATTTCTTGCATAGCATACACATATTGACGTCCGCTTTCATCTGACTTGCGTTTGCGTTTGGCTAGACGAGCATGAATTATTGCACTATTGACTTCTGACTTGAATTCTTCCAACAATCGTTTTTTTAGAATTGTCCACTTTGTAATACCTGTTTCATACGTCACAAATTTTTTAGCAGAACCCGTTAACATTCGTTTACCATATATAAGCATTTGCAAATCATTCCACTCAAGAAGCGTTGCTAAATCTTCAAAATCGTTGACCCATTTCTTCACTGGTAACGTATCATCTCCTGAAAAGTGAGGTATACTATCTTCTACATCTTTAACAGTAAATCTAGCTGATACTAAATTTTCATGCTGAGACCGTTTGCTATTTCTTTTAATTTTAGTGGATATTTTATCTTCTTGATTACTTTTCACTTTAGAAAAATCAGTGTCAATATCAGATTCTTCATCACTGTCAATGTCTTCATCGGTACCTTCTTTGTTGGATTTTATAAACTTCTTTAATCTTGATTGCAACTGAGTTTTTATACCAACTGTCGACAACTTAAATTTCTTCAAAGTTGATTGTAATTCCACAACACGCATAGAATCTACATCTTCTAATTTCGGTAAAACTATCAACTTATTTATTTTGTTTTCATTCTGTTCACTCTGCACAACTATTTCTTCCAACTTACTTTCATCAGAGCTGCTCCCAACATCATTATTACCTGACATCTTGTATCTCTCTTTATCACTCTCTTTCGGTTTATAAAATCGACTTCACCGTATTTCATGCACACTCAACTTCTGTGCAATCCAACTTATAGCCGATCTTGTATTCAACTTTTGATGTCGATCCCGGTTGAGCCCCCAAATATGTAGGATCGAATTCAATGAAACAGCACCAATTAATTAAATAAACTTTATTGTAATGAACAGAATTCAAAATATCTTAGCATTTATAAAATTCTCATCTTCTTTTTTCTATCTGTCAATCAACAATTACCTGTCACCATCTAAAAACAAAAAATGTCTCCTGCCTATTTTTATTTTATCGTATCAATCGAAGATGGCGACAAATCTTCATCCTCACATATATATATATATATATATATATATATATATATATATATATATACAGTGTGTGCAAGGAAATGCGGAACATAGGACTTTAACATGGGATTTCAAAAAATTGCGGATACTCTCTCTCCTAATAGATTTAGAACAAAACTGCAAGAGTACAAAGTTGTTCAGAATTAAATTCTACGTCAGATAAAATCATAATTGTTGCAACAGTACGTCTGCAGTACGAGATATATTAAATATAAAATGTAACATTTTCGTTCAAAATTAGACACCCATGGAAATAAAAGCAAAAATCTATGTGTCAATTTTGACAGTTAGTAACCTTACTTTGTGTTCAATTTTTTTTTAAATTATATTTGTACTGTTTTTTTAATATTGGCACATTGTTAAAGAAATGAATATAATTTCAACTTGAATAATATTAAATTATAGACAATAAGTATTACAATTAGCGAAAATTTTCTAAACTGACAGATAGATATTTTATTTTATTTCCATGGCTATCTGATTTTTAACGAAAGTATAACATTTTATATTTAATATATCTCATATTACAGACCTGCTGTTGCAACAATTATGATCTTATCTGAAGTAGAATTTAATTCTGAACAACTTTGTACTCTTGCAGTTTTGCTCTAAATCTATCAGGAGGGAGAGTATCCGCAATTTTTTTAAATCCCATGTTAAAGTCCTATGTTCCGCAT
Source organism: Stenolophus ochropezus (assembly GCA_035578165.1). Classification (NCBI taxonomy): domain Eukaryota; kingdom Metazoa; phylum Arthropoda; class Insecta; order Coleoptera; family Carabidae; genus Stenolophus; species Stenolophus ochropezus. The sequence continues at coordinate 332,587 of JAQOWZ010000065.1, read as the reverse complement.
TTCCTTGCACACACTGTATATACCGGGTGTCCCAGCTCGACCGACACATGGGAGTTTTACATGGGAAATCAGTTAATTATGAATAGTATCTCCCCAGTGCAAGATATTAACTTGAAATTTTGTATGCTTATTGGGGAACATTATTTCTATGGATTACAGTTATTTGAAATATGTAATTTCGTCTGCAAGACGAGATTTATTAAATTATAAAATCTAACATTTTCGTTCAAAATCAGACAGCCATGGAAATAAAAGAAAATATCTATGTGACAGTTCTGACAATTAATGACATGCCATTGTAGATATTTATATGTTTGTAATATTGGTATATTATTTAACAAAAAGAATCTTAATTCAACTTAAATAATATTAAAATACAGGAAATAACAATTAAAATCAGTGATACTTCACTAAACTGTCAGATAAATATTTTCTTTTATTTTCATGGCTGTCTGATTTTGAACGAAAATAGTAGATTTTAAATTTAATAAATCTCGCCCTGCAGACGAAATTACATATTTCAAATAAGTGTAATCCATAGAATTAATATTCTCCGATAAGTATAAAAAATTTCAAGTTAATATCTTGCACTGGGGAGATACTATTCATAAATAACTGATTTCCTATGTAAAACTCCCATGTGTCGGTCGAGCTGGGACACCCGGTATATATATATATATATATATATATATATATATATATATATATATATATACAGGGTGAGTCTGGGAAGACCCCCCCCCCCCTTTAACTTTTTTAATATAAGTAGTAGAAAAAAATGGCTCATATAAAAATTTTATTATTTTACATAAACTATTTGATGGCAGATGTAGATATTTTTTATAAAGTCAGGTTTACAAGATACGACTATCAACTTTTATTTTTCAAATAACAACCTATAATTATTTTAATAAAATAGAAACCGCCATTTTTTTCTCTTTTCAACGATGTATTAATTTTTATTAATGTATTTGAAAAATTTCGAGAAAATTGAGATAGTTTAGAAATATTAGAAATAATTTTTAAACAAATATTATTAAAATATATATATATATATATATATATATATATATATATATATAATATTATATTTAAAAAAAAATAACGGAAACAATTCATTTTTAAAACCAGTAATTTTTATAATAGATTGCTGGCGAATTTCCTTTCGCCGGCCGAAACCTCCGGGAGCTCCTCGCTGGCCTGGTAGTGTCGGGCCAGCGTGCCGGGCTGCAGGGCCGCCGTGCACACCCAGCACTCGCTGCGCTGCTCGCACCAGTACCCGCTGTGCTTGCCTCTCTTCCTGGAGAAGTCCTGCACACAGAGAACACGGTCATACTCTTCTCCACACAGCGTGTCCCATCTGCGCTCTATTTATCACTAACTATTTCATTTGTTATAATTGATACAGTTAAATTTGACTAAATAAACTATTGTTTTATATTTACGTTTTTATATCACTGTTTCAAAAATAAGCCACAAATTACAAATTAAAAAGGTAATCCGGATTAGTTATACCCTTTGTTAACACTCTAAAATGTCAAACTAACTCCAGCCCCATTTCATAAAAACAATTCACTATATTATTTAGTTCCAAACATAAATCTACTAGTTTGCTTGAATTAGCAATATTGTTTGAATTAAAAAAAAAAAAAAAAACTTTCAGTCATTCTGGTACGTTTTAAACGTATTAAATTAATTCCGGACTATCTACGACTATTTTAAATACTTCCCAACTGTCTTAACATTATTTAAAACAGTTTGGCACTGACTTAAATTCAGTACAACTGTTTTAAGCTGATTTGTAATTGTTCCAAACATATCTCCAGGGAGACCGATTCTGTGACACTTATCACTAGTGATAGGTGATAAGTCTTAGGTGCTGCCATCTGTGAGAATTGATATGAAACGTAATGTTAAGTGATAATAATAATAATAATAATAATAATTTATTTCCGGAGATCATAATTACATGACATGGGAAACGTCAACAAGAAAGTTACATAAAATAGTTGGAAACTGTACCACTAACTTATCTTTGTAAGATTTATCCCATTTTACTATGAAACAATTGACAAATAGGAGATACCGAGTGTGTCACAGACATTTTGAAGACAATCAATTTCAAAATTATTTAAGGCTGCCGTCGAATCGGGCTTGACAAACTATTCCGCTACGCGGCGACACTATCCTCATCATGGCATCAAAGTTATTTCCATGCACTAGACCCCTTCTTTGCCTGAATTATTAAAGATAGGACGCCTGGGGTTCATTACGAAATATTATTTTTTCGTACTCGTGCATTGAAATGTGTTGTTTCGCGTTGCCTAAGCAACGCCTGGAACGTCAATTTCCCAGGTCTCCACCAGATAGGTGACCGGGAAATTTTGGAAAAAACACTCCTACTTCTACAGCATTTATTAAAAAACTATATTTATAATAAAATAGTATAATGTTTTAAACATTCCTTTACCCAATAATATTAAAAGAAAATAGGGGATTATTGAACGAAATTTAATGTAGAAAAGGTAAATTTAGTGCATTTGATATACAATGTTGGTAACAACTGCTGTCATGTTGACAGATTGACAGCACTTGTTAGTACTGAAACACATAACCACAGATCATGTATAATTTGTAATAAATAATTTTATTTGTTCAAAAATAACTAATTATTAGTCGTATAAATTCGTACGAAAAATATTGTACAAACCTCTTGCGTGAACTGGGTTTCCGGAATCGTTCTATGGCAGCGCTCGCGAGCTCGCGCCGCCAAACACTCCTCCGGAAACCAGTCGTTCCCGCATTTGGTATGTAAATAACTATTGTATGTGCCCAGTTTGTGTCTTTAATGCGAGAGAGAGAATGTCACTGAAAAAGTCAATCGAACACACTAAAGACAACATTTTTTTTTACCAATAATATATTTATTGAAATAATACTATGAAAAATTCAATCATTTTTTGGTAACTGGTATCAATACATAAACAACAACTGTTTTTGACAGTTATAGAAAATAGAAGTTCATGATACACGTACATTATATAAAAAGTACAAGTATAAAACAAACACATTGCATATGGCATACGTATCATACAATATTTTTTGTATGATTTATTATGAATTTCTTTATTAAAACTATTTGACAGTAGACGTGATTAGTATTTATCTTAAAAAATCACATTATATTTGTTTCCATGACTACAATCACCATTGAACCACAAAACAAAAATAAAATTATCTGTCATTCTGACATGAATGTCAATTCTAAATAAAAATTGTTGTTTTATGGTAAAAATGAGTCCAAATGAGAGTGACGGTGAAATATTACAAGGTAATCGAAGTAAGAAAAAAAGCCATTGATGATACATGCGACAAAAAACAATCATTTGGCGGGTTGATAGTGGTCATGTAAATAACAACTTCTCATGACAGTTTTTGAAAAATAGTTATTTGTGTATCAAGGTTCTAAAAGTAATCTTTTTTGGCCGAACCCGAAGTTTGCAGCCGAGGCTACAAATCAGATAAGGCCCAAAAAGAACTTTTAGCCGAGGTGCACACAATCAGTTGGCTTACAACCGTCGAGCAGTGCAGACGTGTGGTTCTATTCCGTGCGCGTGCAGTGTCGAAAAGTGTGTCATACAGTGTGTGCTTACAGTGCAAATTTATTTCCTGTGTTCATCGCAATGAAGTATGTCGAAGAAGACTGAAAAGTCAATAGCTAAAATAACAAAAAGAGACGGCGTCTTCTTTTTGATTCCACCTAGCGGGAAATCATCTATACCGCCAGAGCTTAAGAATGCAGCATTGGTACTTAGAAACCAGCCAAGCTCAGTAAATCAACCCGGCACATCCCCAACCAACCTAGCTATGCCTGTTAACCATTCACCACTTAGAAATTCCAATACAACATCAACTACGACTTATCCTCAGACACTTTCATCAACCAATACGCCCCCAGCCAACCCCATAACGGACGCTTCTCAGAATCCTCTCCAAACTAATACTCCAATTCCCTTTACACAGATATCCGAAATCGAAAATCAGCCTCAAACTCAAAACTCTCCTACAGGATACACCCAGATTTTTCCACCTTTATCGAACAGCGCGAACAGTAGCTCAGAATGGCAAACAGTTAAATCAAACAAAACAAAACGAAACAGTCCAGAAATTAACAGCAGGAACGTCAGACAAAAAACTCTAACTGATTTTGTGGTAAGGATAAATACTCAAAATAGATTCCAGGAATTAACTAATCAAGACCCAGAAAATGATAATGATGACGAAAATACAGTTGAAAAACGAGAACCTAAACCGCCACCTATTTTTATTCCTGATATAATTAAATTGCAACCATTACTGGAAATATTGAACTTAGTAGCCAAGGATGATTATTTTTTAAAATCAATGTCAAACAATCAGGTTAAAGTCCAACCCCATACATCTGAGAGTTACACAAAAATCATTAAGACCTTAACAGAGAAAAAAACGGCTTTTCATACATATCAGTTAAAACAGAAAAGAAACTTTAGAACAGTCCTAAGAAATATCCACTACTCTGCGGATATAGAATATTTGAAAACTGAAATAGAGTCGTATGGTCACAAAGTTATTAATATTCACAATATTAAAAATTGGAAAACTAAACAGCCGCTTCCCATGTTTTATGTGGACTTAGAACAGCAGGAAAATAATAAAAAAGTATACGACATTAAATATTTATTAAACTGCAAAATTGAATTCGAACCTCCGCGAGTAAAACGACAAATCGTACAGTGTACTAATTGCCAAAGATACGGACATACCCATAACTACTGCGAGCGGCAAGCACGCTGTGTGAAATGTGGGAAAAATCATCATACATCTACGTGTGAAAAACCATCTAATACAGATGCAACCTGTGCCTTATGTGATGGAAAACACCCTGCAAATTACAAAGGTTGCGCAATATACAAAGAGATTCAAAAAAGAAAATATCCCACTTTACGTACTAAACAAATTACTCAACGACCTACAAATAATAATGTCAACATCCGTCCAGCACAATATGTAAACAATAACAATACATATGCAAGTGTTGCAAAAATGTCTAATCAGCAACCTACTAATATTAATGCAAATACTGCAAAAAATTCACAGGTCGAGACGCCAGCTAATGAAATCGTTACCCCGGAAATAAACACACAAGGTAATTCTAATAAAAATCTAGAACAAATGTTATGTAAACTAATGGAACGTATGGACACAATGTTAAATATTTTAACAACATTAATTTCAAAAATAAAATGAATACTCAGATGAAAATTGTATTATGGAATGCCAACGGCTTGGCTCAACATAGCCAAGAATTAAAATCATTTATTATTAACCACCAACTAGATATAATACTTATATCAGAAACTCATTTCACGAATAAAAACTACCTTAAAATACCAAATTATTCAATATATTCAACAAATCATCCTGACGGAACGGCTCATGGTGGAACTGCAATTATTGTAAAAAATTCAATTAAACATTATGAACTTGTAAAATACCAGAAAGAATATCTGCAAGCCACAAATATAAAAATTGAAACGCTATCGGAATCTTTTGTAGTGTCAGCAATTTATATGCCACCGAAACATATAATTAAAAACGAAGAATGTACTACCTTTTTTAATACATTGGGAAATAAATTCATTGCTGGTGGAGATTACAATGCTAAACACCAAATTTGGGGATCGAGACTCATTACACCAAGAGGAAGAGAATTACTCAAAACTATCCAAAATAAACATTACATAACCCTTTCAACTGGAGAACCAACCTACTGGCCGACTGACCCAAATAAAATACCTGATCTACTTGACTTTTTCATAGTCAGTGGAAAATCAGAAAAATATTTTAAAGTAGAATCCTGCGTAGATTTATCATCAGACCACTCACCCGTAATTCTAATATTCAGTACACAAATACCAAAAGTAGATAAACCCGCCTCTCTCTGTAATAAAAAAACGAATTGGCACAAATTCAGGAACATACTAGAAAGTAAAATCTCGTTAAATGTCAGCTTAAAATCTCAAGAAGACTTAGATGATGCTGTAGAACATATAACAAAATCAATTCAGGAATCTATTTGGCAATCGACCCCAATACAAAAATCTTGTAATACTGTAACAAACATACCAGCGTACATCAAACATTTAATAGCCCATAAACGGAAAATTAGAAGAATCTGGCAGACAACTCGAGACCCCCAAGTAAAAAGTAAATTAAATAAAGCCACCAAAGACTTGAAAAAAATATTGCAACAAGAAAAAAATGAAACAATTCAAAACTATCTTGAGAATTTATCAGCAACAGAAGCAAGTGACTACTCATTATGGAAAGCAACGAAAAAAATCAAACAGCCCCAACAACACATTCCACCTATTAGGAAAGAAGGCGGACTATGGGCAAGGACTGACTCTGACAAAGCTCTAGCCTTTGCAAATCACCTAACAAAAGTATTCCAACCTTTTCCACCCTCGATACCACCAGAAGATGAACAATTCATATACAGCACGTTAGAACATCCCTTTCAGTTGGATTATCCTATACGACATTTTAAACCGAAGGATGTTCTCGAGATAATATGCAAACATATAAATCCAAAAAAAACTCCCGGATACGATTTAATCTCTGGAAAAATTTTAAGACAACTCCCATTTAAAGCAATCATTCTTATAACTTATATATTTAACACAATCTTAAGACTTGGAGTTTTTCCATCACAATGGAAAGTAGCTCAAATTATTCTTATACACAAACCAGGGAAACCCGCTGAGGAAACATCGTCCTATCGTCCAATAAGTTTACTACCTGTACTTTCAAAAATATTTGAAAAACTTTTCATCACAAGACTGGAGCCCATACTTATGCGAAGAAAATTAATTCCTGATCATCAGTTTGGCTTCCGAAAACAACACTCAACTATTGAGCAGGTTCATAGAGTAGTCGACGTAATAAACAAAACATTTGAAAGAAAACACTACTGTTCAGCAGCTTTTATAGATGTTTCGCAAGCGTTCGATAAAGTGTGGCATATTGGCCTGCTATATAAATTAAAAAGTAACATCCCTCATACCTTCTATCAAATCCTAGAATCCTATCTAACAAACAGATATTTTACAGTAAAACACAAAGAAGAATGTAGTCCATTATACCCAATCAAATCAGGAGTACCCCAAGGTAGTGTTCTTGGACCTATTCTCTACCTCATTTACACGGCTGATATTCCAACAACTCCAAATTCTACAGTTGCCACATTTGCTGATGACACAGCAATCCTAGCTTGTCATAAAAATTCAGCAGAGGCCTCACATTTTCTTCAAATACAGCTTAAAAAAATCGAAAAGTGGTTAAAAATCTGGAGAATAAAAGCCAACGAAACCAAATCAGTCCATGTAACCTTTACCTTGAATAAAAGTACGTGTCCTGTGGTAACACTCAATAACCAACCGCTACCGCAAACTGAAGAAACAAGATATCTAGGAATACATCTTGATAGAAGACTAACATGGCGTAAACACATCTTCTCAAAAAGAAAACAACTGGGACTAAAATTCAGGCAGCACTATTGGCTATTAGGTAGAACTTCCAAACTGTCACTGGAAAACAAACTACTGATATATAAAAGCATCTTTAAACCAGTCTGGACGTATGGAATACAACTCTGGGGAACAGCAAGCAACTCCAATATTGAAATACTTCAACGCTTTCAATCTAAGTGCCTCCGAACAATTACAAATGCTCCTTGGTATGTGCCAAATGTAAACATCCACAGAGACCTCAACATGTGTACAGTGAAAGAAACAATCGAACAATTTAGTACCAAATATCTTAAAAGACTTGAAGCCCACCCAAACACAAGTGCAGTGAAATTGTTAGACAGCAGTGAGGACATACGACGATTAAAACGTTTTAAACCATTAGATTTAGTAGATAGATTTAACTAACATTATATAGTTAATATTTCGAGTTTTTGTCAGTGGACAAATGCTCCTCATGTAATTCATTTGCTATTATATTTTTACTTATTATCTTATATTTAGATAGATTGTAAAATTCTTAGGAGATACAAAAAAAAAAAAAAAAAAAAAAAGGTGCACACAACATTTTTTAGGCGATTACAACAAGAAATTATAAATTTTCATTCAAAATCAATTTTTGATATTCGTCAAAATTTACTTTACGGCCGCAATTACTTTACGGCCGCTATTTTTACTCGCAAATTCATTACTTTTTTATTAATATTTGTAAATGAATAGTTACAATTTTACTTACACTTGTTATTATATTCTAAAATAATTTATCACATTAATATTAACTATGTAAATCAATAATGAACAAACAAGCGGCTAAAAATTTGGACTTTGACAGATGTCAAATATAAATTGTTACTTTAAGGTTGTCAGCAGATACAAAAAACAACAATTTATGTGCCAGCCGCCTAAAAAAGTCTTTTACATCCAGGAATTTTTTTGATGAAATAATGGGTCGCAATTTAATCAAATTTGTCATTTTAGTGTATTTGTTGCTTTCTAACTTCATTTTAATAGCATTAAGCAACGACGTATTGAAATATTTACTTGAAAAACTGATATAATTTAAAACATTTGCTTGATTTCTGCTGTCAACTAACTGTCATCTGTCAAAAAATATTTGATTTGATAAATGTCAAAATTTTCTGTTTGAATTTTTACTAATTTTGGAACGTAATTTTCGACAAAATGCCTTTTTATACTTGATTGCGAAATGCTTTTGCATTTTTTTTTGCTCGCTGTGCCCGCAAAAAGTTTTAATCTCGAATGCAAAGTGACATTTCGCAATCTGGAATCAAAAATAACTATAAAATATTATTCTTTAATCATATAATAGTTATTTTTTATACAAGACGATAAAATAATATTTTATCGACAAGCGGAAAGTGTTAATTCACGAGCGATACAATCGCGAGTGAATTATTTTTCGCGAGTCGATAATTTAATTTTATCGTCGTGTATAAAATTCTATTTTTTTCTATAGCAGGATTTGAAGAGAAAAGAATAAGAAAAATTAATTTAATATTTAAGAACAATTTTAAAATGTCAGTTGTGTGCGTTGTTATGGAAATGTACTTCTAATAAACAAAAGTTAAAGTACTTTATCTACCCTTCCTGTTAAAGTGTTACTTTATCTATCCTTGCGGTTAAAGTGCTACTTTATCATCTGCTATAGAAAAAAATATACGAGTATAAAAATTAAAGTTCGAAGCGCAACTGAGAGCTTCAATTATACTAGAGCGGCAATACTATTTTGCACTCGTGGTACACACATTATTTTTCCTTCAACAACTTTCAATATTAAAATAAAAATATTTAATGACATAAGTACAATATTCAAACATGCTTTATTTGCTAACAATGATAAGTAATTAAGTGACACATATAATCGTCACATTTTATTTTATAATCAACATTCATTTTCTAATAAATGAAAAACAGTTCATTTTTTCTTCAATAAAATATATTATAACAATCAACCTATCTAAATTTTCACGATTGAATGACTGAAGAATATTGTAAAGGACCAGAGTCACCTCTGCCACTTTTCTGGAAAAAAACGTTCTTCACATCCGATCATAAATCATTGAGAAGGACGAGGAGGTCCACATCACTGACTGAAAAGAGGTGCTCTTGTCAAGTGCCACCTTAACGATGTCTCAGTCAGCATCCTCGTTTGTCTGCTTTGTCTCAATTCCCTGGCATTGGAATGCGGAGCATATTAGAGCAATCAGTCGTCGTTTGTTGTTGTCGTTGGCCAGCAACTTCTCCTGGGCCAATTATTTTTTTTATTTAGCAACGTTCCGTCCGAACTTATTGAAGGTGTAGCTGACGTATCCTGCGACAATACCCCTCACAGAGTCGTAACGATGCCATATCACCTTTTACAATAAGTAACCCCCATCTACCACAACAAACCAATTGACTCCCACTGAGATGTTTTGAGGGAGGATTAAAAGCTCAGTAGAACTTTGATTTCGTTCTTTAGCGCATACCCTCTTTTGTGAACAATGCCATGGGGTATGGAGCCAACTCGTACTTGAAATGTTCCGTCAACTCATTGTCCGACTGCTTGATGATACACAAACGCTGGAAGATAGTCAGTAGCCGTCTCCTGTTTAGTCATGAAAATGGCAGAATATGCGCATGATATTGATGACATAGTCAATGTAGTTTAGTAAAAGACTATTTTCTGTTAAACAAAGCTTAGAGATGGTTGCCGAATGTGGTTATAATTAACACGTTCATTATACATATAGACTGTCTCCAACTAAAGAAAGCTTAAAGAAGGAAATGAAGAGAAGAACTGAATACGGACCATTGTAAATACATTATTAATAGGCCAAATATACATTTTTTGTGGATGTACATGGGTTTTCCTTTCAAACTACCCTCAAACCATTGTGAGAACTCAACACAGCAAATTTGCGAAAAATGCAGTTTTCCCATTTTGAACAAGTCAATTTTAGTATAAAGGGGGACACCTAAATGGATTAGTACCAATGGCATAACTTCAACCCTAAAATGGGGGTGGACTGCACCTCAAAAATTTTCAATGGAAAAGGGTGGCAAACATGACACAGTTCGAAAGGCCTTTCAATTCTCTATTCAACAGTTTTTTTATTTTTCAAATCCGATCATTAATTCCAGAGATATACCGTTTTTTTTAAAAAATAACAGGTGTTTAAAATTGCAATCAAGTAGGCTTAAACAAATGACAGAAACTAAATAAACAATTTTTTCGACAAGTTGTTTGTAATAAACAAATAATTTGTAAGTTAGATTTCTTTTTGTGGGGTTATTTGAAGTCCAAAGTTTATGCCACGCTACCCGAATCTTTAGTCGATTTACGGCAACGTACCGTAGCTCCAAAATTTTGAGCAAAATCTTTATTATTGTATAAAAGTTGGAGGTACTCATTTTGAAAACCTAATAAACTGATACTTGAGTTTCTGTCATTTGTTTAAGCCTACTTGATTGCAATTTTAAACACCTGTTAATTTTTTTAAAAAACGGTATATCTCTGGAACTAATGATCGGATTTAAAAAATAAAAAAACTATTGGATAGAGAATTGAAAGGCCTTTCGAACTGTGTCATGTTTGACACCCTTTTCCGTTAAAAATTTTTGAGGTGCAGTCCACCCCCATTTTATGGGTTGAAGTTATGCCATTGGTACTAATCCATTCAGGTGTCCCCCTTTATACTATAATTGACGTGTTCGAGCGTTTTTTGCAAAATTAATGTTAAGTGGCCAAAAAGTGTGCTGATAATTTTCGCTGGGCCACCCTGTATGTAGATACATGAGAAGAAATTAATTTAGTTATTTTGTTTTCATTATCACATTCACTGGTATATTAAGGTACATTCTTTATCTATTTTACTTAATTATGTTATTAATAATGCAGTAAACATACACGCAACACAGAAGTGAGAACCCGGCAAGAAATCAAAAGACAGACGCTATATCCTGTCTCTCTCTAAGCGTTGTCTGTTTCACTCGAGGTCTCGGCCGCCAGGCTGATACGGAGACTCTGTGATGTGTCCAGCACATTACCGCCCGCCACTGTATAAACATTTTATATAAGTTTTTCAGTACATTCAATTTGTAGTTTTAAAATTAGTTTGTTATTGCAGTCCAGAATATTATTAATTCATTTCATACCTAAAATTTGCTTCATAAAATTTGTATGACCAAAAAAAAACAAACAGGTATTTTTGACGTTACTAAAACCGGAACCGAACTTACCTTGATTCACGCATGGAAATATATTCCTAATACATTTCTTCCATTTTTTAAATTTTACAATAAAATTACTTCATTTTTACTTATTTTACCTTTTACACTTACTTACATCAAATTACTAAAACCGGAACCGAACTTACCTTGACTCACGCGTGCAAATATATTCCTTATATATTGATTCCTCCTTTTTTTTAATTTTACAATAAAACTACTTCATATTTACTTATTTTATCTTTTAAACTTACAACAAATTTTGCAATTAAACGATCTAAAATCATTATAATTTATATATATTTTCTGTGTGACTAGAATTTATATATACCTAAACGTAATTATACAGATTGGTAGAAAATTAAAAAATCTTAATAATGTAATTTGTGAAAAAATTGGTATTTAGAGGTATTTTTTAGGAAAAAGGTTTAAATTTTTAAGTAAAGTACATCTTCCGGTTAACCATTGTAGTCAAAATCTAGTCAGTTCATCATATATGAATGTAAGCGTTGATTGAAAAATATACAGGGGGTTCATTTTATTTGTCCACTATTGCTATCTCGAGAACTATAAGAGCTACGAGGTTGGTTAAATTAGCAAACAATTTCTATTTTACAACACTTTAACATGAAACAAACAAAATTATTTTAAAACCAGTGGTTCTCAAAATACGGGTCCCAACTTTTTTATTTTAAATGTGAACCTATTTTTTTTTATTTGCTTATTTAATAGACAATTTTATTCTGAATTCAGTGATATAATATTATTATACCCTAACATAACGATTTTTTTGAGAAAAATGCATTTGAAGTTTTATATTAATTTGATTAAAATATGACAATAATAAGAGTGCCATGACGGAAAAAACGAAGTAAATGACATTTTTTAACCTGGAATTAGAGTGCCTTGACAGAAAGAATATACTGTTATTCACTTCTTTCTGTCAAGGCACTCGAATTTCAGGTTAAAAAATAACGTTTTTCTTCAAACGTCATAAAAGTGACATCTTCTGTGACGTGATTGACAAGGTTGAAGTTTAATTTCTATGCCAACGTAATATAATTTTTTATTCTAGCCGCCGTATAATATTGTTGCCGCCGTATAATATTGTCGCCGCCGTATAGCCAATAAGAAGTAACTTGTACAATAGAAATCTGTAATATCGCCCTAAATGTCACTATAAAAACTAGATAACCTAAGAATAAAGTTACTAAAAATTATGAATAACTGACAGGTAACCTACATATTAAACGTCAAATAGTAATTTATTTTTTAAAATTTCTAAGTTTGAAGAAAAAATAGCACGTGTTATTCAGAGTAAAAGTGCTTTGTGTGCCTCGCATGCAATTGTCCGACTCGCTTCGCTCGTCGTGCAAAATTCCATGCTCGCCACACAAAGTATCACTTTTAGTCTTAATAACACAATATACTATTACTCCGTTTTTTCCATCATGGCACTCTTATTATTGTCATATTTTAATCAAATTAATATAAAACTTCAGATGAATTTTTCTCAAAAAAATCGTTATGATAGGGTACGATAATATTATATCACTGAATTCAGAATAAAATTGTCTATTGAATAAGCAAATAAAAAAATAGGTTCACATTTAAAATAAAAAAAGTTGGGACCGGTATTTTGAGAACCACTGGTTTTAAAATAATTTTATTTGTTTCATGTTAATAGTGTTGTAAAATAGAAATTGTTTGCCAATTTAACCGACCTCGTAGCTCTTATAGTTCTCGAGATAACAATAGTGGACAAAATAAAATGAACACTGTATAGATAGGCAAGCTTATGAGAAAATTCGTTTCACCTACTTAGCTGTGTGTCTGGTTGCATTTAAAAAAGAACAAACGTCAAATCATTAATAATACAAATTAGTTCCATTTTAAAATATACCAATGAATTATTCAAAGAACCATTTTAATAGATACCAAAAAATTCAGTAAATATGTAAAACATGTTTATTTATCTGATATTTTTGTCTGTTTAATTCTGCAAAGTAGTTGATGGATTCATGAACGAGATGGCTCTGTCGAATCTGATTCCAAAACAGCGGTACACAAAAACGTACAGGAGAGCCTACATATATACAGGGTGAGTCTGGGAAGACGCCACCCCCTTTAACTTTTTTATTATAAGTAATAGCAAAAAATGGCTCATATAAAAGTTTTATTATTTTACATATACTATTTGATGGCAGATGTAGATATTTTTTATAAAGTCAGGTTTACAAGATACGACTATCAACTTTTATTTTTCAAATAGCAACCTATAATTATTTTAATAAATTAGAAACCGCCATTTTTTCTCGTTTCAACGATGTATTTATTTTCATTAATGAATTTGAAAAATTTCGAGAAAAATGAGAATTTAGAAATATTAGCAATCATTTTTAAACAAATATTATAGGTGGCTATGTTTCTCGAAATCGGGTAAAAATCCTTCTCAGTGTTCTTAAACTCGGTTGCCAACGTCTAGGAAACTGCTCCCGGTAAATCATTTTTGCTCTTCTTATGATGCAAGTCAATTAACGAATTATTAGAATCATATCAATTAATTCGTTCTTTGTGAACTATTCAAATTTTTTTTTGTTTACAAAATAAGTTAAATGTATACATTTTTGACATTAATTTAATTGTTTTACATTGTTAGGTTTTTTTATTTTCACATAGCCACCTATAATAGTTATTTAAAAATTATTTTTAATATTTCTAAATTATCTCATTTTTCTCGAAATTTTTCAAATACATTAATAAAAATAAATACATCGTTGAAACGAGAAAACAATGGCGGTTTCTATTTTATTAAAATAATTATAGGTTGCCGTTTGAAAAATAAAAGTTGATAGTCGTATCTTGTAAACCTGACTTTATAAAAAATATCTACATCTGCCATCAAATAGTATATGTAAAATAATAAAACTTTTATATGAGCCATTTTTTCCTATTACTTATAATAAAAAAGTTAAAGGGGGTGGCGTCTTCCCAGACTCACCCTGTATATTTCAATCAACGATATAAGTCTTAAATACCAAATGTTAATTTTTTTACACGTATCGTATTGGAGTTATCGTAGACAAAAAATCGTCACACACACACGGCCATACAGACAACTCGGTAAAAATAGTAAAATCGTATTCTACGAACCCTAATTCGTGTCCATATGTTGAAAACCCACATTGGAGAAATTGGTCAAAAACAATACCTCCGTTATCTATATATTGATAGGCGGGAGGTAAAAAAGATTAGCCACTAACCCCTTGTTAACATCGTGAAATGTCACTGCATTCCCAATTCATAAAAACAATCCACTAAATTAATTACATAATTGCGCTAGTTTGCTGGAATTGGCAATATTTGTACATGATTATCAGCATTTCTAAATAATATAGAGGATGATTTGTGGTGACATTTCACAACCTACAACCGTTGATTGAAAAATATATATTTTTCAAACAACTACAACTCTACTTTTATTACACGCATGCGCAGAGCATTCATTGAAGTATAATTACTTTTTTTTAATATTTAATTTGATTAAATTCGTTCTACATATAACAAAACATTACAAGTTAATCTTTTTTTTATGATGCAGTAATTATTTTTTTACTGATTTTAAACGGTTTTCTCAATCTTCCATTGGACTAAAAATTAAATAAATTTGAACTGAAATAAATAAATGCATATTATATTTAATTACTACAATATAAAATACAAAAGATTAACTTTAACGTTACTACCTGGCGGTGTAGTAGATTACAGCACACACTAGTGCCACCGACATTTCTAGTTCTTAACTTTATTATATTTGTCCTTATAAATAAATAACTTTAAGTAAAATCATGTGTTCCTTTTTCTCATTCTCGTGTGACGCTTACATGGACGGTGACGTCACCGGCGAAGAACTCTCTGTCCTCGCACACCACCTCCCAGTCATAGTCCACATAGTAGGTTGGCGGGGGCGTGTAGGTGCGGGTGTGGCCCGCGCACTCCAGGCGCACCTCGCAGCGGTACCCGGGCAGCTGGCGGCCCGCCACCGGGGCGAACACCCCCAGCACGAACCTGTCCCCAGGGTACCTGCACACGCACAGCACGTCCCCCACCCGGAACCACGTCTCTTGCCACCATGCGCCGCGCGAGACGCGGTGGCCGGCGCCGGCCGGGACCTCCGGGAGCTCCCCGCAGGCCTGGTAGTGTTGGGCCTGCGTGCCGGGCTGCAGGGCCGCGTCGCACACCCTGCACTCGCTGCGCTGCTCGCACCACAACCCGCTGTGCTTGCTTGTCTTCCCGGGGAAGTCCTGCACACAGAGAACACGTTCATACTCTCCACACAGCGTGTCCCATTTGCGCTCTATTTATCACTAACTATTTCAACTGTTATAATTGATACAGCTAAATCTGTCAAAATAAACTATTGTTTTATATTTACTTTTTTACATCGCTGTTTCAAGAATAAGCCACAAATTACAAATTAAAATGGTAACTCGGATTAGTTGTACCCTTTGTTAACATTCTAAAATGTCAAACTAATTCCAGTCCCATTTCATAAAAACAATTCACTACATTATTTAATTCCAAACATCTCTACTAATTTGCTGAAATTAGCAATGTTTGAATTTTTTTCCGTTATTTAAAACAGTTTGGAATTGTCTTCAACCTATTACAACTGTTTTAAATAGATTTATAATTGTTTCAAACATAACTGCACTAGTTTGCTGGAATTAGCAAAATTTCTACATGATTATCAGCATTTCTAAATGATACACAGGAAAATTTGTGCTGATATTTTACAACATACAAGTCGACTACTTTGATCGTTAAAGTTAATCTTTTTAATTAAGTTATTAGATAAGGAAGGTATTGTCAAATTTATCGAGTGTGAGCTTTCAACATATGAGCACGATTTACGGTCCCTAGAATATGTTTTATTTTTACCGTGCTGTCTGTATGACTGTGTGTCCGTGTGTTTGTGACGATTTTTCGTCCAAGATAACTCCAATACGATACATGTAAAAAATATAATATTTGGTATGTAAGTTATATTCAAATATGATGAATTGATTAGATTTGGACTACAATTGGTTAACCGTAATTAGTACTTCACTTGAGGCATTAAACCGTTTTTCCTAAAAAAAATCTGATGTATCCAACACATTACCTGCCGCCACTGTAATAATATATTTTTTCTTCAAACGTCATAAAAGTGACATCTTCTGTGACGTGATTGACAAGGTTGAAGTTTAATTTCAACGCCGCCGTAATATAATTTTTTATTCTAGCCGCCGTATGTAGAATCAGCCAATAAGAAGTAACTTGTACAATAGGAATCTGTAATATCGCCCTAAATGTCACTATAAAAACTAGATAACCTAAGAATAAAGTTACTAAAAATTATGAATAACTGACAGGTAACCTACATGTTAAACGTCAAGTAGTAATTTATTTTTTTAAATTTCTTCATTTGAAGAAAAAATAGCATGTGTTATTCAGAGTAAAAGTGTTTGTGTGCCTCGCATATAATTGTCCGACTCGCTTCGCTCGTCGTGCAAACTTCCATGCTTGCCACACAAAGTATCACTTTTACACAATATACCATTTCAGTACATTCAATTTGTAGTTTTAAAATTAGTTTGTTATTTTTAACCTGGAATTAGAGTGCCTTGACAGAAAGAAGTGAATAATAGTATATTAAAACATAAGTAGTAGAAGGCAACCTTTTCAAGCACGAGTTTGAATTTCGGGAACGAGCGCGAAGCAGCGAGTGCCCGAACGAACGAGTGCTTGAATTGCCTTCTATAACGAATGCTTTATACTATTTTCTCTGTTTCGGCTTTTATTTACATTATTTTTTATAATATTTGACAAGTTCCATTAAGGGATTTTTTTGATAGAATAGTTAGGTTGGTGACAGTGATTTCTGTTTCGTCTGTTGCCTAGGTAAATTAGAATTACTTTGTCAGTTGCCTAGATATTTTGTGTATTTAATGCAGTCATGTCAATCTCAAATAACAAAATATAACCAAAAATCGTTTAAGAATGAAGCTCCTTCTAACATCAATAAGCGTGCTGGAATATGATATTCTAATTCCGAAACAGAGAAAAGTATATTCTTTCTGTCAAGACACTCTAATTCCAGGTTTGAAAATGACGTTTACTCCGTTTTTTCTGTCATGGCACTCTTATTATTATCATATTTTAATCAAATTAATATAAAACTTCTGATGCATTTTTCTCAAAAGAATCGTTATGTTAGGGTATGATAATATTATATCATTGAATTCAAAATAAAATTCTCTATTGAATAAGCAAATAAAACAATTAGGTTTACATTTAAAATAAGAAAGTTGGGACCCGTATTTTGAGAACCATTGGTTTTAAAATAATTTTGTTTGTTTCATGTTATAGTGTTATAGAAATTGTTTGCTAATTTAACCGACCTCGTAGCTCTTATAGTTCTCGAGATAGCAATAGTGGACAAAATAAAATGAACAGCCTGTATACAGGGTGAGTCTGGGAAGACGCCCCCCTCCCTTTAACTTTTTTATTATAAGTAATAGAAAAAAAATGGCTTATATAAAAGCTTTATTTTTTTACATATACTATTTGATGGCAGATGAAGATATTTTTTATAAAGTCAGATTTACAAGATACGACTATCAACTTTATTTTTTCAAATCGCAACCTATAATTATTTTAATAAAATAGAAACCGTAATTTTTTTCTCTTTTCAACGACGTATTATTTTTTATTAATGTATTTGAAAAATGAGATAATATACAAGTATTAGAAATAATTTTTAAACAAATATTATAGGTGGCTATGTTTCTCGAAATCGGGTAAAAATCGTTCTCAGTGTTCTTAAACTCGGTTGCCAACGCCTAGAAAACCGCTCTCGGTAAATTCTTTTTGCTCTTCTTATGATGCAAGTCGATTTACCAATTATTAGAATCATATCAATTAATTCGTTCTTCGTAAAATTTCTCAAAATGTTTTTTTTTTGTTTGAAAAAATACGTTAAACTAAGTACAAACAAATGTATACATTTTTGACATGAATTTAATTGTTTTACATTGTTACGTTTGGTTTTTCTTCACATAGCCACTTATATTATTTGTTACAAAATTATTTCTAATATTTCTAAATTATCTCATTTTCTCGAAACTTTTCAAAACAGTCTTGCCACCTATAATATTTGTTTAATAATATACAGGGTGAACACGAACCTAATGTCATAAATTTAAGGGTATATAGTATTTAATGTGTAGATTACGAAACAGAAAGAATTTTTTGAAAATTCGAAAAATGAAAATTCGTCTTTTCTTAGCAAAACTTTTTTTTACTGCTGTTTTAATTAATATTTCATTAAAAATATGGTTAACAAAAGTACATTTAAAATTAGTTGTATAAGATTCTAATTAATTAAATATAATTTTTGACGAACGTAATTGTATAATACATAAAATATTTTAGTATTATTCTTGAAAGTATTGATGTAGGTCATTTTGGCAGTGTTCTTGTTCTTAAAAAAATGTATTCTAATTCTGAGTTAGTGGATTTGTTGTTAATTTATGGTGAAGTGAGACAAAACGCGGTATTAACAGCAGAATTGTATGCCGAACCGTATCCTCGAAGACGCCACCCTGATCGCAGGATGTTTATCACTGTGACACAACGTCTTCGCGACACGGGAAATTTAAAAAGGAATTCTGGACGTGATGGCGGCAATCGCAGACTACGCCACGACATGGAGTATGAAGTCCTAGACTTAGTGCATGCCGACCCAATAATAAGTACCAGAGAAATATCTCGTGTTGTGGGAGAAATATCTCAGGCGACTGTTGTAAATATTTTGCATAAAAATGATTATCATCCATATCATTTTCAACAAGTCCAAGGTTTAATGCCTGCTGATCACCACACTAGAATGACATTTTGTCAATGGATTTTCGGACAAAATGCTACAAATGTGAATTTTACTTCTTCAATATTATTTAGTAATAAAGCAATTTTCACACGTGCCGGTGTTTATAATTTCCACAACTCGCATTATTGGGCCCAGGAAAATTGTTGTGAGAAATAGTTTGCAACATAAATTTTCTTTAAATATTTGGGCTGGAATCTTAAATGGTAATTTACTTGGCCCGTACATACTCACTTACACATTAAATGGTAACCAGTATTTGGATTTTTTGAAAAATATCCTTCCAGTATTATTGGAAGATATTCCATTAAATGTTTGTCCAAATTCATGGTTTCTGCATTGATGGTGCACCTCTTTATTTTGCGAGAAATGTGCATTAGCATTTAAATAATATCTACGAAAACAGGTGGATTGGCCGTGGAGGTCCTGTACAGTGGCCACCAAGATCAACTTATCTCAATCCCTTGGACTTCTATCTATGAGGTTATTTAAAGTCCCTAGTTTATGATAATCAAAGCCCGCCAGAATAGTGTACAAATTCTTCAACAACAAAATCATATGCACTTGCCATGTAGTGTGTCACTAATTCAATGTAGTGCACTGTGTGTGGCTGTGAGAGGTGATAATTTTGAACAATATTCATGAATTTTTGTATTTATTCTTTGTTTTGATTCAAGAAAATGTAAGTTACTAGTATTATTACTATTTATTACTTTAATATTTAATCCTTTCTATTTTTCTTCGTTCTTTTTTTTTAATAAAAATAAGCCAGTGAAATGTTAATATTTACCGTTTTTTGGGGCAATGAACTCTCAAAATAAATATTATTAAAAATAATGAAGTTTAGATTACCCTTCAACATTACGTAAATTAGTTTTAAGTATTTAATTGTGTTTTTATTTATAAAATATTATATGTTGCCAGTGATCCAGTGGTACCAAAAATGTGAGCTTCATGAAAACTACTTTTAAATAGGCGAATTTTCAAAAAATTCTTTCTGTTTCGTAATCTACATATTAAATACTATATACCCTTAAATTTATGACATTAGGTTCGTGTCTGGGAAGACGCCCCCCCCCCCCTTAACTTTTTTATTATAAGTAATAGAAAAAAATGGGTCATATAAAAGTTTTATAATTTTAGATATACTATTTGATGGCAGATGTAGATATTTTTTATAAAGTCAGGTTTTATATATATATATATATATATATATATATATATATATATATATATATATATATATATATACAGGGTGATCATGCGAGAATGAACCAGCTATTATCTCCGTTATTAAGGGAGATAGCGATTATCTTCTTATAAGCTAATTTACTATAAATAACATGGGCTATAAGATGCGGTAGTTAAAACAGTTCTATTACTTCCGGTTCCGGAGTATCTGATATCAACTTTGAAATTTCAAATGGCACATACTACTTTGTGTTATATTTTTGAAAAGTACACAAAATTTTGTTTACAATGGTGGTAAATAAGTAGTATGTTATGTTACTAAAAAATAAAATGGCGGGCGTTTAAAATATTTTATTAAATAAGTGTTTACTGTTTGAGATTTGGTTGTTTCTAGTTCATGGATGATGTGATATTTAAAATTAATTTCATTTATTTAAAGCCATGAATTCCCTATTCTTCTTATTCAATCAAGTATATCCATATTTAGAAGAATTTAACGCTAAATAAATGAAATTAATTTTAAATATCACATCATCCATGAACTAGAAACATCCAAATCTCAAACAGTAAACACTTATTTAATAAAATATTTTAAACGCCCGCCATTTTATTTTTTAATAATATAACATACTACTTATTTACCACCATTGTAAACAAAATTTTGTGTACTTTTCAAAAATATAAAACAAAGTAGTATGTGACATTTGAAATTTCAAAGTTGATATCAGATACTCCGCAACCGGAAGTAATAGAACACTTTCAACTACCGCATCTTATAGCCCATGTTATCTATAGTAAATTAGCTTATAAGAAGATAATCGCTATCTCCTTTAATAACGGAGATAATAGCTGGTTCATTCTCGCATGATCACCCTGTATATATATATATATATATATATATATATATATATATATATATATATATATATATATATCAGTTGACGGTAATTGTGACTGCAATTAGTTAAGGAAACTGTATTTCGTGGGAATGGCAGTCAGGAATCGGGCTAATAATTTTTACGTCTTTTTAAATTTTGACAAGCTTTCGGAATCTCTTTATTCCTTCTTCAGGTCAAATTTTGTTAGAGTTATAATTTTGAAAATTGTCGACTCCATGAAGCATATTTTCTTTTGGCTATTTTTTAAATTGTTGTAATTTCCATTGTTGAATTTTAAAAATGATTTTGTTATAATTTTAAAATAATAATTTAGTAAAATATTACAGGTCACAGAAATTAATGTATGCACCACATGGCGCAGTGTTCATCTTGATGATGAATTTTTCAAATACATTAATAAAAAATAATACATCGTTGAAAAGAGAAAAAATGGCGGTTTATATTTTATTAAAATAATTATAGGTTGCCATTTGAAAAATAAAAGTTGATAGTCGTATCTTGTAAACTTGACTTTATAAAATATAGGAATGACGATGGGTACCCGGGTACCCGGAACCTACCCGATAATAATGTACCCGGGTATCAAAAATAGTACCCGATTACCCGAAATGTACCCGTTACCCGTTTATTACCCGTTACCCGAAATCTATCTAAAATCTGTTGTTGCCAGTTAAAGACAGTTTTCAGCTGCCGGAAACATTGCAACCACACGAAGATCAAGACTGAGTGCAGATACATCATCCATGCTGATATTTGCGAGAAATATGAGATATTCCTAAATAATTAAATCAAATATACTTCCTTAATAAGTTTTAATTTTATAATTTTATACTGATGATATACTCGTATGTTATGTAAAATAACAATCTTTTTTTTTATTTCCATACCAGAAAAGAATATTTTTTTCTTCATTTAATAAATTTATATGCAAATAACAAAAATTTATATTAAAAAGATGAATGTGGAAGAATAATGGATATTTTAAGGGTATCTGGTAATTATCGGGTATCAGGTTATTATCGGGTATCGGGTAATTATCGGGTAACGGGTAATTATCGAGTATCCGGTTCTACCCGGGTATTCATGTCGGGTACCCGGGTACCAAAATTTTCAGGTTTCGTCATTCCTAATAAAATATATCTACAACTGCCATCAAATAGTATATGTAAAATAATAAAACTTTTATATGAGCTTTTTTTTATTACTTATAATAACAAAGTTTAAAGCGGGGGCGTCTTCCCAGACTCACGGTGTATTTCTTCCGCCTTTATTGGGAAAATTCACTGAAAATAGATGGCAGCACCATCAACATCGAGATGGGGAAAACGTTCCATTTGAGCCTATGTATTTATAACTGCAACATTAAGTTTTTATCCGTATTATTTATTTATCCGTTAAGTACCAAGGAATTATGTTTGTATCTTTAGGGGGATATATATTTATTTTTAAAAGGTAATACGCGTCCCATGAGTGAAGGAGATGCAGTATATAAAGGTAAAATAAATAAAGTTTGGTTATGTTGATACGCCATATAAATGTAACTATTGTTTATAGGCGGATAATGTGACTAAGTTTGGCAAGGTACAAAGAAGAAACTACACCAAATGTGGTGGAAATAGTAGATCTGTGTTTACAGACATCCAACATCCCAAAAGAATTGCCACATAATATTAATTTGTAAATAACATCAAAGTTTGTATAAATTCTCTGTTTGTCATATTAGGGCGAGCGAAACGAACAGGTTAGCTTAGGTTATTTTTGAATTTTAATAAATTTTTAGTACCATTCAATAGTTAATTAAACTACTCGTCCTAAACTATTTTATTTCGTTCTCTATTGTACGTCCTAATGGGAGGTTTTTACTTAGTACAACACTAAATTTTAATTTTTATAAATATTTAACTGTATTAAATAGTTTTAAACAATAAAAAAACTGATTAAACTTATGTGGAAAAGAAGTTATTTGGCAAAAAATCGGCCGAACAAACATTCATAAATGAAGAAATCGTCTTCCCAATTTTTAAGACTGCAGCTCATTTTTTCCTTATATTTTTGTCTTTCGGAAAATAGCGCAATGCTATCCCTTTACCTACGTAATTATTGCATTGAGGATCAACAATATCATTTAGATTTAGTCGATATTTTGTTAATTTTAGCTAGAACTACACATTTGTTTATATGATAACATAACCTGTTTTCCCTAGCCACAGGATTATAAAAAAATCCGCCAGATGTCAGCCACTTTGTTATTACTTCATATTTACTTATTTTATCTTTTAGATTTATTTACATAAAATTTGACATCAGATATCAAATTTTGTAAACATATGAATAACTCATCTGTTTTATTGAAATTCTTCAGCCTAAACGATATATAATTGTTATTTACGTGGCCAGCGGTGTAAGTTAATCTTTACAGGGCGAGCTGGAAATTTGTGACGTGAGCGACGAAGGATCGAGCTCTTATAATCCAGTGTGCCCAGTAAAGATTAATTGCACGCGTACCGCGTACAAAATTTTATTTCTACCTTCATAGCGTTTCTTTTTATTAACTTACTTTATTCTTCAAATAAAGATTTACTCTATTTTGGAATCAAAAGTAGTTGGCGGTGGTAGAACAATTTATAGGTAGACGTTGTCAAATGAGTTTCGCCAGTGAATCAAAATCTACTATAAATATGTATAATTACTCACATAAATCTAATTAAATTAAGTTTGTAATATTTATAATAAAATGCATAAAAAAAACTTTCATTATTTTCTATTATTTTTTTTATGAGCATTGTAAAATTTTACAAAGCTAGCCTTGTATATTTTTACAAGTTTTTAGTTACTGTAATTGTTTATTTACTTAGTTACCACGAAATCTGTAAAGTGACAATTATATAGACGCTGGAAATAAAATTATTATAATTATTTATTTTTTCTGTTTACCTAGAAGTTATATATTAAACGTAATTATGCAGATCGGTAGGAAATCTAAAAATCTCTATATTTAATAATAACGTAATTTGCGACAAAAGGGTAATTAAATGTATTTTTAGGAAAAACGATTTAAAGCTTCAAATAAAGTACTACTTCTGGTTAACCAATTGTAGTCAAAATCTAATCAGTTCATCATATTTGAACATATGTAATACTTAGCAAATATTATTTTGTTTACATGTATAGCGTTGGAGTTAACGTGGACGAAAAATCGTCACTGACACACACACACACATACAGACACACACACACACATATAGACACACACACATATACAGACACACACACGCACATACAGACAGCACGATAAAAATAGTAAAATCGTATTCTAGGGATCCTAATTCGTGCTCATATGTTGAAAACCCACACTCGAGAAATCTGACCAAAAACAATGGCTCGTATTACGAGCTCACTTTTATAATAAAATCGCGATTTTAACGCCCACTTTTACATCATAATCTTATGTAAAATTAAAAGTTAAAATCACGATATTATTATAATAGCGAACTAGCTCACTTTTATAATAAAATCCCGATTTTAACGTTCGTTTTTACAAAAGATTTTGATGTAAAAGTGAGCGTTAAAATCGCAATTTTATTATAAAAGTGAGCTCGTAATACGGGCCAATATCTCTCTTATCTACATATTGATAGGCGAGAGGTAAAAAAGAAGAAAGATCCATACTTCAATTAATGGTTTGCGCATGCGTGTAATCAAAGTATTTTACTGACGTGTCAAATATCACCACAAAACTTTCTTCCTTATCATTTAGAAATGCTGATAATTATGTACAAATATTGTTAATTCTAGCAAACTAGTGCAGTTATGATTGCAACTAAATAATAGAGCGAATTGTTTTCATGAATTGAGAGTGGAGTTAAGTTTGCCTAATCTTTTTTATGAATTTGAGTGATAAAAATTACGTCTAAGTTACTTCATTATTCCGGGAATTAAATTGTATGTTAAGTGTCATGTAAATCGGAGATC